>OU343065.1:8192994-8792994 GCA_910593695.2 Ocypus olens | reverse complement strand
ATTCTTATAGCTTGCACCTAAGTGCGACACATGTTATCGGCATGCATTTGATCATATAAATACGATTTCAATCAAATTAATTCGACTTTATGCATTGTTATTGAAAAAATTGAAATTTCATTTAATAAATAAAATAAATTTAATTTTTGCAATGATCCTTATAGCTTGCACGTAAGTGCGACACATGTTTTCGGCATGCATTTGATCAAATAAACACGATTTCAATCAATCTAATTCGACTTTATGCATTGTTATTGAAAAAATTGAAATTTCATTTAATAAATCAAATAAATTTAATTTTTGCAATGATCCTTATGGCTTGCACCTAAGTGTTACACACGTTTTAGGCATGCATTTAATCATTTAAACTTGATTTTAATCAAATTAATTCGACTTTATGCATTGTTATTAAAAAAATTGAAATTTTATTTAATAAATTAAATAAATTTAATTTTTGCAATGATCCTTATGGCTTGCACCTAAGTGTGGCACATGTTTTTGGCATGCATTTGATCATATAAACACGATTTCAATCAAATAGATTCGACTTTATGCATTGTCATTGAAAAAATCTAAATTTCATTTAATAAATAAAATAAATTTAATTTTTGCAATGATCCTAATATCTTGCACCTAAGTGTGACACATGTTTTCGTCATGCATTTGATCATATAAACACGATTTCAATCAAATATATCCGACTGTATGCATTGTTATTGAAAAAATAGAAATTTCGTTTAATAAATAAAATAAATTTAATTTTTGCAATGATCCTAACAGCTTGTACCTAAGTGCAACCTATGTTTTAGGCATGAATTTGATCATTTAAATACGATTTTAATCAAATAAATTCGACTTTATGCATTGTTATTGAAAAAATTGAAATTCCATTTAATAAATAAAATAAATTTAATTTTTGCAATGATCCTAATAGCTTGCACCTAAGTGCGACAAATGTTTTCGGCATGCAATTGAACATATAAACACGATTTCAATCAAATTAATTCGACTTTATGTATTGTTATTGAAAAAATTGAAATTTAATTTAATAAATAAAATAAATTTAATTTTTGCAATGATCCTTATATCTTGCACCTAAGTGTGAAACATGTTTTCGGCATGCATTTGATCATATAAACACGATTTCAATCAATATAATTCGACTTTATGCATTGTTATTGAAAAAATTGAAATTTCATTTAATAAATTAAATAAATTTAATTTTTGCAATGATCCTTATGGCTTGCACCTAAGTGGACACATGTTGTAGGCATGCATTTGATCATTTAAACTTGATTTTAATCAAATAAATTCAACTTTAGGCATTGTTTTTGAAAAAATTGAAATTTCATTTAATAAATAAAATAAATTTAATTTTTGCAATGATCCTTATAGCTTGTACCTAAGTGCGACCCATGTTTTCGGCATGAATTTGATCATATTAACACGATTTCAGACAAATTAATTCGACTTTATGCATTGTTATTGAAAAAATTGAAATTTCATTTAATAAATAAAATAAATTTAATTTTTGCAATGATCCTTATAGCTTGCACCTAAGTGTGACACATGTTTTTGGCATGCATTTGATCATATAAACACGATTTCAATCAAATAAATTCGACTTTATGCATTGTCATTGAAAAAATCTAAATTTCATTTAATAAATAAAATAAATTTAATTTTTGCAATGATTCTTATAGCTTGCACCTAAGTGCGACACATGTTTTCGGCATGCATTTGATCATATAAATACGATTTCAATCAAATTAATTCGACTTTATGCATTGTTATTGAAAAAATTGAAATTTCATTTAATAAATAAAATAAATTTAATTTTTGCAATGATCCTTATGGCTTGCACCTAAGTGTGACACATGTTTTTGGCATGCATTTGATCATATAAACACGATTTCAATCAAATAAATTCGACTTTATGCATTGTCATTGAAAAAATCTAAATTTCATTTAATAAATAAAATAAATTTAATTTTTGCAATGATCCTAATATCTTGCACCTAAGTGTGACACATATTTTCGTCATGCATTTGATCATATAAACACGATTTCAATTAAATATATCCGACTGTATGCATTGTTATTGAAAAAACAGAAATTTCGTTTAATAAATAAAATAAATTTAATTTTTGCAATGATCCTAACAGCTTGTACCTAAGTGCAACCTATGTTTTAGGCATGAATTTGATCATTTAAATACGATATTAATCAAATAAATTCGACTTTATGCATTGTTATTGAAAAAATTGAAATTCCATTTAATAAATAAAATAAATTTAATTTTTGCAATGATCCTAATAGCTTGCACCTAAGTGCGACAAATGTTTTCGGCATGCAATTGAACATATAAACACGATTTCAATCAAATTAATTCGACTTTATGCATTGTTATTGAAAAAATTGAAATTCCATTTAAAAAATAAAATAAATTTAATTTTTGCAATGATCCTAATAGCTTGCACCTAAGTGCGACAAATGTTTTCGGCATGCTTTTGATCATATAAACACGATTTCAATTAAATAAATTCGACTGTATGCATTGTTATTGAAAAAATAGAAATTTCGTTTAATAAATAAAATAAATTTAATTTTTGCAATGATCCTTACAGCTTCCACCTAAGTGCAACACATGCTTTAGGCATGGATTTGATCATTTAAATACGATTTTAATCAAATAAATTCGACTTTATGCATTGTTATTGAAAAAATTGAAATTCCATTTATTAAATAAAATAAATTTAATTTTTGCAATGATCCTAACAGCTTGCACCTAAGTGTGACACATGTTTTCGGCATGCATTTGATTTTTTAATCTTGATTTCAATCAAATAAATTTGACTTTATGCATTGTTATTGAAAAAATTGAAATTTCATTTAATAAATAAAATAAATTTAATTTTTGCAATGATCCTAACAGCTTGCACCTAAGTGCGACACATGTTTTAGGCATGGATTTGATTTTTTTAACATGATTTTAATCAAATAAATCTGACTTTATGCATTGTTATTGAAAAAATTGAAATTTCATTTAATAAATAAAATAAATTTAATTTTTGCAATGATCCTAATATCTTGCACCTAAGTGCTACAAATGTTTTTGGCGTGCATTTGATCATTTAAACTTGATTTCAATCAAATAAATATGTCCGACTGTATGCATTGTTATTGAAAAAATAGAAATTTCGTTTAATAAATAAAATAAATTTAATTTTTGCAATGATCCTTACAGCTTGCAGCTAAGTGCGACACAAGTTTTCGACATGCATTTGATCATTTAAACTTGATTTTAATCAAATAAATTCGACTTTAGGCATTGTTTTTGAAAAAATTGAAATTTCATGTAATAAATAAAATAAATTTAATTTTTGCAATGATCCTTATAGCTTGCACCTAAGTGCGACACATGTTTTCGGCATGCATTTGATCATATAAATATGATTTCAATCAAATTAATTCGACTTTATGCATTGTTATTGAAAAAATAGAAATTTTATTTAATAAATTAAATAAATTTTATTTTTGCAATGATCCTTATGGCTTGCACCTAAGTGTGGCACATGTTTTTGGCATGCATTTGATCATATAAACACGATTTCAATCAAATAAATTCGACTTTATGCATTGTCATTGAAAAAATCTAAATTTCATTTAATAAATAAAATAAATTTAATTTTTGCAATGATCCTAATATCTTGCACCTAAGTGTGACACATGTTTTCGTCATGCATTTGATCATATAAACACGATTTCAATCAAATATATCCGACTGTATGCATTGTTATTGAAAAAATAGAAATTTCGTTTAATAAATAAAATAAATTTAATTTTTGCAATGATCCTAACAGCTTGTACCTAAGTGCAACCTATGTTTTAGGCATGAATTTGATCATTTAAATACGATTTTAATCAGATAAATTCGACTTTATGCATTGTTATTGAAAAAATTGAAATTCCATTTAATAAATAAAATAAATTTAATTTTTGCAATGATCCTAATAGCTTGCACCTAAGTGCGACAAATGTTTTCGGCATGCAATTGAACATATAAACAAGATTTCAATCAAATTAATTCGACTTTATGTATTGTTATTGAAAAAATTGAAATTTAATTTAATAAATAAAATAAATTTAATTTTTGCAATGATCCTAATATCTTGCACCTAAGTGTGACACAGGTTTTCGGCATGTATTTGATCATATAAACACGATTTCAATCAAATTAATTCGACTTTAAGCATTGTTTTTGAAAAAATTGAAATTTCATTTAATAAATAAAATAAATTTAATTTTTGCAATGATCCCTATAGCTTGCACCTAAGTGCGACACATGTTTTCGGCATGCATTTGATTATATAAATACGATTTCAATCAAATTAATTCGACTTTGTGCATTGTTATTGAAAAAATTGAAATTTCATTTAATAAATAAAATAAATTTAATTTTTGCAATGATCCTTATAGCTTGCACCTAAGTGCGACACATGTTTTCGGCATGCATTTGATCATATAAACACGATTTCAATCAAATTAATTCGACTTTATGCATTGTTATTGAAAAAATTGAAATTTCATTTAATAAATAAAATAAATTTAATTTTTGCAATGATCCTTATAGCTTCCACCTAAGTGTGGCACATGTTTTTGGCATGCATTTGATTTTTTAAACATGATTTCAATCAAATAAATCTGACTTTAATCATTGTTATTGAAAAAATTGAAATTTCATTTAATAAATAAAATAAATTTAATTTTTGCAATGATCCTAATATCTTGCACCTAAGTGCTACACATGTTTTTGGCGTGCATTTGATCATTTAAACTTGATTTTAATCTAATAAATATGTCCGACTGTATGCATTGTTATTGAAAAAATAGAAATTTCGTTTAATAAATAAAATAAATTTAATTTTTGCAATGATCCTTATAGCTTCCACCTAAGTGCGACACATGTTTTCGGCATGCATTTGATCATATAAACACGATTTCAATCAAATTAATTCGACTTTATGCATTGTTATTGAAAAAATTGAAATTTTATTTAATAAATTAAATAAATTTAATTTTTGCTATGATCCTTATGGCTTGCACCTAAGTGTGGCACATGTTTTTGGCATGCATTTGATCATATAAACACGATTTCAAACAAATTAATTCGACTTAAAGCATTGTTTTTGAAAAAATTGAAATTTCATTTAATAAATAAAAAAAAATTATTTTTGCAATGATCCTAATATCTTGCACCTAAGTGTGACACATGTTTTCGGCATGCATTTAATCACATTAACACGATTTCAATCAAATATATCCGACTGTATGCATTGTTATTGAAAAAATAGAAATTTCATTTAATAAATAAAATAAATTTAATTTTTGCAATGATCCTTATAGCTTGCACCTTAGTGCGACACATGTTTTCGGCATGCATTTGATCATATAAACACGATTTCAATCAATATAATTCGACTTTATGCATTGTTATTGAAAAAATTGAAATTTCATTTAATAAATAAAATAAATTTAATTTTTGCAATGATCCTAACAGCTTGCACCTAAGTGCGACACATGTTTTTGGCATGCATTTAATCATTTGAACTTGATTTCAATCAAATAAATTTGACTTTATGCATTGTGATTGATAGAATTGAAATTTCATTTAATAAATAAAATAAATTTAATTTTTGCAAAGATCCTTATAGCTTGCACCTAAGTGCGACACATGTTTTCGGCATGCATTTGATCATATAAACACGATTTCAATCAAATTAATTCGACTTAATGCATTGTTATTGAAAAAATTCAAATTTCATTTAATAAATAAAATAAATTTAATTTTTGCAATGATCCTTATAGCTTGCACCTAAGTGCGACACATGTTTTCGGCATGCATTTAATCATATAAACACGTTTTTAATCAAATTTATCTGACTTTATGCATTGTTATTGAAAAAATTGAAATTTCATTTAATAAATAAAATAAATTTAATTTTTGCAATGATCCTAACAGCTTGCACCTAAGTGCGACACATGTTTTCGGCATGCATTTGATCATATAAACACGATTTTGATCAAATTAATTCGACTTTATGCTTTGGTATTGAAAAAATTGAAATTTCATTTAATAAATAAAATAAATTTAATTTTTGCAATGATCCTAATAGCTTGCACCCAAGTGCGACAAATGTTTTCGGCATGCAATTGAATATATAAACACGATTTCAATCAAATTAATTCGACTTTATGCATTGTTATTGAAAAATTTGAAATTTCATTTAATAAATAAAATAAATTTAATTTTTGCAACTATCCTAATGGCTTGCACCTGAATGTGACACATGTTTTCGGCATGCATTTAATCAAATAAACACGATTTCAATCAAATTAATTCGACTGTAAGCATTGTTTTTGAAAAAATTGAAATTTCATTTAATAAATAAAATAAATGTAATTTTTGCAATGATCCTAATAGCTTGCACTAAAGTGTGACACTTGCATTCGGCATGCATTTGATTATATAAACACGATTTCAATCAAATATATCCGACTTTATGCATTGTTATTGAAAAAATAGAAATTTCATTTAATAAATAAAATAAATTTAATTTTTGCAATGATCCTAACAGCTTGCACCCAGGTGCGACACATGTTTTCGGCATGCATTTGATCATATAAACACGATTTCAATCAAATTAATTCGACTTTATGCATTGTTTTTGAAAAAATTGAAATTCCTTTTTATAAATAAAATAAATTTAATTTTTGCAATGATCCTAATAGCTTGCACCTTAGTGCGACACATGTTTTCGGCATGCATTTGATCATATAAACACGATTTCAATCAATATAATTCGACTTTATGCATTCTTATTGAAAAAATTGAAATTTCATTTAATAAATAAAATAAATTTAATTTTTGCAATGATCCTAACAGCTTGCACCTTAGTGCGACACATGTTTTCGGCATGCATTTGATCATATAAACACGATTTCAATCAATATAAATCGACTTTATGCATTCTTATTGAAAAAATTGAAATTTCATTTAATAAATAAAATAAATTTAATTTTTGCAATGATCCTAACAGCTTGCACCTAAGTGCGACACATGTTTTCGGCATGCATTTGATCATATAAACACGATTTCAATCAATATAATTCGACTTTATGCATTCTTATTGAAAAAATTGAAATTTCATTTAATAAATAAAATAAATTTAATTTTTGCAATGATCCTAACAGCTTGCACCCAGGTGCGACACATGTTTTCGGCATGCATTTGATCATATAAACACGATTTCAATCAAATTAATTCGACTTTATGCATTGTTTTTGAAAAAATTGAAATTCCTTTTAATAAATAAAATAAATTTAATTTTTGCAATGATCCTAATAGCTTGCACCTTAGTGCGACACATGTTTTCGGCATGCATTTGATCATATAAACACGATTTCAATCAATATAAATCGACTTTATGCATTCTTATTGAAAAAATTGAAATTTCATTTAATAAATAAAATAAATTTAATTTTTGCAATGATCCTAACAGCTTGCACCTTAGTGCGACACATGTTTTCGGCATGCATTTGATCATATAAACACGATTTCAATCAATATAATTCGACTTTATGCATTCTTATTGAAAAAATTGAAATTTCATTTAATAAATAAAATAAATTTAATTTTTGCAATGATCCTAACAGCTTGCACCTTAGTGCGACACATGTTTTCGGCATGCATTTGATCATATAAACACGATTTCAATCAATATAATTCGACTTTATGCATTCTTATTGAAAAAATTGAAATTTCATTTAATAAATAAAATAAATTTAATTTTTGCAATGATCCTAACAGCTTGCACCCAGGTGCGACACATGTTTTCGGCATGCATTTGATCATATAAACACGATTTCAATCAAATTAATTCGACTTTATGCATTGTTTTTGAAAAAATTGAAATTCCTTTTAATAAATAAAATAAATTTAATTTTTGCAATGATCCTAACAGCTTGCACCTAAATGCGACAAATGTTTTCGGCATGCTTTTGAATATATAAACACGATTTCAATCAAATTAATTTGATTTTATGCATTGTTATTGAAAAAATTGAAATTTCATTTAATAAATAAAATAAATTTAATTTTTGCAATGATCCTAATGGCTTGCACCTAAGTGTGACAAATGTTTTCGGCATGCATTTAATCATATAAACACGATTTCAATCAAATTAATTCGACTGTAAGCATTGTTTTTGAAAAAATTGAAATTTCATTTAATAAATAAAATAAATGTAATTTTTGCAATGATCCTAATAGCTTGCACCAAAGTGTGACACTTGTATTCGGCATGAATTTGATTATTTAAACACGATTTCAATCAAATATATCCGACTTTATGCATTGTTATTGAAAAAATAGAAATTTCATTTAATAAATAAATTAAATTTAATTTTTGCAATGATCCTAACAGCTTGCACCCAGGTGCGACACATGTTTTCGGCATGCATTTGATCATATAAACATGATTTCAATCAAATTAATTCGACTTTATGCATTGTTTTTGAAAAAATTGAAATTTCATTTAATAAATAAAATAAATTTAATTTTTGCAATGATCCTTATGGCTTGCACCTAAGTGTGACACATGTTTTTGGCATGCAATTGATCATATAAACACGATTTCAATCAAATTAATTCGACTTAAATCATTGTTTTTGAAAAAATTCAAATTTCATTTAATAAATAAAAAAAAATAATTTTTGCAATGATCCTTATATCTTGCACCTAAGTGTGACACATGTTTTCGGCATGCATTTGATCATATAAACACGATTTCAATCAAATATATCCGACTGTATGCATTGTTATTAAAAAAATAGAAATTTCATTTAATAAATAAAATAAATTTAATTTTTGCAATGATCCTAACAGCTTGCACCTAAGTGCGACACATGTTTTCGGCATGCATTTGATCATCATTTGAATAAGTGAAACTCGTCGTAGCGAGTATGGCGAACAACGAAGTCTCCTCTCTTGAGATCCTTTGCGAAAAATGTAAATCAAAAGTGATTGAATTTGTGAAGTGTGATACCTGCAACTTGTG
The DNA here is from genome assembly GCA_910593695.2 of Ocypus olens. Taxonomy (NCBI): domain Eukaryota; kingdom Metazoa; phylum Arthropoda; class Insecta; order Coleoptera; family Staphylinidae; genus Ocypus; species Ocypus olens. The sequence goes on along the minus strand of OU343065.1, from coordinate 8,783,875 downwards.
TTTTCACCCGTCTTGCCTGAAGGAGCATACGAAAACTTCCAAAAAAGGAAAATGTCCTACACGGAAACAATCCGAAAAAGAGGATTCCGGTGAGTCCGTTTTAACAACTTTATCTTCGGAGTCGGAAATTCACTATCTTAAGCGAGAAAATGACACTCTACGTTTCCTCGTAAGAGAAATGGAACACAAAAATAAGATTCTGTTGGATAATATAGACTTACTGAAGGAGAAAATTATTTCGATGGAAAATAAACAAGACATAACCTACTCATCAAAATTGCAGGTTTCTGTAAACAAAAATGCAAAAATATCTGCTCCTAATACAAATAACAAACAACAGATGTCAAATACTGTAGTAATGAAATCCGCCGAGAAAAATAATAAAGGCGCACTTGACGTGCCAATAATCTCTAAGAATAATAAACAGATGTCACTTGCGTGTCCAAATCAATCCGATAAACTGAATTTCACAGCCCTAAATATTAATACCGCAAATAAGAACAGTAATACTGATGTCCATGAAATTAATAAAAATAATTCAACACACTCGATGAGCACTAAGCATGATAATGTGATGAACTCACGTCGAATGAAAAATATGAATAAAAATAGAATCGTGGGTACAGGTAGTAATATTAAATCGTCTATTAAGGCAGAATCCAAAAAGGCTTGGATATTTATTGGCAACGTCCACAAATCAACTCATGTTAAAGAAATTAGCGAACATATTGTTACTTTGATTAAACATAATGAATTTATTTGCGAAAAACTTGACACTATTTCGACCAACAAGGCGAGCTTTAGATTAGGAGTTGAACTAGCAGATCAGGAAACAATTATGAAAGCTTCAAACTGGCCTGAAAATATTATTCTTGATCGCTATATTTTTCGGAGGCGCACACCAAATCATGAAGCCGTTTAACAAATCGATGATGACTCCACCTCAGAAAACTGATAAATCAATTAAGTTAAAAATTCTGTTCATAAATCTAAGGTCAATAAAAAACAAATTATTACAGTTGGAAGCACATATTATTCGCGAAAGTATTCCATTCAATTTCATTGCAATACAAGAACACTGGTTGCAGAAATTTGAAATTGAGCTATTATCAATTAAAAATTACACGGTAGCGGATAGTTTTTGCCGTTCATCATCCTACGGGGGATCTGTCATTCTCTCCAACGAAATTCAAACGGTTGTTAACACCATGGACAATCTAAAAATATTTGCCATTGAACATGTATGTGAACTATCAGTCACGAAAATAACAGAGCACAATATTATTCTTGTTAACATTTACCGACCACCGTCTGGCGATTTTAAATTTTTTATTGAAGTCATGGATTCTATTTTAAATAAGATTGGTTATATAAGCAGTAAACTTATTGTAGGTGGTGACTTTAACGTCCACTTCAATGAAATAAATAATAATGAAGCAAGCACTCTCAATGGTCTTATGCTTAGCTATGGTCTAACCCCGTTAGTTGAATTCAATACAAGGGATAATAAACGGCTCGACAACGTATTTACCAATTTTAATAAGGATGATATCCACGTATATCCCGTATTTTGGGGCTTATCTGACCATACAGGAATTGGTGTTGACGTATCGCTTTGCACAGACTCCACACCACTTAAAAAAAACACGTTCGTCAGACCCATCACAAGAACTGGCAAGTTTCGATATTACAAACTAGTCGAAACATTCAAATGGGATTTCTTGGAAAATCGAAGTTTAAACGTCAATGAAAAGTGTAAGTTGTTTCTAGAGTGTCTAGAAATGGCAATTGAATCTACATTTCCAATCAAATCTGCTAGTAATAAACAAAGAACTTTCTCAGTTAAATGGTTCAACAAAACGTTAGACAATCTACGACAAACCTTGCAGTTTCTAGAAGAAGTTCGCCAACGAAACCCAAATAGTGTATATGTGAATAGTGAAATCAAAAGACTCCGGAAAGTGTACAGTGACTCGCTTAGAGCAGCGAAAATTAGTGCCAACGATAATTTCATACAGTCATCTGGTTCCACCCCTAAAGCGATGTGGCAAGTGATAAAGTCTTCCACTCAGGCCAGCCATATCTCCAACACGTGTGACAAAAGTGCAAGTGACTTCAACAACTTTTTTACTTCGATAGCGGACAACATTGTGTCATCTATTTCGGACTGTGATATCGACCCGCTTGAATACTTAAACAATTTTAATGTGTCTTGTTCCGTCCCTATTTTTAACTTCAATTGTATATCTGAAGTAACTATTAGAAATGTATTGCAAGGACTTAAGCGCTCTAATGTTAAAGATGTTTATGGATTGACACTAGACCTTGTACTATGCATCAAGGACCTAATAATACCTCCCCTTTGCAAGCTAATCAATGAATGCATTAGAACCTGTACGTTTCCTGATTGGCTTAAAATTGCTAGAGTTATTCCCATATTTAAAAATGGGGATAGACAAGACCCAAATAACTATCGTCCTATAGCCTTATTGCCTATAATATCCAAAATATTTGAAAAAATTTTGCAGGAACAATTGTACTTACATTTTGACAGCAATAACTTGTTCCATGCTTCACAATATGGTTTTAGGCAGGGCAAATCCACGGGCGATGCTATAGAGGATTTATTGGGTACTTGTTTGTTTAGTATGGACGATAAACAGTACCAGAATGTAACCTTCTTAGATCTATCTAAGGCTTTCGACTGCGTGTCCCACTCGATATTGCTTCGCAAACTATATATGTATAATATACACCCGAGTAGTTGCAGATTATTATTATCGTATTTATCATACAGGAAACAATACGTATCAGTTGGAAATCAGACATCTGACCTTCTAGACACTAATATTGGGGTGCCCCAGGGGTCTATCTTGGGACCATTGCTGTTTCTCATTTTCATTAATGATTTTCCCCTTATTTTTGATAAGAGCAAAGTTGTGTTATATGCTGATGACTCTTCCATTTTGACAGCTAATACAAATTTGCAAACTACATTGCAGTTGAGTGAGGATGCGCGGTCGATGGCTAGTACATGGTTCCAAAGTAACCGTCTGAAACTGAACCCAGGCAAGACAACTAATATGATGTTTTGTCTACGCCCGTTTGATGGAAATGTCAATGGTGACTTCAGTGACAGCACTAAATTCTTGGGAGTATATGTTGACAGCAAATTACAATGGCATGAACATCGCAGCCAATTAGCATCTAAATTAAACAAACATATTTTTCTGCTTCGTAACCTCAGTAACAATGTATCAGGCCCTGTCTTAAAAACGGCCTATTATGCCTTATTTCACAGTCATTTAAACTATGGAATTTTATCATGGGGCCATTCCTCTATTAGAAATGATATATTTTCCCTTCAAAGACGTGCTGTTCGGGTTATTGCTGGGGTTAGTTATAGGGAGGATTGCAGAGAAATGTTTTCCCAACTTGGCATACTCACTCTTCCCTGTATGTATATATTGCAGTGTCTTATCCATATTCATAAAAATATTGATAGTTATACAACACACGAAGATACACACGACTACAATACTCGTCATAAAGCGGACGTCTGTCCTAAATATGTGCGATTAAATACTACAAGAAGTGGCGCAAGATATCTTTCTTGTAAATTTTATAATACCCTTCCAACGCCTCTTCGAGGATTAGATCTTCCGAAATTCAAACGTAAAGTTAAAAGTGTTTTGTTACGGGTATCATACTATTCTTATGACGAATTTTTACTTAATTCACGACACGATTTTACGTTATAACATAATTTTGTCGCTATATTTTTATGCTTATATTTTTAGGTTAAGTTTTATTTACTTATTTATTATGCAAATGTCATTTTAAATTGTTTTGTTGTATCCAATCTTATTGCAAATTTTAATTGTATCTTTGACGTATGTAAAACTTCGGTTGACACATTAAATAAATGAATTGAATTGAATTGAATTGAATTGAATCATATAAACACGATTTCAATCAAATTAATTCGACTTTATGCATTGTTATTGAAAAAATTGAAATTTCATTTAATAAATAAAATAAATTTAATCTTTGCAATGATCCTTATAGCTTGCACCTAAGTGCGACACATGTTTTCGGCATGCATTTGATCATATAAACACGATTTCTATAAAATTAATTCGACATTATGCATTGTTATTGAAAAAATTGAAATTTCATTTAATAAATAAAATAAATTTAATTTTTGCAATGATCCTAATAGCTTGCACCTAAGTGCGACAAATGTTTTCGGCATGCAATTGAATATATAAACACGATTTCAATCAAATTAATTCGATTTTATGCATTGTTATTGAAAAAATTGAAATTTCATTTAATAAATAAAATAAATTTAATTTTTGCAATGATCCTAATGGCTTGCACCTAAGTGTGACACATGTTTTCGGCATGCATTTAATCATATAAACACGATTTCAATCAAATTAATTCGACTGTAAGCATTGTTTTTGAAAAAATTGAAATTTCATTTAATAAATAAAATAAATTTAATTTTTGCAATGATCCTTACAGCTTGCACCTAAGTGCGACAAATGTTTTCGGCTTGCTTTTGATCATATAAACACGATTTCAATCAAATAAATTCGACTTTATGCATTGTGATTGAAAGAATTGAAATTTCATTTAATAAATAAAATAAATGTAATTTTTGCAATGATCCTTATAGCTTGCACCTAAGTGCGACACATGTTTTCGGCATGCATTTGATCATATAAACACGATTTCAATCAAATTAATTCGACTTTATGCATGCATTTGATCATATTAACACGATTTCAATCAAATATATCCGACTGTATGCATTGTTTTAGAAAAAATAGAAATTTCATTTAATAAATAAAATAAATTTAATTTTTGCAATGAGCCTAATGGCTTGCACCTAAGTGTGACACATGTTTTCGGCATGCATTTGATCATATAAACACGATTTCAATCAATATAATTCGACTTTATGCATTGTTATTGAAAAAATTGAAATTTCATTTAATAAATAAAATAAATTTAATTTTTGCAATGATCCTAACAGCTTGCACCTAAGTGCGACACATGTTTTTGGCATGCATTTAATCATTTAAACTTGATTTCAATCAAATAAATTTGACTTTATGCATTGTGATTGATAGAATTGAAATTTCATTTAATAAATAAAATAAATTTAATTTTTGCAATGATCCTTATAGCTTGCACCTAAGTGCGACACATGTTTTCGGCATGCATTTGATCATATAAACACGATTTCAATCAAATTAATTCGACTTTATGCATTGTTATTGAAAAAATTCAAATTTCATTTAATAAATAAAATAAATTTAATTTTTGCAATGATCCTTATAGCTTGCACCTAAGTGCGACACATGTTTTCGGCATGCATTTAATCATATAAACACGTTTTTAATCAAATTTATCTGACTTTATGCATTGTTATTGAAAAAATTGAAATTTCATTTAATAAATAAAATAAATTTAATTTTTGCAATGATCCTAACAGCTTGCACCTAAGTGCGACACATGTTTTCGGCATGCATTTGATCATATAAACACGATTTTAATCAAATTAATTCGACTTTATGCTTTGGTATTGAAAAAATTGAAATTTCATTTAATAAATAAAATAAATTTAATTTTTGCAATGATCCTAATAGCTTGCACCAAAGTGTGACACTTGTATTCGGCATGCATTTGATTATATAAACACGATTTCAATCAAATATATCCGACTTTATGCATTGTTATTGAAAAAATAGAAATTTCATTTAATAAATAAAATAAATTTAATTTTTGCAATGATCCTAACAGCTTGCACCCAGGTGCGACACATGTTTTCGGCATGCATTTGATCATTTAAACACGATTTCAATCAAATTAATTCGACTTTATGCATTGTTTTTGAAAAAATTGAAATTCCTTTTAATAAATAAAATAAATTTAATTTTTGCAATGATCCTAATAGCTTGCACCTTAGTGCGACACATGTTTTCGGCATGCATTTGATCATATAAACAGGATTTCAATCAATATAAATCGACTTTATGCATTGTTATTGAAAAAATTGAAATTTCATTTAATAAATAAAATAAATTTAATTTTTGCAATGATCCTAACAGCTTGCACCTAAGTGCGACAAATGTTTTCGGCATGCTTTTGAATATATAAACACGATTTTAATCAAATTAATTCGATTTTATGCATTGTTATTGAAAAAATTGAAATTTCATTTAATAAATAAAATAAATTTAATTTTTGCAATGATCCTAATGGCTTGCACCTAAGTGTGACACATGTTTTCGGCATGCATTTAATCATATAAACACGATTTCAATCAAATTAATTCGACTGTAAGCATTGTTTTTGAAAAAATTGAAATTTCATTTAATAAATAAAATAAATGTAATTTTTGCAATGATCCTAATAGCTTGCACCAAAGTGTGACACTTGTATTCGGCATGAATTTGATTATATAAACACGATTTCAATCAAATTAATTCGACTTTATGCATTGTTTTTGAAAAAATTGAAATTTCATTTAATAAATAAAATAAATTTAATTTTTGCAATGATCCTTATGGCTTGCACCTAAGTGTGACACATGTTTTTGGCATGCAATTGATCATATAAACACGATTTCAATCAAATTAATTCGACTTAAATCATTGTTTTTGAAAAAATTCAAATTTCATTTAATAAATAAAAAAAATTAATTTTTGCAATGATCCTTATATCTTGCACCTAAGTGTGACACATGTTTTCGGCATGCATTTGATCATATAAACACGATTTCAATCAAATATATCCGACTGTATGCATTGTTATTAAAAAAATAGAAATTTCATTTAATAAATAAAATAAATTTAATTTTTGCAATGATCCTAACAGCTTGCACCTAAGTGCGACACATGTTTTCGGCATGCATTTGATCATATAAACACGATTTCAATCAAATTAATTCGACTTTATGCACTGTTTTTGAAAAAATTGAAATTCCTTTTAATAAATAAAATAAATTTAATTTTTGCAATGATCCTAATAGCTTGCACCTTAGTGCGACACATGTTTTCGGCATGCATTTTATCATATAAACACAATTTTAATCAATATAATTCGACTTTATGCATTGTTATTGAAAAAATTGAAATTTCATTTAATAAATAAAATAAATTTAATTTTTGCAATGATCGCAACAGCTTGCACCTTAGTGCGACACATGTTTTCGGCATGCATTTGATCATATAAACACGATTTTAATCAATATAAGTCGACTTTATGCATTGTTATTGAAAAAATAGAAATTTCATTTAATAAATAAAATAAATTTAATTTTTGCAATGATCGCAACAGCTTGCACCTTAGTGCGACACATGTTTTCGGCATGCATTTGATCATATAAACACGTTTTTAATCAAATATATCTGACTTTATGCATTGTTATTGAAAAAATTGAAATTTCATTTAATAAATAAAATAAATTTAATTTTTGCAATGATCCTAATGGCTTGCACCTAAGTGTGACACATGTTTTCGGCATGCATTTAATCATATAAACACGATTTCAATCAAATTAATTCGACTGTAAGCATTGTTTTTGAAAAAATTGAAATTTCATTTAATAAATAAAATAAATTTAATTTTTGCAATGATCCTAACAGCTTGCACCTAAGTGCGACAAATGTTTTCGGCTTGCTTTTGATCATATAAACACGATTTCAATCAAATAAATTCGACTTTATGCATTGTGATTGAAAGAATTGAAATTTCATTTAATAAATAAAATAAATGTAATTTTTGCAATGATCCTAATAGCTTGCACCAAAGTGTGACACATGTTTTCGGCATGCATTTGATCATATAAACACGATTTCAATCAAATTAATTCGACTTTATGCATTGTTATTGAAAAAATTGAAATTTCATTTAATAAATAAAATAAATGTAATTTTTGCAATGATCCTAATAGCTTGCACCAAAGTGCGACACATGTTTTCGGCATGCATTTGATCATATAAACACGATTTCAATCAAATTAATTCGACTTTATGCATTGTTATTGAAAAAATTGAAATTTCATTTAATAAATAAAATAAATTTAATTTTTGCAATGATCCTTATAGCTTGCACCTAAGTGCCACACATGTTTTCGGCATGCATTTAATCATATAAACACGTTTTTAATCAAATATATCTGACTTTATGCATTGTTATTGAAAAAATTGAAATTTCATTTAATAAATAAAATAAATTTAATTTTTGCAATGATCCTAACAGCTTGCACCTAAGTGCGACAAATGTTTTCGGCTTGCTTTTGATCATATAAACACGATTTCAATCAAATAAATTCGACTTTATGCATTGTGATTGAAAGAATTGAAATTTCATTTAATAAATAAAATAAATGTAATTTTTGCAATGATCCTAATAGCTTGCACCAAAGTGTGACACATGTATTCGGCATGCATTTGATTATATAAACACGATTTCAATCAAATATATCCGACTTTATGCATTGTTATTGAAAAAATAGAAATTTCATTTAATAAATAAAATAAATTTAATTTTTGCAATGATCCTAACAGCTTGCACCCAGGTGCGACACATGTTTTCAGCATGCATTTGATCATATAAACACGATTTGAATCAAATTAATTCGACTTTATGCATTGTTTTTGAAAAAATTGAAATTCCTTTTAATAAATAAAATAAATTTAATTTTTGCAATGATCCTAATAGCTTGCACCTAAGTGCGACACATGTTTTCGGCATGCATTTGATCATATAAACACGATTTCAATCAAATTAATTCGACTTTATGCATTGTTATTGAAAACATTGAAATTTCATTTAATAAATAAAATAAATTTAAATTTTGCAATGATCCTTATAGCTTGCACCTAAGTGCGACACATGTTTTCGGCATGCATTTAATCATATAAACACGTTTTTAATCAAATATATCTGACTTTATGCATTGTTATTGAAAAAATTGAAATTTCATTTAATAAATAAAATAAATTTAATTTTTGCAATGATCCTAACAGCTTGCACCCAGGTGCGACACATGTTTTCGGGATGCATTTGATCATATTAACACGATTTCAATCAAATTAATTCGACTTTATGCATTGTTTTTGAAAAAATTGAAATTCCTTTTAATAAATAAAATAAATTTAATTTTTGCAATGATCCTAATAGCTTGCACCTTAGTGCGACAAACGTTTTCGGCATGCATTTGATTATATAAACACGATTTCAATCAATATAATTCGACTTTATGCATTGTTATTGAAAAAATTGAAATTTCATTTAATAAATAAAATAAATTTAATTTTTGCAATGATCCTAACAGCTTGCACCTTAGTGCGACACATGTTTTCGGCATGCATTTGATCATATAAACACGATTTCAATCAATATAATTCGACTTTATGCATTGTTATTGAAAAAATTGAAATTTCATTTAATAACTAAAATAAATTTAATTTTTGCAATGATCCTAACAGCTTGCACCCAGGTGCGAAACATGTTTTCGGCATGCATTTGATCATATAAACACGATTTCAATCAAATTAATTCGACTTTATGCATTGTTTTTGAAAAAATTGAAATTCCTTTTAATAAATAAAATAAATTTAATTTTTGCAATGATCCTAATAGCTTGCACCTAAGTGCGACACATGTTTTCGGCATGCATTTGATCATATAAACACGATTTCAATCAAATTAATTCGACTTTATGCATTGTTATTAGCAGCAAAAAAAATATCTGGAAATAGCACCGCAGGGCATGATAGGATTCCTGCATTTATAGTAAAGGATTGTATAAGTAGCTTTTTAGTCCCTCTTGAATTTTTGTTTAACTTAATAGTCACAACAGGTTGTTTTCCCGATGACTGGAAGGTGGGTAGAGTCACACCTGTGTTTAAAAATGGCGATCGATGTAATATGCTTCATTATAGACCTGTCACTATAGTCAACAATGTTTCTAAGTTATTCGAAAGTATTATGTCTGATCAAATGTATAGTCATTTTTCTAACATTATTAGTGATAAGCAACATGGTTTTGTAAGAAAAAGATCGGTTGTTACAAATCTGTTGAACTTCACTGTGGATATTTCGCAAAATCTGGATGATCGCAAGCAGGTTGACGTAATTTATACGGACTTTAGTAAAGCATTTGATACTATTGACCAAAATTTAGTTTTAAGCAAACTCAGCAAACATGGTTGTTCACCAAATACCATTTCTTTGTTACGGTCATATCTTACCAATAGAACTCAGTATGTTGGATATATGGGACAGTATTCTTATAAGTACCTTGTAACCAGTGGTGTACCTCAAGGGTCTAACCTTGGTCCCTTACTTTTTAATGTCTTCATCAATGATATTGTTGATAAGATTCGGTCCAAGGTTTTACTTTATGCGGATGATATGAAGATCTATAGGGCGGTCGAATCAACTCGCGACTGTGAATTGCTTCAAAATGATTTGGCTGAAATATATCAATGGTGTTCCGATAATTCTTTGTATCTTAATTTAAAAAAATGCAAGTGCATGTCATTTTCCCGGAAAAGATCGAGTATTATTTATTGTTATTCTTTGAATGATGTTTGTTTTGAGCGATGTGAGGTTACTCGTGACTTGGGTGTAACATTTGATACACGCTTATCGTTTAGTTTTCATGTAAATAATATTTGTAAAGACGCTATTAAGTTACTAGGGTTTATTCACCGAATTTGTAAGGATTTTGAAAATTCCAATATATTAATAAAACTGTATTATGCTTATGTACGCTCGAAACTAGAATTTGCATCAATTATTTGGTCACCGCATCACCATGTTCATATAAAAAATATTGAAAATGTGCAAAAGAAATTTCTTAAATTACTGTATTTTCGAACATTCGGTACATATCCAGCAGTAAATATTAGTTATGACAATATGATGAATTCATTCAACATTAAATCACTTATGCATCGTCGTAACTGTGCGGGAGTATTGTTTTTAAGTGGTATTGTTAATAGTTTAATAGATGATCCCAATATTTTAGGTCGCTTAATGTTTAACATCCCTAGAGTATCTGATCGGCATAGTTTAGCGTTTCGTTATGCGTTTTCTAACACCACGGCTCACTATAATTCGCCTCTTAACACCATTATTAGGCTATATAATAATGTTCATTACAGTGTGGATATTTATAACGAATGTTCGGTGTCCATGATACGTCAGCTAGCAGATCTATTATAGTGTATGGGAGGACATAAAATCTTATCAAGTTTGTTCATTTAGAATATGTATATTTTAGTTATATTTTTTTTTATATATTATCTTAGTTTAATTTTTGCTAATTAATGTCTTATGGAATGTTACATTTCCCTGTAATTGGATATATGTCTGTTGGGAAATAAATATCTATTATTATTATTATTATTATTGAAAACATTGAAATTTCATTTAATAAATAAAATAAATTTAATTTTTGCAATGATCCTTATAGCTTGCACCTAAGTGCGACACATGTTTTCGGCATGCATTTAATCATATAAACACGTTTTTAATCAAATATATCTGACTTTATGCATTGTTATTGAAAAAATTGAAATTTCATTTAATAAATAAAATAAATTTAATTTTTGCAATGATCCTAATAGCTTGCACCCAAGTGCGACAAATGTTTTCGGCATGCAATTGAATATATAAACACGATTTCAATCAAATTAATTCGACTTTATGCATTGTTATTGAAAAATTTGAAATTTCATTTAATAAATAAAATAAATTTAATTTTTGCAACTATCCTAATGGCTTGCACCTGAATGTGACACATGTTTTCGGCATGCATTTAATCAAATAAACACGATTTCAATCAAATTAATTCGACTGTAAGCATTGTTTTTGAAAAAATTGAAATTTCATTTAATAAATAAAATAAATGTAATTTTTGCAATGATCCTAATAGCTTGCACCAAAGTGTGACACTTGTATTCGGCATGCATTTGATTATATAAACACGATTTCAATCAAATAAATTCGACTTTATGCATTGTGATTGAAAGAATTGAAATTTCATTTAATAAATAAAATAAATGTAATTTTTGCAATGATCCTTATAGCTTGCACCTAAGTGCGACACATGTTTTCGGCATGCATTTGATCATATAAACACGATTTCAATCAAATTAATTCGACTTTATGCATTGTTATTGAAAAAATTGAAATTTCATTTAATAAATAAAATAAATTTAATTTTTGCAATGATCCTTATAGCTTCCACCTAAGTGTGGCACATGTTTTTGGCATGCATTTGATTTTTTAAACATGATTTCAATCAAATAAATCTGACTTTAATCATTGTTATTGAAAAAATTGAAATTTCATTTAATAAATAAAATAAATTTAATTTTTGCAATGATCCTAATATCTTGCACCTAAGTGTGACTCATGTTTTCGTCATGCATTTGATCATATAAACACGATTTCAATCAAATATATCCGACTGTATGCATTGTTATTGAAAAAATAGAAATTTCGTTTAATAAATAAAATAAATTTAATTTTTGCAATGATCCTAACAGCTTGTACCTAAGTGCAACCTATGTTTTAGGCATGAATTTGATCATTTAAATACGATTTTAATCAGATAAATTCGACTTTATGCATTGTTATTGAAAAAATTGAAATTCCATTTAATAAATAAAATAAATTTAATTTTTGCAATGATCCTAATAGCTTGCACCTAAGTGCGACAAATGTTTTCGGCATGCAATTGAACATATAAACAAGATTTCAATCAAATTAATTCGACTTTATGTATTGTTATTGAAAAAATTGAAATTTAATTTAATAAATAAAATAAATTTAATTTTTGCAATGATCCTAATATCTTGCACCTAAGTGTGACACAGGTTTTCGGCATGTATTTGATCATATAAACACGATTTCAATCAAATTAATTCGACTTTAAGCATTGTTTTTGAAAAAATTGAAATTTCATTTAATAAATAAAATAAATTTAATTTTTGCAATGATCCCTATAGCTTGCACCTAAGTGCGACACATGTTTTCGGCATGCATTTGATTATATAAATACGATTTCAATCAAATTAATTCGACTTTGTGCATTGTTATTGAAAAAATTGAAATTTCATTTAATAAATAAAATAAATTTAATTTTTGCAATGATCCTTATAGCTTGCACCTAAGTGCGACACATGTTTTCGGCATGCATTTGATCATATAAACACGATTTCAATCAAATTAATTCGACTTTATGCATTGTTATTGAAAAAATTGAAATTTTATTTAATAAATTAAATAAATTTAATTTTTGCTATGATCTTTATGGCTTGCACCTTAGTGTGGCACATGTTTTTGGCATGCATTTGATCATATAAACACGATTTCAAACAAATTAATTCGACTTAAAGCATTGTTTTTGAAAAAATTGAAATTTCATTTAATAAATAAAAAAAATTTATTTTTGCAATGATCCTAATATCTTGCACCAAAGTGTGACACATGTTTTCAGCATGCATTTGATCATATTAACACGATTTCAATCAAATATATCCGACTGTATGCATTGTTTTAGAAAAAATAGAAATTTCATTTAATAAATAAAATAAATTTAATTTTTGCAATGATCCTAATGGCTTGCACCTAAGTGTGACACATGTTTTCGGCATGCATTTGATCATATAAACACGATTTCAATCAATATAATTCGACTTTATGCATTGTTATTGAAAAAATTGAAATTTCATTTAATAAATAAAATAAATTTAATTTTTGCAATGATCCTAACAGCTTGCACCTAAGTGCGACACATGTTTTTGGCATGCATTTAATCATTTGAACTTGATTTCAATCAAATAAATTTGACTTTATGCATTGTGATTGATAGAATTGAAATTTCATTTAATAAATAAAATAAATTTAATTTTTGCAATGATCCTTATAGCTTGCACCTAAGTGCGACACATGTTTTCGGCATGCATTTGATCATATAAACACGATTTCAATCAAATTAATTCGACTTTATGCATTGTTTTTGAAAAAATTGAAATTCCTTTTAATAAATAAAATAAATTTAATTTTTGCAATGATCCTAATAGCTTGCACCTTAGTGCGACACATGTTTTCGGCATGCATTTGATCATATAAACACGATTTCAATCAATATAAATCGACTTTATGCATTGTTATTGAAAAAATTGAAATTTCATTTAATAAATAAAATAAATTTAATTTTTGCAATGATCCTAACAGCTTGCACCTAAGTGCGACAAATGTTTTCGGCATGCTTTTGAATATATAAACACGATTTTAATCAAATTAATTCGATTTTATGCATTGTTATTGAAAAAATTGAAATTTCATTTAATAAATAAAATAAATTTAATTTTTGCAATGATCCTAATGGCTTGCACCTAAGTGTGACACATGTTTTCGGCATGCATTTAATCATATAAACACGATTTCAATCAAATTAATTCGACTGTAAGCATTGTTTTTGAAAAAATTGAAATTTCATTTAATAAATAAAATAAATGTAATTTTTGCAATGATCCTAATAGCTTGCACCAAAGTGTGACACTTGTATTCGGCATGAATTTAATTATATAAACACGATTTCAATCAAATTAATTCGACTTTATTCATTGTTTTTGAAAAAATTGAAATTTCATTTAATAAATAAAATAAATTTAATTTTTGCAATGATCCTTATGGCTTGCACCTAAGTGTGACAAATGTTTTTGGCATGCAATTGATCATATAAACACGATTTCAATCAAATTAATTCGACTTAAATCATTGTTTTTGAAAAAATTCAAATTTCATTTAATAAATAAAAAAAATTAATTTTTGCAATGATCCTTATATCTTGCACCTAAGTGTGACACATGTTTTCGGCATGCATTTGATCATATAAACACGATTTCAATCAAATATATCCGACTGTATGCATTGTTATTAAAAAAATAGAAATTTCATTTAATAAATAAAATAAATTTAATTTTTGCAATGATCCTAACAGCTTGCACCTAAGTGCGACACATGTTTTCGGCATGCATTTGATCATATAAACACGATTTCAATCAAATTAATTCGACTTTATGCATTGTTATTGAAAAAATTGAAATTTCATTTAATAAATAAAATAAATTTAATCTTTGCAATGATCCTTATAGCTTGCACCTAAGTGCGACACATGTTTTCGGCATGCATTTTATCATATAAACACAATTTCAATCAATATAATTCGACTTTATGCATTGTTATTGAAAAAATTGAAATTTCATTTAATAAATAAAATAAATTTAATTTTTGCAATGATCCTAACAGCTTGCACCCAGGTGCGACACATGTTTTCGGCATGCATTTGATCATATAAACACGATTTCAATCAAATTAATTCGACTTTATGCACTGTTTTTGAAAAAATTGAAATTCCTTTTAATAAATAAAATAAATTTAATTTTTGCAATGATCCTAATAGCTTGCACCTTAGTGCGACACATGTTTTCGGCATGCATTTTATCATATAAACACAATTTCAATCAATATAATTCGACTTTATGCATTGTTATTGAAAAAATTGAAATTTCATTTAATAAATAAAATAAATTTAATTTTTGCGATGATCCCAACAGCTTGCACCTTAGTGCGACACATGTTTTCGGCATGCATTTGATCATATAAACACGATTTTAATCAATATAAGTCGACTTTATGCATTGTTATTGAAAAAATAGAAATTTCATTTAATAAATAAAATAAATTTAATTTTTGCAATGATCCTAACAGCTTGGACCCAGGTGCGACACATGTTTTCGGCATGCATTTGATCATATAAACACGTTTTTAATCAAATATATCTGACTTTATGCATTGTTATTGAAAAAATTGAAATTTCATTTAATAAATAAAATAAATTTAATTTTTGCAATGATCCCAACAGCTTGCACCTTAGTGCGACACATGTTTTCGGCATGCATTTGATCATATAAACACGATTTTAATCAATATAAGTCGACTTTAAGCATTGTTATTGAAAAAATAGAAATTTCATTTAATAAATAAAATAAATTTAATTTTTGCAATGATCCTAACAGCTTGGACCCAGGTGCGACACATGTTTTCGGCATGCATTTGATCATATAAACACGTTTTTAATCAAATATATCTGACTTTATGCATTGTTATTGAAAAAATTGAAATTTCATTTAATAAATAAAATAAATTTAATTTTTGCAATGATCCCAACAGCTTGCACCTAAGTGTGACACATGTTTTCGGCATGCATTAAATCATATAAACACGATTTCAATCAAATTAATTCGACTGTAAGCATTGTTTTTGAAAAAATTGAAATTTAATTTAATAAATAAAATAAATTTAATTTTTGCAATGATCCTAACAGCTTTCACCTAAGTGCGACAAATGTTTTCGGCTTGCTTTTGATCATATAAACACGATTTCAATCAAATAAATTCGACTTTATGCATTGTGATTGAAAGAATTGAAATTTCATTTAATAAATAAAATAAATGTAATTTTTGCAATGATCCTAATAGCTTGCACCAAAGTGTGACACATGTATTCGGCATGCATTTGATTATATAAACACGATTTCAATCAATTATATCCGACTTTATGCATTGTTATTGAAAAAATAGAAATTTCATTTAATAAATAAAATAAATTTAATTTTTGCAATGATCCTAACAGCTTGCACCCAGGTGCGACACATGTTTTCAGCATGCATTTAATCATATAAACACGATTTAAATCAAATTAATTCGACTTTATGCATTGTTTTTGAAAAAATTTAAATTCCTTTTAATAAATAAAATAAATTTAATTTTTGCAATGATCCTAATAGCTTGCACCTAAGTGCGACACATGTTTTCAGCATGCATTTGATCATATAAACACGATTTCAATCAAATTAATTCGACTTTATGCATTGTTATTGAAAAAATTGAAATTTCATTTAATAAATAAAATAAATTTAATTTTTGCAATGATCCTTATAGCTTGCACCTAAGTGCGACACATGTTTTCGGCATGCATTTAATCATATAAACACGTTTTTAATCAAATATATCTGACTTTATGCATTGTTATTGAAAAAATTGAAATTTCATTTAATAAATAAAATAAATTTAATTTTTGCAATGATCCTAACAGCTTGCACCTAAGTGCGACAAATGTTTTCGGCTTGCTTTTGATCATATAAACACGATTTCAATCAAATAAATTCGACTTTATGCATTGTGATTGAAAGAATTGAAATTTCATTTAATAAATAAAATAAATGTAATTTTTGCAATGATCCTAATAGCTTGCACCAAAGTGTGACACATGTATTCGGCATGCATTTGATTATATAAACACGATTTCAATCAAATATATCCGACTTTATGCATTGTTATTGAAAAAATAGAAATTTCATTTAATAAATAAAATAAATTTAATTTTTGCAATGATCCTAACAGCTTGCACCCAGGTGCGACACATGTTTTCAGCATGCATTTGATCATATAAACACGATTTGAATCAAATTAATTCGACTTTATGCATTGTTTTTGAAAAAATTGAAATTCCTTTTAATAAATAAAATAAATTTAATTTTTGCAATGATCCTAATAGCTTGCACCTAAGTGCGACACATGTTTTCGGCATGCATTTGATCATATAAACACGATTTCAATCAAATTAATTCGACTTTATGCATTGTTATTGAAAACATTGAAATTTCATTTAATAAATAAAATAAATTTAATTTTTGCAATGATCCTTATAGCTTGCACCTAAGTGCGACACATGTTTTCGGCATGCATTTAATCATATAAACACGTTTTTAATCAAATATATCTGACTTTATGCATTGTTATTGAAAAAATTGAAATTTCATTTAATAAATAAAATAAATTTAATTTTTGCAATGATCCTAACAGCTTGCACCCAGGTGCGACACATGTTTTCGGGATGCATTTGATCATATTAACACGATTTCAATCAAATTAATTCGACTTTATGCATTGTTTTTGAAAAAATTGAAATTCCTTTTAATAAATAAAATAAATTTAATTTTTGCAATGATCCTAATAGCTTGCACCTTAGTGCGACAAACGTTTTCGGCATGCATTTGATTATATAAACACGATTTCAATCAATATATATCGACTTTATGCATTGTTATTGAAAAAATTGAAATTTCATTTAATAAATAAAATAAATTTAATTTTTGCAATGATCCTAACAGCTTGCACCTTAGTGCGACACATGTTTTCGGCATGCATTTGATCATATAAACACGATTTCAATCAATATAATTCGACTTTATGCATTGTTATTGAAAAAATTGAAATTTCATTTAATAACTAAAATAAATTTAATTTTTGCAATGATCCTAACAGCTTGCACCCAGGTGCGAAACATGTTTTCGGCATTCATTTGATCATATAAACACGATTTCAATCAAATTAATTCGACTTTATGCATTGTTTTTGAAAAAATTGAAATTCCTTTTAATAAATAAAATAAATTTAATTTTTGCAATGATCCTAATAGCTTGCACCTAAGTGCGACACATGTTTTCGGCATGCATTTGATCATATAAACACGATTTCAATCAAATTAATTCGACTTTATGCATTGTTATTGAAAACATTGAAATTTCATTTAATAAATAAAATAAATTTAATTTTTGCAATGATCCTAACAGCTTGCACCTTAGTGCGACACATGTTTTCGGCATGCATTTGATCATATAAACACGATTTCAATCAATATAATTCGACTTCATGCATTGTTATTGAAAAAATTGAAATTTCATTTAATAAATAAAATAAATTTAATTTTTGCAATGATCCTAACAGCTTGCTCCTTAGTGCGACACATGTTTTCGGCATGCATTTGATCATGTAAACACAATTTCAATCAATATAATTTGACTTTATGCATTGTTATTGAAAAAATTGAAATTTCATTTAATAAATAAAATAAATTTAATTTTTGCAATGATCCTAATATCTTGCACCTAAGTGCTACAAATGTTTTAGACGTGCATTTGATCATTTAAACTTGATTTTAATCAAATAAATATGTCCGACTGTATTCATTGTTATTGAAAAAATAGAAATTTCGTTTAATAAATAAAATAAATTTAATTTTTGCAATGATCCTTACAGCTTGCAGCTAAGTGCGACACATGTTTTCGACATGCATTTGATCATTTAAACTTGATTTGACTTTAGGCATTGTTTTTGAAAAAATTGTAATTTCATTTAATAAATAAAATAAATTTAATTTTTGCAATGATCCTAACAGCTTGCACCTAAGTGCGACACATGTTTTAGGCATGGATTTGATCATTTAAATACGATTTTAATCAAATAAATTTGACTTTATGCATTGTTATTGAAAAAATTGAAATTCCATTTAATAAATAAAATTAATTTAATTTTTGCAATGATCCTAATAGCTTGCACCTAAGTGTGACACATGTTTTCGGCATGCATTTGATTTTTTAAACATGATTTCAATCAAATAAATCTGACTTTATGCATTATTATTGAAAAAATTGAAATTTCATTTAATAAATAAAATAAATTTAATTTTTGCAATGATCCTAATATCTTGCACCTAAGTGCTACACATGTTTTTGGCGTGCATTTGATCATTTAAACTTGATTTTAATCAAATAAATATGTCCGACTGTATGCATTGTTATTGAAAAAATAGAAATTTCGTTTAATAAATAAAATAAATTTAATTTTTGCAATGATCCTTACAGCTTGCAGCTAAGTGCGACACATGTTTTCGGCATGCATTTAATCATGTAAACACGATTTCAATCAAATTAATACGACTTTATGCATTGTTATTGAAAAAATTTAAATTTCATTTAATAAATTAAATAAATTTAATTTTTGCAATGATCCTTATGGCTTGCACCTAAGTGTGACACATGTTTTAGGCATGCATTTGATCATTTAAACTTGAATTTAATCAAATAAATTCGACTTTAGGCATTGTTTTTGAAAAAATTGTAATTTCATTTAATAAATAAAATAAATTTAATTTTTGCAATGATCCTTACAGCTTGCACCTAAGTGCGACACATGTTTTCGGCATGAATTTGATCATATAAATACGATTTTAATCAAATTAATTCGACTTTATGCATTGTTATTGAAAAAATTGAAATTTCATTTAATAAATAAAATAAATTTAATTTTTGCAATGATCCTAACAGCTTGCACCTTAGTGCGACACATGTTTTCGGCATGAATTTGATCATATAAACACGATTTCAATCAAATATATCCGACTGTATGCATTGTTTTAGAAAAAATTGAAATTTCATTTAATATATAAAATAAATTTAATTTTTGCAATGATCCTAACAGCATGCACCTTAGTGCGACACATGTTTTCGGCATGCATTTGATCATATAAACACGATTTCAATCAAATTAATTCGACTTTATGCATTGTTATTGAAAAAATTGAAATTTTATTTAATAAATTAAATAAAATTAATTTTTGCAATGATCCTAATATCTTGCACCTAAGTGTGACACATGTTTTCGGCATGCATTTGATCATATAAACACGATTTCAATCTAATATATCCGACTGTATGCATTGTTTTAGAAAAAATTGAAATTTCATTTAATAAATAAAATAAATTTAATTTTTGCAATCATCCTAACAGCTTGCACCTTAGTGCGACACATGTTTTCGGCATGCATTTGATCATATAAACACGATTTCAATCAAATGAATTCGACTTTATGCATTGTTATTGAAAAAATTCAAATTTCATTTAATAAATAAAATAAATTTAATTTTTGCAATGATCCTAACAGCTTGCACCTAAGTGCGACACATGTTTTCGGCATGCATTTGATCATATAAACACGATTTCAATCAAATTAATTCGACTTTATGCTTTGGTATTGAAAAAATTGAAATTTCATTTAATAAATAAAATAAATTTAATTTTTGCAATGATCCTAACAGCTTGCACCCAGGTGCGACACATGTTTTCGGCATGCATTTGATCATATAAACACGATTTCAATCAAATTAATTCGACTTTATGCATTGTTTTTGAAAAAATTGAAATTCCTTTTAATAAATAAAATAAATTTAATTTTTGCAATGATCCTAATAGCTTGCACCTGAGTGCGACACATGTTTTCGGCATGCATTTGATCATATAAACACGATTTCAATCAAATTAATTCGACTTTATGCATTGTTATTGAAAAAATTGAAATTTCATTTAATAAATAAAATAAATTTAATTTTTGCAATGATCCTTATGGCTTGCACCTAGGTGTGACACATGTTTTTGGCATGCAATTGATCATATAAACACGATTTCAATCAAATTAATTCGACTTTATGCTTTGGTATTGAAAAAATTGAAATTTCATTTAATAAATAAAATAAATTTAATTTTTGCAATGATCCTAACAGCTTGCACCCAGGTGCGACACATGTTTTCGGCATGCATTTGATCATATAAACACGATTTCAATCAAATTAATTCGACTTTATGCATTGTTTTTGAAAAAATTGAAATTCCTTTTAATAAATAAAATAAATTTAATTTTTGCAATGATCCTAATAGCTTGCACCTGAGTGCGACACATGTTTTCGGCATGCATTTGATCATATAAACACGATTTCAATCAAATTAATTCGACTTTATGCATTGTTATTGAAAAAATTGAAATTTCATTTAATAAATAAAATAAATTTAATTTTTGCAATGATCCTAACAGCTTGCACCTTAGTGCGACACATGTTTTCGGCATGCATTTGATCATATAAACACGATTTCAATCAAATATATCCGACTGTATGCATTGTTTTAGAAAAAATTGAAATTTCATTTAATATATAAAATAAATTTAATTTTTGCAATGATCCTAACAGCATGCACCTTAGTGCGACACATGTTTTCGGCATGCATTTGATCATATAAACACGATTTCAATCAAATTAATTCGACTTTATGCATTGTTATTAAAAAAATTGAAATTTCATTTAATAAATAAAATAAATTTAATTTTTGCAATGATCCTAACAGCTTGCACCTTAGTGCGACACATGTTTTCGGCATGCATTTGATCATATAAACACGATTTCAATCAAATATATCCGACTGTATGCATTGTTTTAGAAAAAATTGAAATTTCATTTAATATATAAAATAAATTTAATTTTTGCAATGATCCTAACAGCATGCACCTTAGTGCGACACATGTTTTCGGCATGCATTTGATCATATAAACACGATTTCAATCAAATTAATTCGACTTTATGCATTGTTATTGAAAAAATTGAAATTTTATTTAATAAATTAAATAAAATTAATTTTTGCAATGATCCTAATATCTTGCACCTAAGTGTGACACATGTTTTCGGCATGCATTTGATCATATAAACACGATTTCAATCAAATATATCCGACTGTATGCATTGTTTTAGAAAAAATTGAAATTTCATTTAATAAATAAAATAAATTTAATTTTTGCAATCATCCTAACAGCTTGCACCTTAGTGCGACACATGTTTTCGGCATGCATTTGATCATATAAACACGATTTCAATCAAATGAATTCGACTTTATGCATTGTTATTGAAAAAATTCAAATTTCATTTAATAAATAAAATAAATTTAATTTTTGCAATGATCCTAACAGCTTGCACCTAAGTGCGACACATGTTTTCGGCATGCATTTGATCATATAAACACGATTTCAATCAAATTAATTCGACTTTATGCTTTGGTATTGAAAAAATTGAAATTTCATTTAATAAATAAAATAAATTTAATTTTTGCAATGATCCTAACAGCTTGCACCCAGGTGCGACACATGTTTTCGGCATGCATTTGATCATATAAACACGATTTCAATCAAATATATCCGACTGTATGCAATGTTATTAAAAAAATAGAAATTTCATTTAAAAAATAAAATAAATTTAATTTTTGCAATGATCCTAACAGCTTGCACCTAAGTGCGACACATGTTTTCGGCATGCATTTAATCATATAAACACGATTTCAATCAAATTAATTCGACTTTATGCATTGTTATTGAAAAAATTGAAATTTCATTTAATAAATAAAATAAATTTAATCTTTGCAATGATCCTTATAGCTTGCACCTAAGTGCGACACATGTTTTCGGCATGCATTTGATCATATAAACACGATTTCTATCAAATTGATTCGACTTTATGCATTGTTATTAAAAAAATTAAAATTTCATTTAATAAATAAAATAAATTTAATTTTTGCAATGATCCTAAAAGCTTGCACCTAAGTGCGACAAATAATTTCGGCATGCAATTGAATATATAAACACGATTTCAGTCAAATTAATTCGACTGTAAGCATTGTTTTTGAAAAAATTGAAATTTCATTTAATAAATAAAATAAATTTAATTTTTGCAATGATCCTTACAGCTTGTAGCTAAGTGCAACACATGCTTTAGGCATGGATTTGATCATTTAAATACGATTTTAATCAAATAAATTCGACTTTATGCATTGTTATTGAAAAAATTGAAATTCCATTTATTAAATAAAATAAATTTAATTTTTGCAATGATCCTAACAGCTTGCACCTAAGTGTGACATGTTTTCGGCATGCATTTGATTTTTTAAACTTGATTTCAATCAAATAAATTTGACTTTATGCATTGTTATTGAAAAAATTGAAATTTCATTTAATAAATAAAATAAATTTAATTTTTGCAATGATCCTAACAGCTTGTACCTAAGTGCGACACATGTTTTAGGCATGGATTTGATTTTTTAAACATGATTTTAATCAAATAAATCTGACTTTATGCATTGTTATTGAAAAAATTGAAATTTCATTTAATAAATAAAATAAATTTAATTTTTGCAATGATCCTAACAGCTTGCACCTAAGTGCGGCACATGTTTTAGGCATGGATTTGATTTTTTAAACATGATTTTAATCAAATAAATCTGACTTTATGCATTGTTATTGAAAAAATTGAAATTTCATTTAATAAATAAAATAAATTTAATTTTTGCAATGATCCTAACAGCTTGCACCTTAGTGCGACACATGTTTTCGGCATGCATTTGATCATATAAACACGATCTCAATCAATATAATTCGACTTCATGCATTGTTATTGAAAAAATTGAAATTTCATTTAATAAATAAAATAAATTTAAGTTTTGCAATGATCCTAACAGCTTGCACCTTAATGCGACACATGTTTTCGGCATGCATTTGATCATATAAACACAATTTCAATCAATATAATTTGACTTTATGCATTGTTATTGAAAAAATTGAAATTTCATTTAATAAATAAAATAAATTTAATTTTTGCAATGATCCTAATGGCTTGCACCTAAGTGTGACACATGTTTTCGGCATGCATTTAATCATATAAACACGATTTCAATCAAATTAATTCGACTGTAAGCATTGTTTTTGAAAAAATTGAAATTTCATTTAATAAATAAAATAAATTTAATTTTTGCAATGATCCTTACAGCTTGTAGCTAAGTGCAACACATGCTTTAGGCATGGATTTGATCATTTAAATACGATTTTAATCAAATAAATTCGACTTTATGCATTGTTATTGAAAAAATTGAAATTCCATTTATTAAATAAAATAAATTTAATTTTTGCAATGATCCTAACAGCTTGCACCTAAGTGTGACATGTTTTCGGCATGCATTTGATTTTTTAAACTTGATTTCAATCAAATAAATTTGACTTTATGCATTGTTATTGAAAAAATTGAAATTTCATTTAATAAATAAAATAAATTTAATTTTTGCAATGATCCTAACAGCTTGTACCTAAGTGCGACACATGTTTTAGGCATGGATTTGATTTTTTAAACATGATTTTAATCAAATAAATCTGACTTTATGCATTGTTATTGAAAAAATTGAAATTTCATTTAATAAATAAAATAAATTTAATTTTTGCAATGATCCTAACAGCTTGCACCTAAGTGCGGCACATGTTTTAGGCATGGATTTGATTTTTTAAACATGATTTTAATCAAATAAATCTGACTTTATGCATTGTTATTGAAAAAATTGAAATTTCATTTAATAAATAAAATAAATTTAATTTTTGCAATGATCCTAACAGCTTGCACCTTAGTGCGACACATGTTTTCGGCATGCATTTGATCATATAAACACGATCTCAATCAATATAATTCGACTTCATGCATTGTTATTGAAAAAATTGAAATTTCATTTAATAAATAAAATAAATTTAAGTTTTGCAATGATCCTAACAGCTTGCACCTTAGTGCGACACATGTTTTCGGCATGCATTTGATCATATAAACACAATTTCAATCAATATAATTTGACTTTATGCATTGTTATTGAAAAAATTGAAATTTCATTTAATAAATAAAATAAATTTAATTTTTGCAATGATCCTAACAGCTTGCACCTTAGTGCGACACATGTTTTCGGCATGCATTTGATCATATAAACACGATTTCAATCAATATAATTCGACTTTATGCATTGTTATTGAAAAAATTGAAATTTCATTTAATAAATAAAATAAATTTAATTTTTGCAATGATCCTAACAGCTTGCACCTAAGTGCGGCACATGTTTTAGGCATGGATTTGATTTTTTAAACATGATTTTAATCAAATAAATCTGACTTTATGCA
This sequence comes from Ocypus olens, assembly GCA_910593695.2. NCBI lineage: Eukaryota > Metazoa > Arthropoda > Insecta > Coleoptera > Staphylinidae > Ocypus > Ocypus olens. Next base: position 8,758,133 of record OU343065.1, on the reverse strand, counting down.
TTGTTATTGAAAAAATTGAAATTTCATTTAATAAATAAAATAAATTTAATTTTTGCAATGATCCTAACAGCTTGCACCTTAGTGCGACACATGTTTTCGGCATGCATTTGATCATATAAACACGATTTCAATCAATATAATTCGACTTCATGCATTGTTATTGAAAAAATTGAAATTTCATTTAATAAATAAAATAAATTTAAGTTTTGCAATGATCCTAACAGCTTGCACCTTAGTGCGACACATGTTTTCGGCATGCATTTGATCATATAAACACAATTTAAATCAATATAATTTGACTTTATGCATTGTTATTGAAAAAATTGAAATTTCATTTAATAAATAAAATAAATTTAATTTTTGCAATGATCCTAATATCTTGCACCTAAGTGCTACAAATGTTTTTGGCGTGCATTTGATCATTTAAACTTGATTTCAATCAAATAAATATGTCCGACTGTATTCATTGTTATTGAAAAAATAGAAATTTCGTTTAATAAATAAAATAAATTTAATTTTTGCAATGATCCTTACAGCTTGCAGCTAAGTGCGACACATGTTTTCGACATGCATTTGATCATTTAAACTTGATTTTAATCAAATAAATTCGACTTTAGGCATTGTTTTTGAAAAAATTGTAATTTCATTTAATAAATAAAATTAATTTAATTTTTGCAATGATCCTAATAGCTTGCACCTAAGTGTGACACATGTTTTCGGCATGCATTTGATTTTTTAAACATGATTTCAATCAAATAAATCTGACTTTATGCATTGTTATTGAAAAAATTGAAATTTGATTTAATAAATAAAATAAATTTAATTTTTGCAATGATCCTAATATCTTGCACCTAAGTGCTACACATGTTTTTGGCGTGCATTTGATCATTTAAACTTGATTTTAATCAAATAAATATGTCCGACTGTATGCATTGTTATTGAAAAAATAGAAATTTCGTTTAATAAATAAAATAAATTTAATTTTTGAAATGATCCTTACAGCTTGCAGCTAAGTGCGACAAATGTTTTCGGCATGCATTTAATCATATAAACACGATTTTAATCAAATTAATACGACTTTATGCATTGTTATTGAAAAAATTGAAATTTCATTTATTAAATTAAATAAATTTAATTTTTGCAATGATCCTTATGGCTTGCACCTTAGTGTGACACGAGTTTTAGGCATGCATTTGATCATTTAAACTTGAATTTAATCAAATAAATTCGACTTTAGGCATTGTTTTTGAAAAAATTGTAATTTCATTTAATAAATAAAATAAATTTAATTTTTGCAATGATCCTTACAGCTTGCACCTAAGTGCGACACATGTTTTCGGCATGAATTTGATCATATAAATACGATTTCAATCAAATTAATTCGACTTTATGCATTGTTATTGAAAAAATTGAAATTTCATTTAATAAATAAAATAAATTTAATTTTTGCAATGATCCTTATAGCTTCCACCTAAGTGCGACACATGTTTTCGGCATGCATTTGATCATATAAACACGATTTCAATCAAATATATCCGACTGTATGCATTGTTTTAGAAAAAATTGAAATTTCATTTAATAAATAAAATAAATTTAATTTTTGCAATGATCCTAACAGCATGCACCTTAGTGCGACACATGTTTTCGGCATGAATTTGATCATATAAACACGATTTCAATCAAATTAATTCGACTTTATGCATTGTAATTGAAAAAATTGAAATTTTATTTAATAAATTAAATAAAATTAATTTTTGCAATGATCCTAATATCTTGCACCTAAGTGTGACACATGTTTTCGGCATGCATTTGATCATATAAACACGATTTCAATCAAATTAATTCGACTTTATGCATTGTTATTGAAAAAATTCAAATTTCATTTAATAAATAAAATAAATTTAATTTTTGCAATGATCCTAACAGCTTGCACCTTAGTGCGACACATGTTTTCGGCATGCATTTGATCATATAAACACGATTTCAATCAAATATATCCGACTGTATGCATTGTTTTAGAAAAAATTGAAATTTCATTTAATAAATAAAATAAATTTAATTTTTGCAATGATCCTAATAGCTTGCACCTTAGTGCGACACATGTTTTCGGCATGCATTTGATCATATAAACACGATTTCAATCAATATAATTCGACTTTATGCATTGTTATTGAAAAAATTGAAATTTCATTTAATAAATAAAATAAATTTAATTTTTGCAATGATCCTAATAGCTTGCACCTAAGTGCGACACATGTTTTGGGCATGCATTTGATCATTTAAACTTGATTTCAAATAAATAAATTCGACTTTATGCATTGTGATTGAAAGAATTGAAATTTCTTTTAATAAATAAAATAAATTTAATTTTTGCAATGATCCTAACAGCTTGCACCCAGGTGCGACACATGTTTTCGGCATGCATTTGATCATATAAACACGATTTAAATCAAATTAATTCGACTTTATGCATTGTTTTTGAAAAAATTGAAATTCCTTTAATAAATAAAATAAATTTAATTTTTGCAATGATCCTAATAGCTTGCACCTAAGTGCGACACATGTTTTCGGCATGCATTTGGTCATATAAACATGATTTCAATCAAATTAATTCGACTTTATGCATTGTTATTGAAAAAATAGAAATTTCATTTAATAAATAAAATAAATTTAATTTTTGCAATGATCCTAACAGCTTGCACCTAAGTGCGACACATGTTTTAGGCATGCATTTGATCATATAAACACGATTTTAATCAAATTAATTCGACTTTATGCATTGTTATTGAAAAAATTGAAATTTCATTTAATAAATAAAATAAATTTAATATTTGCAATGATCCTTATAGCTTGCACCTCAGTGCGACACATGTTTTCGGCATGAATTTGATCATATAAACACGATTTCAATCAAATTAATTCGACTTTTATCATTGCTATTGAAAAAATTGAAATTTCATTTAATATATATAAAATAAATTTAATTTTTGCAATGATCCTTATGGCTTGCACCTAAGTGTGACACATGTTTTCGGCATGCATTTGATCATATAAACACGATTTCAATCAAAGTAATTCGACTTTAAGCATTGTTTTTGAAAAAATTGAAATTTCATTTAATAAATAAAATAAATTTAATTTTTGCAATGATCCTAACAGCTTGCACCTAAGTGCGACACATGTTTTCGGCATGCATTTAATTATATAAACACGATTTTAATCAAATAAATTCGACTTTATGCATTGTTATTGAAAAAATTGAAATTTCATTTAATAAATAAAATAAATTTAATTTTTGCAATGATCCTAATATCTTGCACCTAAGTGTGACACATGTTTTCGGCATGAATTTGATCAAATAAACACGATTTCAATCAAATATATCCGACTGTATGCATTGTTATTGAAAAAATAGAAATTTCGCTTAATAAATAAAATAAATTTAATTTTTGCAATGATCCTAACAGCTTGTACCTAAGTGCAACACATGTTTTAGGCATGGATTTGATCATTTAAATACGATTTTAATCAAATAAATTCGACTTGATGCATTGTTATTGAAAAAATTGCAATTCCATTTAATAAATAAAATAAATTTAATTTTTGCAATGATCCTAAAAGCTTGCACCTAAGTGCGACAAATAATTTCGGCATGCAATTGAATATATAAACACGATTTCAGTCAAATTAATTCGACTTTATGCATTGTTATTGAAAAAATTGAAATTTCATTTAATAAATAAAATAAATTTAATTTTTGCAATGATCCTAATGGCTTGCACCTAAGTGTGACACATGTTTTCGGCATGCATTTAATCATATAAACACGATTTCAATCAAATTAATTCGACTGTAAGCATTGTTTTTGAAAAAATTGAAATTTCATTTAATAAATAAAATAAATTTAATTTTTGCAATGATCCTAATATCTTGCACCTAAGTGTGAAACATGTTTTCGGCATGTATTTGATCATATAAACACGATGTCAATCAAATTAATTCGACTTTAAGCATTGTTTTTGAAAAAATTGAAATTTCATTTAATAAATAAAATAAATTTAATTTTTGCAATGATCCTAACAGCTTGCACCTAAGTGCGACAAATGTTTTCGGCATGCTTTGGATCATATAAACACGATTTCAATTAAATAAATTCGACTTTATGCATTGTTATTGAAAAAATTGAAATTTCATTTAATAAATAAAATAAATTTAATTTTTGCAATGATCCTAATATCTTGCACCTAAATGTGACACATGTTTTCGGCTAGCATTTGATCATATAAACACGATTTCAATCAAATATATCCGACTGTATGCATTGTTATTGAAAAAATAGAAATTTCGTTTAATAAATAAAATAAATTTAATTTTTGCAATGATCCTTACAGCTTGTAGCTAAGTGCAACACATGCTTTAGGCATGGATTTAATCATTTAAATACGATTTTAATCAAATAAATTCGACTTTATGCATTGTTATTGAAAAAATTGAAATTCCATTTATTAAATAAAATAAATTTAATTTTTGCAATGATCCTAACAGCTTGCACCTAAGTGTGACACATGTTTTCGGCATGCATTTGATTTTTTAAACTTGATTTCAATCAAATAAATTTGACTTTATGCATTGTTATTGAAAAAATTGAAATTTCATTTAATAAATAAAATAAATTTAATTTTTGCAATGATCCTAACAGCTTGTACCTAAGTGCGACACATGTTTTAGGCATGGATTGGATTTTTTAAACATGATTTGAATCAAATAAATCTGACTTTATGCATTGTTATTGAAAAAATTGAAATTTCATTTAATAAATAAAATAAATTTAATTTTTGCAATGATCCTAACAGCTTGCACCTAAGTGCGGCACATGTTTTAGGCATGGATTTGATTTTTTGAACATGATTTTAATCAAATAAATCTGACTTTATGCATTGTTATTGAAAAAATTGAAATTTCATTTAATAAATAAAATAAATTTAATTTTTGCAATGATCCTAACAGCTTGCACCTTAGTGCGACACATGTTTTCGGCATGCATTTGATCATATAAACACGATTTCAATCAATATAATTCGACTTTATGCATTGTTATTGAAAAAATTGAAATTTCATTTAATAAATAAAATAAATTTAATTTTTGCAATGATCCTAACAGCTTGCACCTAAGTGCGGCACATGTTTTAGGCATGGATTTGATTTTTTGAACATGATTTTAATCAAATAAATCTGACTTTATGCATTGTTATTGAAAAAATTGAAATTTCATTTAATAAATAAAATAAATTTAATTTTTGCAATGATCCTAACAGCTTGCACCTTAGTGCGACACATGTTTTCGGCATGCATTTGATCATATAAACACAATTTCAATCAATATAATTTGACTTAATGCATTGTTATTGAAAAAATTGAAATTTCATTTAATAAATAAAATAAATTTAATTTTTGCAATGATCCTTACAGCTTGCAGCTAAGTGCGACACATGTTTTCGACATGCATTTGATCATTTAAACTTGATTTTAATCAAATAAATTCGACTTTAGGCATTGTTTTTGAAAAAATTGTAATTTCATTTAATAAATAAAATAAATTTAATTTTTGCAAGGATCCTAACAGCTTGCACCTAAGTGCGACACATGTTTTAGGCATGGATTTGATCATTTAAATACGATTTTAATCAAATAAATTCGACTTTATGCATTGTTATTGAAAAAATTGAAATTCCATTTAATAAATAAAATTAATTTAATTTTTGCAATGATCCTAATAGCTTGCACCTAAGTGTGACACATGTTTTCGGCATGCATTTGATTTTTTAAACATGATTTCAATCAAATAAATCTGACTTTATGCATTGTTATTGAAAAAATTGAAATTTCATTTAATAAATAAAATAAATTTAATTTTTGCAATGATCCTAATATCTTGCACCTAAGTGCTACACATGTTTTTGGCTTGCATTTGATCATTTAAACTTGATTTTAATCAAATAAATATGTCCGACTGTATGCATTGTTATTGAAAAAATAGAAATTTCGTTTAATAAATAAAATAAATTTAATTTTTGCAATGATCCTTACAGCTTGCAGCTAAGTGCGACAAATGTTTTCGGCAAGCATTTAATCATATAAACACGATTTCAATCAAATTAATACGACTTTATGCATTGTTATTGAAAAAATTGAAATTTCATTTAATAAATTAAATAAATTTAATTTTTGCAATGATCCTTATGGCTTGCACCTAAGTGTGACACATGTTTTAGGCATGCATTTGATCATTTAAACTTGAATTTAATCAAATAAATTCGACTTTAGCCATTGTTTTTGAAAAAATTGTAATTTCATTTAATAAATAAAATAAATTTAATTTTTGCAATGATCCTTACAGCTTGCACCTAAGTGCGACACATGTTTTAGGCATGAATTTGATCATATAAATACGATTTCAATCAAATTAATTCGACTTTATGCATTGTTATTGAAACAATTGAAATTTCATTTAATAAATAAAATAAATTTAATTTTTGCAATGATCCTTATAGCTTCCACCTAAGTGCGACACATGTTTTCGGCATGCATTTGATCATATAAACACGATTTCAATCAAATATATCCGACTGTATGCATTGTTTTAGAAAAAATTGAAATTTCATTTAATAAATAAAATAAATTTAATTTTTGCAATGATCCTAACAGCATGCACCTTAGTGCGACACATGTTTTCGGCATGCATTTGATCATATAAACACGATTTCAATCAAATTAATTCGACTTTATGCATTGTTATTGAAAAAATTCAAATTTCATTTAATAAATAAAATAAATTTAATTTTTGCAATGATCCTAACAGCTTGCACCTTAGTGCGACACATGTTTTCGGCATGCATTTGATCATATAAACACGATTTCAATCAAATATATCCGACTTTATGCATTGTTATTGAAAAAATTGAAATTCCATTTAATAAATAAAATTAATTTAATTTTTGCAATGATCCTAATAGCTTGCACCTAAGTGCGACACATGTTTTCGGCATGCATTTGGTCATATAAACATGATTTCAATCAAATTAATTCGACTTTATGCATTGTTTTTGAAAAAATTGAAATTCCTTTTAATAAATAAAATAAATTTAATTTTTGCAATGATCCTAATAGCTTGCACCTTAGTGCGACACATGTTTTCGGCATGCATTTGATTATATAAACACGATTTCAATCAATATAATTCGACTTTATGCATTGTTATTGAAAAAATTGAAATTTCATTTAATAAATAAAATAAATTTAATTTTTGCAATGATCCTAACAGCTTGCACCTTAGTGCGACATATGTTTTCGGCATGCATTTGATCATATAAACACGATTTCAATCAATATAATTCGACTTTATGCATTGTTATTGAAAAAATTGAAATTTCATTTAATAACTAAAATAAATTTAATTTTTGCAATGATCCTAACAGCTTGCACCTTAGTGCGACACATGTTTTCGGCATGCATTTGATCATATAAACACGATTTCAATCAAATATATCCGACTTTATGCATTGTTATTGAAAAAATTGAAATTCCATTTAATAAATAAAATTAATTTAATTTTTGCAATGATCCTAATAGCTTGCACCTAAGTGTGACACATGTTTTCGGCATGCATTTGATTTTTTAAACATGATTTCAATCAAATAAATCTGACTTTATGCATTGTTTTTGAAAAAATTGTAATTTCATTTAATAAATAAAATAAATTTAATTTTTGCAAGGATCCTAACAGCTTGCACCTAAGTGCGACACATGTTTTAGGCATGGATTTGATCATTTAAATACGATTTTAATCAAATAAATTCGACTTTATGCATTGTTATTGAAAAAATTTAAATTCCATTTAATAAATAAAATTAATTTAATTTTTGCAATGATCCTAATAGCTTGCACCTAAGTGTGACACATGTTTTCGGCATGCATTTGATCATATAAACACGATTTAAATCAAATTAATTCGACTTTATGCATTGTTTTTGAAAAAATTGAAATTCCTTTAATAAATAAAATAAATTTAATTTTTGCAATGATCCTAATAGCTTGCACCTAAGTGCGACACATGTTTTCGGCATGCATTTGGTCATATAAACATGATTTCAATCAAATTAATTCGACTTTATGCATTGTTATTGAAAAAATAGAAATTTCATTTAATAAATAAAATAAATTTAATTTTTGCAATGATCCTAACAGCTTGCACCTAAGTGCGACACATGTTTTAGGCATGCATTTGATCATATAAACACGATTTTAATCAAATTAATTCGACTTTATTCATTGCTATTGAAAAAATTGAAATTTCATTTAATATATAAAATAAATTTAATTTTTGCAATGATCCCAATGGCTTGCACCTAAGTGTGACACATGTTTTCGGCATGAATTTGATCATATAAACACGATTTCAATCAAAGTAATTCGACTTTAAGCATTGTTTTTGAAAAAATTGAAATTTCATTTAATAAATAAAATAAATTTAATTTTTGCAATGATCCTAACAGCTTGCACCTAAGTGCGACACATGTTTTCGGCATGCATTTAATTATATAAACACGATTTCAATCAAATAAATTCGACTTTATGCATTGTTATTGAAAAAATTGAAATTTCATTTAATAAATAAAATAAATTTAATTTTTGCAATGATCCTAATATCTTGCACCTAAGTGTGACACATGTTTTCGGCATGAATTTGATCAAATAAACACGATTTCAATCAAATATATACGACTGTATGCATTGTTATTGAAAAAATAGAAATTTCGTTTAATAAATAAAATAAATTTAATTTTTGCAATGATCCTAACAGCTTGTACCTAAGTGCAACACATGTTTTAGGCATGGATTTGATCATTTAAATACGATTTTAATCAAATAAATTCGACTTGATGCATTGTTATTGAAAAAATTGCAATTCCATTTAATAAATAAAATAAATTTAATTTTTGCAATGATCCTAACAGCTTGCACCTAAGTGTGACACATGTTTTCGGCATGCATTTGATTTTTTAAACTTGATTTTAATCAAATAAATTAGACCTTATGCATTGTTATTGAAAAAATTGAAATTTCATTTAATAAATAAAATAAATTTAATTTTTGCAATGATCCTAACAGCTTGCACCTAAGTGCGACACATGTTTTAGGCATGGATTTGATTATTTAAATACGATTTTAATCAAATAAATTCGACTTTATGCATTGTTATTGAAAAAATTGAAATTCCATTTAATAAATAAAATAAATTTAATTTTTGCAATGATCCTAACAGCTTGCACCTCAGTGCGACACATGTTTTCGGCATGAATTTGATCATATAAACACGATTTCAATCAAATTAATTCGACTTTATTCATTGCTATTGAAAAAATTGAAATTTCATTTAATATATAAAATAAATTTAATTTTTGCAATGATCCCTATGGCTTGCACCTAAGTGTGACACATGTTTTCGGCATGAATTTGATCATATAAACACGATTTCAATCAAAGTAATTCGACTTTAAGCATTGTTTTTGAAAAAATTGAAATTTCATTTAATAAATAAAATAAATTTAATTTTTGCAATGATCCTAACAGCTTGCACCTAAGTGCGACACATGTTTTCGGCATGCATTTAATTATATAAACACGATTTCAATCAAATAAATTCGACTTTATGCATTGTTATTGAAAAAATTGAAATTTCATTTAATAAATAAAATAAATTTAATTTTTGCAATGATCCTAATATCTTGCACCTAAGTGTGACACATGTTTTCGGCATGAATTTGATCAAATAAACACGATTTCAATCAAATATATACGACTGTATGCATTGTTATTGAAAAAATAGAAATTTCGTTTAATAAATAAAATAAATTTAATTTTTGCAATGATCCTAACAGCTTGTACCTAAGTGCAACACATGTTTTAGGCATGGATTTGATCATTTAAATACGATTTTAATCAAATAAATTCGACTTGATGCATTGTTATTGAAAAAATTGCAATTCCATTTAATAAATAAAATAAATTTAATTTTTGCAATGATCCTAACAGCTTGCACCTAAGTGTGACACATGTTTTCGGCATGCATTTGATTTTTTAAACTTGATTTTAATCAAATAAATTAGACCTTATGCATTGTTATTGAAAAAATTGAAATTTCATTTAATAAATAAAATAAATTTAATTTTTGCAATGATCCTAACAGCTTGCACCTAAGTGCGACACATGTTTTAGGCATGGATTTGATTATTTAAATACGATTTTAATCAAATAAATTCGACTTTATGCATTGTTATTGAAAAAATTGAAATTCCATTTAATAAATAAAATTAATTTAATTTTTGCAATGATCCCAATAGCTTGCACCTAAGTGTGACACATGTTTTCGGCATGCATTTTATTTTTTAAACATGATTTCAATCAAATAAATCTGACTTTATGCATTTTTATTGAAAAAATTGAAATTTCATTTAATAAATAAAATAAATTTAATTTTTGCAATGATCCTAATATCTTGCACCCAAGTGCTACACATGTTTTTGGCGTGCATTTGATCATTTAAACTTGATTTTAATCAAATAATTATGTCCGACTGTATGCATTGTTATTGAAAAAATAGAAATTTCGTTTAATAAATAAAATAAATTTAATTTTTGCAATGATCCTTACAGCTTGCAGCTAAGTGCGACACATGTTTTCGGCATGCATTTAATCATATAAACACGATTTAAATCAAATTAATACGACTTTATGCATTGTTATTGAAAAAATTGAAATTTCATTTAATAAATTAAATAAATTTAATTTTTGCAATGATCCTTATGGCTTGCACCTAAGTGTGACACATGTTTTAGGCATGCATTTGATCATTTAAACTTGATTTTAATCAAATAAATTCGACTTTAGGCATTGTTTTTGAAAAAATTGAAATTTCATTTAATAAATAAAATAAATTTAATTTTTGCAATGATCCTTATAGCTTGCACCTAAGTGCGACACATGTTTTCGGCATGCATTTGATCATTTAAACACGATTTCAATCAAATTAATTCGACTTTATGCATTGTTATTTAAAAAATTGAAATTTCAATAATAAATAAAATAAATTTAATTTTTGCAATGATCCTTATAGCTTCCACCTAAGTGCGACACAAGTTTTCGGCATGCATTTGATCATATAAACACGATTTCAAGCAAATTAATTCGACTTTATGCATTGTTATTGAAAAAATTGAAATTTTATTTAATAAATTAAATAAATTTAATTTTTGCAATGATCCTTATGGCTTGCACCTAAGTGTGACACATGTTTTCGGCATGCATTTGATCATATAAACACGATTTCAATCAAATTAATTCGACTTAAAGCATTGTTTTTGAAAAAATTGAAATTTCATTTAATAAATAAAAAAATTTAATTTTTGCAATGATCCTAACAGGGCCGTGCGTAGAGAAAACTGCGCCCGGGGCGAAATTAAAATTGGCGCCCCCTATCCCCAAAAAAAAAAAAATGTTGCGGAAAGTGTTACTTATATTGCTGCCAAACAAATAAATAAAAAATAAAAATCAGAATTCAGGAAAAAACACGTTTATTCAAAAGTAATAAATAAAACATTATATAATAAAAACATAAATTAACATAATTAACTGAATTACATATTAATAAAAGGAACAATAAAAGATGCAAAACGAAAAATTTTATTTTAGATCAGAACGAAAATAAAAAATGTTAATAAAATGCAAAAAAAATTATTTTAGATTTGAGGTCAAAGTTGTGTAAAAAAAGATTTAAAAATATGTTATAACTAACACAACTTTATCTTCCTCGCCTTCAAAGTGGCAAACTCATCGATAAATTTTTCTAAATCTAATGATTGAACCACTTCACGTTCAATTGAAATTAAACTTAAATTGGCCAGCCTATCCTGAGCCATTGAAGATCTTAAATAATTTTTTACCAGTTTAAGTTTACTGAAGGACCTTTCTGCTGAGGCAGCTGTCACGGGAATACTTAGAAAAATTCTAAATGCAGTTTCCATATTCTTATAACTTGCAGTTAAGTCAAAGCGATGAATTAATTGGAGGATTTCCAAGTGTTCCATATTTTTAAAGTTCTCATCCAAAGACTGAAACAATTTTTTTGCACTTAAAATTTCACACACAAAATCCCCACCGTTCAAATCAGCTTCATATTTAATTGCAAGGTCCATAATATATTTCTTGAGGCTATCTTTATTGAGCGAAGTAATGTTTGATCCACAGAGGAAATCGAAATCTTGTGACACCTGTCGAAGTTTTTCAAATCTCCAGTTCAGTTGCTCAATAACTGTGTCAATAGCCTGGATATAAATTGATCGAAACTTTTCAGATTCGCTTAAATCAGCTGAAGCTTCATAATCAAATTGTTTACGAACCTTACGCCTCCTTTTTTCTGTAAATACAGGTTCGACATCCACAAGTTTAGCCAGGTCTACACTTTTTTCATAAAATGTCTCAAACTTTTCTTTCCTAATTTTAGCTATTGTGTTTCTAAGCTGTGCAATTAGCCTACAAGCTATAGTAACAGTAATACTCTTCTTCTGTAGTAAAATATTTACGTTGTCTATTTCTTCTAATATGTTGTTCCACATTACTAAACTACAGATAAAGTAAAAATCTTTTATTTGATGTATAAAGTTTTTTGCACCTGAATATGTTTCCTCATTTTTTTTAATCTGTATAAGATCTTCCAATGCTTGCAAAATATTTTGCAATTGTTTATAGACCGCAGATACTGCTCGTTTTTTGGAGGACCAGCGAGTGTCGCAATGTTTCTTTAAAGAGACGGGCAAATGAGATTTGAGCAAATCCCATCTATCTGGCGAAGATGAGAAGAAAACAAATAAATTTTGGACAATTCCAAAAAATGTTACCATTTTTGGCGATACGCTGGCAGCGTGAACTCCAACTAGATTTAAGGAATGAGCCGAACATGGTACAAAATATGCAAATTCGTTTACTTGTAGAATTCTAGATTGCACCCCTTTGTATTTCCCAGCCATATTCGCACCATTATCGTAGCACTGGGCTCTACAGTTCTTAATATCGAGATTGTCAGACTGCAGTTTGTCCAATATTTCTTGAGCCAATCCTTCGCCTGTTTTTTGTTTTGATTCAATAAAATCTATAAATCTTTCCTCGATGGAACAAATTCCCTGTTGAATCTTAACATATCTCACAATTTGTGTCATCTGCTCTTTATGGGCTGTATCAGGTGTACAATCAAATGAAATCGAATAATATTTAGCCTATAAATTTCACTGAAAATTATTTTTCTTACTTCACCTGCAAGTTGATTTATTACTTCATTTTGAATGTTGTTCGAAAAGTAGGAAATCTTTTTTCCTGGATGTCTTACGGCTTCCACATGGTTGCGTATTTCTGGATCATGTTTGGCGATTAAATTGATAATTTAAAAAAAACACCGCAGTCGTTACTGTCTATATCATTTGATGATCCTCTCAAGGGCAAATTGTTCTCAGCACAAAAAAGAATTGCGTTTATTACCGCCTTTAATATATGCCGCCATTTATTTTTTTCAATTTGGATATTTTGTTGTATTTTAGAGTCGATGCATGACTGTGTTTTTAATCGCCTTTCAAATCCTTTCCAACTGATGTATGCATTTCTGTGGTCCTGGGAGTTTTCATGATCAGAAATTTTGGGATTTAACTTTTTCCAGTTAGAAAATCCACAATCTGGATCAGCTAACTTTGGTGTCCGATAGTTAAATTTCCCAAATAACAAACATGCAAAGCAAAACAATGATTCGTTGTCTTTGCTAAATATTAGCCAATCTCGTCTTACGGATTCTCCATTTGGCATGATTTTGAAAAACCATTTTGAAGAAAATTGTCGCCCTTCATTATCTACCGATTTGGAATAATCTGCCTCTTCGTCTTGTTTAGGACCCATATCTACAAGCGCGGAGATCAATGAATTACTATATGGACGCACCCACGTGGCTGGATCAGCAGGATTAAATAATTTTGTTTCTTTCCCTATTTTATTATCCCAATTATTTGTGTTTAATACCGCACACTCCTCCAAATCAAGGGTTAAATTTTCTTCTTCAGTTTCCGGTGTTGCCTCATTATTAACATCTTGTTGATGTTCATCAGGTTCATCTACCTCCTCAGGAACACTGTTAGTTGCTGAACAACACCCGACATCTGGATTATCCTTCTCTATCCATTTTTGCCATGTCCTGGCAAGTTGTTTTCGTTCTTCTTCTCGCTTTTGTCTGAGTTTTCGATACTCGGCTCCCGATTTCTTTGGCATGTTCTAAATTTGAGATTTAACAGAAATAAAATTTGTTTCACTGTTCAAATTATATTTATTTCTAACAAATAAATTGATTATTACATTTTATCTATTCTCTAAAAAATGGATTTCTAAAAGATAATTTATTTGTGAGAAATAAATATTTGTTTAGGTGCAGCCCCCTCGCACTTTGACTTTAATTAATGCCACTTCTTTTACTTGACCCTATCATCACGATATATTTTTTCTCGTCTGATAGGTATTAAATCATCGGAATCACTACCGTACTTCTCATATAAATGAAACAATAAAAAAGTGAATTATATTAATCTGTGGTGACCATCTGGTCACACACTTTTATTATATCGAATTTTAACGTTCACTTCTTTAAGTCTGAAAATGGTTTTACGGCCCAAATACTTTTAGGACCTGGAAGGTTTTATGACGCCTTGTCTCAACACATCTGCCATACCATAAACCCGCTTACTGTTCATAAGGAATAGTATAAAGAGGCCGGCTTGGTACGGTCAGTCATTCATGCTATTCGCCGGCAGTCATACGGTTCACATTCTGCGATACGCTTTCTTCGACTCAATCAAATTCAGTTCTACCTTCGCTCCCGCGTTCCTGCCAGAAACATCTCACATGAACTCCGTATTCGGTATATCAAGAAATATACCAATAGGACAGTTCGATTCAGTAATACTCAGTGCTAGGCAGTGCTTCCTTCGATACGACTCTGTTCCTTCGGAACCTTGCATTGTACTTCGAATCATTATTACAACAATAAATATATATTATACGTTAAAACTTTTGTATAATTTATCATACCATAACGTAGCACATATCCCCACAAATCCAATCATAATATACAATAAAAAATTATTCAATCATTAAACGAAAGTGGAAAAATATACTTGCATTAATAGTTTCTGTTTTCACTTTGTCACACAACTAACACGTCTGCTTAATTTTAGGTTCAAAAACTATTTAAAGTTTAAAAAGCAAGCGATTTCTTGGGGGAGGCATCTCAATAAAAATTTAAATTATTCTCAGCAAATTGTATGGCAGGCCCATAAATAATGTAAGCATTGAGTAATAAATATCTGCCGTCCCGTAGTGACGAATCTCACACGACCCCAATAATAGTAATTATAAAATTATGAAACGTAATATTCGTGCTCGACACTCAAATGTGAATATAGCCGACGGTAAGTCGGCTCGCCACCATTAAGAAGTTGGGACTTCCCCGGAATCTGCATCCGTTGTGAGGTTGGGACTTCCCTGGATTCAGCCTATTCTTACAATCCCACAAAACGCAATCTAAGAAATTGCAGTAATTTTACATAATTATTCTAATTCTAAAATTGTCTAGAGTTTCGGAGATTATATCGATTCCTTGACTTGTATAAGTTAAAAAAATAGGCTACGGAAATCTGGAAAATATGAAGTCAGATTGACGACCAGCCGGCCTGACCGCGCATAGCTAGGAATAGCCAACCGGGCAATCAGTTCAGATAAAAAATGTCACAGCATCTGGATTATAGGTATATCTTGTCGACGGAGTGTTAATTTACGATATTTTCACAAAAGAACATTTCTAAGAATATTATATTACATTTTAGTATGTGACAAGGGAGCCATTAGAAATAATTTAGTTTTATTTATTTATTCCCCGTTAGTATGTAATCAAGAAATTTAAGGTAAAATAAGAAGAAATATTAGGTATGCTGACGTGTGATAAATAATAAAAATACTTTGATTAACACTTTTATAAATTTTCCGCCATACCGATGTAATAGCGATTTTGGCGCCCCTAATTTTAGCGCCCGGGGCGGGCGCCCTCTTCGCCCCCCCCTTCGCACGGCCCTGGATCCTAATATCTTGCACCTAAGTGTGACACATGTTTTCGGCATGCATTTGATCATATAAACACGATTTCAATCAAATATATCCGACTGTATGCATTGTTATAGAAAAAATAGAAATTTCATTTATTAAATAAAATAAATTTAATTTTTGCAATGATCCTAACAGCTTGCACTTTAGTGCGACACATGTTTTCGGCATGCATTTGATCATATAAACACGATTTCAATCAATATAATTCGACTTTATGCATTGTTATTGAAAAAATTGAAATTTCATTTTATCAATAAAATAAATTTAATTTTTGCAATGATCCTAACAGCTTGCACCTTAGTGCGACACATGTTTTGGGCATGCATTTAATCATTTGAACTTGATTTCAATTAAATACATTTGACTTGATGCATTGTGATTGAAAGAATTGAAATTTCATTTAATAAATAAAATAAATTTAATTTTTGCAATGATCCTAACAGGTTGCACCTAAGTGCGACACATGTTTTCGGCATGCATTTGATCATATAAACACGATTTTAATCAAATTAATTCGACTTTTTGCATTGTTATTGAAAAAATTCTAATTTCATTTAATAAATGAAATAAATTTAATTTTTGCAATGATCCTTATAGCCTGCACCTAAGTGCGACACATGTTTTCGGCATGCATTTAATAATATAAACACGTTTTTAATCAAATATATCTGACTTTATGCATTGTTATTGAAAAAAAAGAAATTTCATTTAATAAATAAAATAAATTTAATTTTTGCAATGATCCTAACAGGTTGCACCTAAGTGCGACACATGTTTTCGGCATGCATTTGATCATATAAAAACGATTTCAATCAAATTAATTCGACTTTATGCATTGTTATTGAAAAAATTGAAATATCATTTAATAAATAAAATAAATTTAATTTTTGCAATGATCCTAATAGCTTGCACCTAAGTTCGACAAATGTTTTCGGCATGCAATTGAAAATATAAACACGATTTCTATCAAATAAATTCAACTTTATGCATTGTGATTGAAAGAATTGAAATTTCATTTAATAAATAAAATAAATGTAATTTTTGCGATGATCCTAATAGCTTGCACCAAAGTGTGACACATGTATTCGGCATGCATTTGATTATATAAACACGATTTCAATCAAATATATCCAACTTTATGCATTGTTATTGAAAAAATAGAAATTTCATTTAATAAATAAAATAAATTTAATTTTTGCAATAATCCTAACAGCTTGCACCCAGGTGCGACACATGTTTTCGGCATGCATTTGATCATATTAACACGATTTCAATCAAATTAATTCGACTTTATGCACTGTTTTTGAAAAAATTGAAATTCCTTTTAATAAATAAAATAAATTTAATTTTTGCAATGATCCTAATAGCTTGCACCCAGGTGCGACACATGTTTTCGGCATGCATTTGATCATATAAACACGATTTCAATCAAATTAATTCGACTTTATGCATTGTTTTTGAAAAAATTGAAATTCCTTTTAATAAATAAAATAAATTTAATTTTTGCAATGATCCTAATAGCTTGCACCTTAGTGCGACACATGTTTTCGGCATGCATTTGATCACATAAACACGATTTCAATCAATATAATTCGACTTTATGCATTGTTATTGAAGAAATTGAAATTTCATTTAATAAATAAATTAAATTTAATTTTTGCAATGATCCTTACAGCTTGCACCTTAGTGCGACACATGTTTTCGGCATGCATTTGATCATATAAACACGATTTCAATCAATATAATTCGACTTTATGCATTGTTATTGAAAAAATAGAAATTTCATTTAATAAATAAAATAAATTTAATTTTTGCAATGATCCTATCAGCTTGCACCCAGGTGCGACACATGTTTTGGGCATGCATTTGATCATTTAAACTTGATTTCAAATAAATAGATTCGACTTTATGCATTGTGATTGAAAGAATTGAAATTTCATTTAATAAATAAAATAAATGTAATTTTTGCAATGATCCTAACAGCTTGCACCCAGGTGCGACACATGTTTTCGGCATGCATTTGATCATATAAACACGATTTGAATCAAATTAATTCGACTTTATGCATTGTTTTTGAAAAAATTGCAATTCCTTTTAATAAATAAAATAAATTTAATTTTTGCAATGATCCTAACAGCTTGCACCCAGGTGCGACACATGTTTTCGGCATGCATTTGATCATATAAACACGATTTGAATCAAATTAATTCGACTTTATGCATTGTTTTTCAAAAAATTGCAATTCCTTTTAATAAATAAAATAAATTTAATTTTTGCAATGATCCTAATAGCTTGCACCTAAGTGCGACACATGTTTTCGGCATGCATTTGATCATATAAACACGATTTCAATCAAATTAATTCGACTTTATGCATTGTTATTGAAAAAATTGAAATTTCATTTAATAAATAAAATAAATTTAATTTTTGCAATGATCCTTATGGCTTGCACCTAAGTGTGACACTTGTTTTTGGCATGCATTTGATCATATAAACACGATTTCAATCAAATTAATTCGACTTAAAGCATTGTTTTTGAAAAAATTGAAATTTCATTTAATAAATAAAAAAATTTAATTTTTGCAATGATCCTAATATCTTGCACCTAAGTGTGACACATGTTTTCGGCATGCATTTGATCATATAAACACGATTTCAATCAAATATATCTGACTGTATGCATTGTTATTGAAAAAATAGAAATTTCATTTATTAAATAAAATAAATTTAATTTTTGCAATGATCCTTATGGCTTGCACCTAAGTGTGACACTTGTTTTTGGCATGCATTTGATCATATAAACACGATTTCAATCAAATTAATTCGACTTAAAGCATTGTTTTTGAAAAAATTGAAATTTCATTTAATAAATAAAAAAAATTAATTTTTGCAATGATCCTAATATCTTGCACCTAAGTGTGACACATGTTTTCGGCATGCATTTGATCATATAAACACGATTTCAATCAAATATATCTGACTGTATGCATTGTTATTGAAAAAATAGAAATTTCATTTAATAAATAAAATAAATTTAATTTTTGCAATGATCCTTATGGCTTGCACCTAAGTGTGACACTTGTTTTTGGCATGCATTTGATCATATAAACACGATTTCAATCAAATTAATTCGACTTAAAGCATTGTTTTTGAAAAAATTGAAATTTCATTTAATAAATAAAAAAATTTAATTTTTGCAATGATCCTAATATCTTGCACCTAAGTGCGACACATGTTTTGGGCATGCATTTGATCATATAAATACGATTTCAATCAAATTAATTCGACTTTATGCATTGTTATTGAAAAAATTGAAATTTCATTTAATAAATAAAATAAATTTAATCTTTGCAATGATCCTTATAGCTTGCACCTAAGTGCGACACATGTTTTCGGCATGCATTTGATCATATAAACACGATTTCAATCAAATTAATTCGACTTTATTCATTGTTATTGAAGAAATTGAAATTTCATTTAATATATAAAATAAATTTAATTTTTGCAATGATCCTTATGGCTTGCACCTAAGTGTGACACATGTTTTCGGCATGAATTTGATCATATAAATACGATTTCAATCAAATTAATTCGACTTTATGCATTGTTATTGAAAAAATTGAAATTTCATTTAATAAATAAAATAAATTTAATTTTTGCAATGATCCTTATAGCTTCCACCTAAGTGCGACACATGTTTTCGGCATGCATTTGATCATATAAACACGATTTAAATCAAATTAATTCGACTTTATGCATTGTTTTTGAAAAAATTGAAATTCCTTTAATAAATAAAATAAATTTAATTTTTGCAATGATCCTAATAGCTTGCACCTAAGTGCGACACATGTTTTCGGCATGCATTTGGTCATATAAACATGATTTTAATCAAATTAATTCGACTTTATGCATTGTTATTGAAAAAATAGAAATTTCATTTAATAAATAAAATAAATTTAATTTTTGCAATGATCCTAACAGCTTGCACCTAAGTGCGACACATGTTTTAGGCATGCATTTGATCATATAAACACGATTTTAATCAAATTAATTCGACTTTATGCATTGTTATTGAAAAAATTGAAATTTCATTTAATAAATAAAATAAATTTAATATTTGCAATGATCCTTATAGCTTGCACCTCAGTGCGACACATGTTTTCGGCATGAATTTGATCATATAAACACGATTTCAATCAAATTAATTCGACTTTATTCATTGCTATTGAAAAAATTGAAATTTCATTTAATATATATAAAATAAATTTAATTTTTGCAATGATCCTTATGGCTTGCACCTAAGTGTGACACATGTTTTCGGCATGCATTTGATCATATAAACACGATTTCAATCAAAGTAATTCGACTTTAAGCATTGTTTTTGAAAAAATTGAAATTTCATTTAATAAATAAAATAAATTTAATTTTTGCAATGATCCTAACAGCTTGCACCTAAGTGCGACACATGTTTTCGGCATGCATTTAATTATATAAACACGATTTCAATCAAATAAATTCGACTTTATGCATTGTTATTGAAAAAATTGAAATTTCATTTAATAAATAAAATAAATTTAATTTTTGCAATGATCCTAATATCTTGCACCTAAGTGTGACACATGTTTTCGGCATGAATTTGATCAAATAAACACGATTTCAATCAAATATATCCGACTGTATGCATTGTTATTGAAAAAATAGAAATTTCGTTTAATAAATAAAATAAATTTAATTTTTGCAATGATCCTAACAGCTTGTACCTAAGTGCAACACATGTTTTAGGCATGGATTTGATCATTTAAATACGATTTTAATCAAATAAATTCGACTTGATGCATTGTTATTGAAAAAATTGCAATTCCATTTAATAAATAAAATAAATTTAATTTTTGCAATGATCCTAAAAGCTTGCACCTAAGTGCGACAAATAATTTCGGCATGCAATTGAATATATAAACACGATTTCAGTCAAATTAATTCGACTTTATGCATTGTTATTGAAAAAATTGAAATTTCATTTAATAAATAAAATAAATTTAATTTTTGCAATGATCCTTATGGCTTGCACCTAAGTGTGACACATGTTTTCGGCATGCATTTAATCATATAAACACAATGTCAATCAAATTAATTCGACTTTAAGCATTGTTTTTGAAAAAATTGAAATTTCATTTAATAAATAAAATAAATTTAATTTTTGCAATGATCCTAACAGCTTGCACCTAAGTGCGACAAATGTTTTCGGCATGCTTTGGATCATATAAACACGATTTCAATTAAATAAATACGACTTTATGCATTGTTATTGAAAAAATTGAAATTTCATTTAATAAATAAAATAAATTTAATTTTTGCAATGATCCTAATATCTTGCACCTAAATGTGACACATGTTTTCGGCTAGCATTTGATCATATAAACACGATTTCAATCAAATATATCCGACTGTATGCATTGTTATTGAAAAAATAGAAATTTCGTTTAATAAATAAAATAAATTTAATTTTTGCAATGATCCTTACAGCTTGTAGCTAAGTGCAACACATGCTTTAGGCATGGATTTAATAATTTAAATACGATTTTAATCAAATAAATTCGACTTTATGCATTGTTATTGAAAAAATTGAAATTCCATTTATTAAATAAAATAAATTTAATTTTTGCAATGATCCTAACAGCTTGCACCTAAGTGTGACACATGTTTTCGGCATGCATTTGATTTTTTAAACTTGATTTCAATCAAATAAATTTGACTTTATGCATTGTTATTGAAAAAATTGAAATTTCATTTAATAAATAAAATAAATTTAATTTTTGCAATGATCCTAACAGCTTGTACCTAAGTGCGACACATGTTTTAGGCATGGATTTGATTTTTTAAACATGATTTTAATCAAATAAATCTGACTTTATGCATTGTTATTGAAAAAATTGAAATTTCATTTAATAAATAAAATAAATTTAATTTTTGCAATGATCCTAACAGCTTGCACCTTAGTGCGACACATGTTTTCGGCATGCATTTGATCATATAAACACGATTTCAATCAATATAATTCGACTTTATGCATTGTTATTGAAAAAATTGAAATTTCATTTAATAAATAAAATAAATTTAATTTTTGCAATGATCCTAACAGCTTGCACCTAAGTGCGGCACATGTTTTAGGCATGGATTTGATTTTTTGAACATGATTTTAATCAAATAAATCTGACTTTATGCATTGTTATTGAAAAAATTGAAATTTCATTTAATAAATAAAATAAATTTAATTTTTGCAATGATCCTAACAGCTTGCACCTTAGTGCGACACATGTTTTCGGCATGCATTTGATCATATAAACACGATATCAATCAATATAATTCGACTTCATGCATTGTTATTGAAAAAATTGAAATTTCATTTAATAAATAAAATAAATTTAATTTTTGCAATGATCCTAACAGCTTGCACCTTAGTGCGACACATGTTTTCGGCATGCATTTGATCATATAAACACAATTTCAATCAATATAATTTGACTTAATGCATTGTTATTGAAAAAATTGAAATTTCATTTAATAAATAAAATAAATTTAATTTTTGCAATGATCCTTACAGCTTGCAGCTAAGTGCGACACATGTTTTCGACATGCATTTGATCATTTAAACTTGATTTTAATCAAATAAATTCGACTTTAGGCATTGTTTTTGAAAAAATTGTAATTTCATTTAATAAATAAAATAAATTTAATTTTTGCAAGGATCCTAACAGCTTGCACCTAAGTGCGACACATGTTTTAGGCATGGATTTGATCATTTAAATACGATTTTAATCAAATAAATTCGACTTTATGCATTGTTATTGAAAAAATTGAAATTCCATTTAATAAATAAAATTAATTTAATTTTTGCAATGATCCTAATAGCTTGCACCTAAGTGTGACACATGTTTTCGGCATGCATTTGATTTTTTAAACATGATTTCAATCAAATAAATCTGACTTTATGCATTGTTATTGAAAAAATTGAAATTTCATTTAATAAATAAAATAAATTTAATTTTTGCAATGATCCTAATATCTTGCACCTAAGTGCTACACATGTTTTTGGCGTGCATTTGATCATTTAAACTTGATTTTAATCAAATAAATATGTCCGACTGTATGCATTGTTATTGAAAAAATAGAAATTTCGTTTAATAAATAAAATAAATTTAATTTTTGCAATGATCCTTACAGCTTGCAGCTAAGTGCGACAAATGTTTTCGGAAAGCATTTAATCATATAAACACGATTTCAATCAAATTAATACGACTTTATGCATTGTTATTGAAAAAATTGAAATTTCATTTAATAAATTAAATAAATTTAATTTTTGCAATGATCCTTATGGCTTGCACCTAAGTGTGACACATGTTTTAGGCATGCATTTGATCATTTAAACTTGAATTTAATCAAATAAATTCGACTTTAGGCATTGTTTTTGAAAAAATTGTAATTTCATTTAATAAATAAAATAAATTTAATTTTTGCAATGATCCTTACAGCTTGCACCTAAGTGCGACACATGTTTTAGGCATGAATTTGATCATATAAATACGATTTCAATCAAATTAATTCGACTTTATGCATTGTTATTGAAACAATTGAAATTTCATTTAATAAATAAAATAAATTTAATTTTTGCAATGATCCTTATAGCTTCCACCTAAGTGCGACACATGTTTTCGGCATGCATTTGATCATATAAACACGATTTCAATCAAATATATCCGACTGTATGCATTGTTTTAGAAAAAATTGAAATTTCATTTAATAAATAAAATAAATTTAATTTTTGCAATGATCCTAACAGCATGCACCTTAGTGCGACACATGTTTTCGGCATGCATTTGATCATATAAACACGATTTCAATCAAATTAATTCGACTTTATGCATTGTTATTGAAAAAATTCAAATTTCATTTAATAAATAAAATAAATTTAATTTTTGCAATGATCCTAACAGCTTGCACCTTAGTGCGACACATGTTTTCGGCATGCATTTGATCATATAAACACGATTTCAATCAAATATATCCGACTTTATGCATTGTTATTGAAAAAATTGAAATTCCATTTAATAAATAAAATTAATTTAATTTTTGCAATGATCCTAATAGCTTGCACCTAAGTGCGACACATGTTTTCGGCATGCATTTGGTCATATAAACATGATTTCAATCAAATTAATTCGACTTTATGCATTGTTTTTGAAAAAATTGAAATTCCTTTTAATAAATAAAATAAATTTAATTTTTGCAATGATCCTAATAGCTTGCACCTTAGTGCGACACATGTTTTCGGCATGCATTTGATTATATAAACACGATTTCAATCAATATAATTCGACTTTATGCATTGTTATTGAAAAAATTGAAATTTCATTTAATAAATAAAATAAATTTAATTTTTGCAATGATCCTAACAGCTTGCACCTTAGTGCGACATATGTTTTCGGCATGCATTTGATCATATAAACACGATTTCAATCAATATAATTCGACTTTATGCATTGTTATTGAAAAAATTGAAATTTCATTTAATAACTAAAATAAATTTAATTTTTGCAATGATCCTAACAGCTTGCACCTTAGTGCGACACATGTTTTCGGCATGCATTTGATCATATAAACACGATTTCAATCAAATATATCCGACTTTATGCATTGTTATTGAAAAAATTGAAATTCCATTTAATAAATAAAATTAATTTAATTTTTGCAATGATCCTAATAGCTTGCACCTAAGTGTGACACATGTTTTCGGCATGCATTTGATTTTTTAAACATGATTTCAATCAAATAAATCTGACTTTATGCATTGTTTTTGAAAAAATTGTAATTTCATTTAATAAATAAAATAAATTTAATTTTTGCAAGGATCCTAACAGCTTGCACCTAAGTGCGACACATGTTTTAGGCATGGATTTGATCATTTAAATACGATTTTAATCAAATAAATTCGACTTTATGCATTGTTATTGAAAAAATTTAAATTCCATTTAATAAATGAAATAAATTTAATTTTTGCAATGATCCTAATAGCTTGCACCTAAGTGTGACACATGTTTTCGGCATGCATTTGATCATATAAACACGATTTAAATCAAATTAATTCGACTTTATGCATTGTTTTTGAAAAAATTGAAATTCCTTTAATAAATAAAATAAATTTAATTTTTGCAATGATCCTAATAGCTTGCACCTAAGTGCGACACATGTTTTCGGCATGCATTTGGTCATATAAACATGATTTCAATCAAATTAATTCGACTTTATGCATTGTTATTGAAAAAATAGAAATTTCATTTAATAAATAAAATTAATTTAATTTTTGCAATGATCCTAACAGCTTGCACCTAAGTGCGACACATGTTTTAGGCATGCATTTGATCATATAAACACGATTTTAATCAAATTAATTCGACTTTATTCATTGCTATTGAAAAAATTGAAATTTCATTTAATATATAAAATAAATTTAATTTTTGCAATGATCCCTATGGCTTGCACCTAAGTGTGACACATGTTTTCGGCATGAATTTGATCATATAAACACGATTTCAATCAAAGTAATTCGACTTTAAGCATTGTTTTTGAAAAAATTGAAATTTCATTTAATAAATAAAATAAATTTAATTTTTGCAATGATCCTAACAGCTTGCACCCAAGTGCGACACATGTTTTCGGCATGCATTTAATTATATAAACACGATTTCAATCAAATAAATTCGACTTTATGCATTGTTATTGAAAAAATTGAAATTTCATTTAATAAATAAAATAAATTTAATCTTTGCAATGATCCTTATAGCTTGCACCTCAGTGCGACACATGTTTTCGGCATGAATTTGATCATATAAACACGATTTCAATCAAATTAATTCGACTTTATTCATTGCTATTGAAAAAATTGAAATTTCATTTAATATATAAAATAAATTTAATTTTTGCAATGATCCCTATGGCTTGCACCTAAGTGTGACACATGTTTTCGGCATGAATTTGATCATATAAACACGATTTCAATCAAAGTAATTCGACTTTAAGCATTGTTTTTGAAAAAATTGAAATTTCATTTAATAAATAAAATAAATTTAATTTTTGCAATGATCCTAACAGCTTGCACCTAAGTGCGACACATGTTTTCGGCATGCATTTAATTATATAAACACGATTTCAATCAAATAAATTCGACTTTATGCATTGTTATTGAAAAAATTGAAATTTCATTTAATAAATAAAATAAATTTAATTTTTGCAATGATCCTAATATCTTGC
Organism: Ocypus olens; assembly: GCA_910593695.2. Classification (NCBI taxonomy): domain Eukaryota; kingdom Metazoa; phylum Arthropoda; class Insecta; order Coleoptera; family Staphylinidae; genus Ocypus; species Ocypus olens. Next base: position 8,731,583 of record OU343065.1, on the reverse strand, counting down.
ACCTAAGTGTGACACATGTTTTCGGCATGAATTTGATCAAATAAACACGATTTCAATCAAATATATACGACTGTATGCATTGTTATTGAAAAAATAGAAATTTCGTTTAATAAATAAAATAAATTTAATTTTTGCAATGATCCTAACAGCTTGTACCTAAGTGCAACACATGTTTTAGGCATGGATTTGATCATTTAAATACGATTTTAATCAAATAAATTCGACTTGATGCATTGTTATTGAAAAAATTGCAATTCCATTTAATAAATAAAATAAATTTAATTTTTGCAATGATCCTAACAGCTTGCACCTAAGTGTGACACATGTTTTCGGCATGCATTTGATTTTTTAAACTTGATTTTAATCAAATAAATTAGACCTTATGCATTGTTATTGAAAAAATTGAAATTTCATTTAATAAATAAAATAAATTTAATTTTTGCAATGATCCTAACAGCTTGCACCTAAGTGCGACACATGTTTTAGGCATGGATTTGATTATTTAAATACGATTTTAATCAAATAAATTCGACTTTATGCATTGTTATTGAAAAAATTGAAATTCCATTTAATAAATAAAATTAATTTAATTTTTGCAATGATCCCAATAGCTTGCACCTAAGTGTGACACATGTTTTCGGCATGCATTTTATTTTTTAAACATGATTTCAATCAAATAAATCTGACTTTATGCATTTTTATTGAAAAAATTGAAATTTCATTTAATAAATAAAATAAATTTAATTTTTGCAATGATCCTAATATCTTGCACCCAAGTGCTACACATGTTTTTGGCGTGCATTTGATCATTTAAACTTGATTTTAATCAAATAATTATGTCCGACTGTATGCATTGTTATTGAAAAAATAGAAATTTCGTTTAATAAATAAAATAAATTTAATTTTTGCAATGATCCTTACAGCTTGCAGCTAAGTGCGACACATGTTTTCGGCATGCATTTAATCATATAAACACGATTTCAATCAAATTAATACGACTTTATGCATTGTTATTGAAAAATTGAAATTTCGTTTAATAAATTAAATAAATTTAATTTTTGCAATGATCCTTATGGCTTGCACCTAAGTGTGACACATGTTTTAGGCATGCATTTGATCATTTAAACTTGATTTTAATCAAATAAATTCGACTTTGGGCATTGTTTTTGAAAAAATTGAAATTTCATTTAATAAATAAAATAAATTTAATTTTTGCAATGATCCTTATAGCTTGCACCTAAGTGCGACACATGTTTTCGGCATGCATTTGATCATTTAAACACGATTTCAATCAAATTAATTCGACTTTATGCATTGTTATTTAAAAAATTGAAATTTCAATAATAAATAAAATAAATTTAATTTTTGCAATGATCCTTATAGCTTCCACCTAAGTGCGACACAAGTTTTCGGCATGCATTTGATCATATAAACACGATTTCAAGCAAATTAATTCGACTTTATGCATTGTTATTGAAAAAATTGAAATTTTATTTAATAAATTAAATAAATTTAATTTTTGCAATGATCCTTATGGCTTGCACCTAAGTGTGACACATGTTTTCGGCATGCATTTGATCATATAAACACGATTTCAATCAAATTAATTCGACTTAAAGCATTGTTTTTGAAAAAATTGAAATTTCATTTAATAAATAAAAAAATTTAATTTTTGCAATGATCCTAATATCTTGCACCTAAGTGTGACACATGTTTTCGGCATGCATTTGATCATATAAACACGATTTCAATCAAATATATCCGACTGTATGCATTGTTATAGAAAAAATAGAAATTTCATTTATTAAATAAAATAAATTTAATTTTTGCAATGATCCTAACAGCTTGCACTTTAGTGCGACACATGTTTTCGGCATGCATTTGATCATATAAACACGATTTCAATCAATATAATTCGACTTTATGCATTGTTATTGAAAAAATTGAAATTTCATTTTATCAATAAAATAAATTTAATTTTTGCAATGATCCTAACAGCTTGCACCTTAGTGCGACACATATTTTGGGCATGCATTTAATCATTTGAACTTGATTTCAATTAAATACATTTGACTTGATGCATTGTGATTGAAAGAATTGAAATTTCATTTAATAAATAAAATAAATTTAATTTTTGCAATGATCCTAACAGGTTGCACCTAAGTGCGACACATGTTTTCGGCATGCATTTGATCATATAAACACGATTTTAATCAAATTAATTCGACTTTTTGCATTGTTATTGAAAAAATTCTAATTTCATTTAATAAATGAAATAAATTTAATTTTTGCAATGATCCTTATAGCCTGCACCTAAGTGCGACACATGTTTTCGGCATGCATTTAATAATATAAACACGTTTTTAATCAAATATATCTGACTTTATGCATTGTTATTAAAAAAAAAGAAATTTCATTTAATAAATAAAATAAATTTAATTTTTGCAATGATCCTAACAGGTTGCACCTAAGTGCGACACATGTTTTCGGCATGCATTTGATCATATAAACACGATTTCAATCAAATTAATTCGACTTTATGCATTGTTATTGAAAAAATTGAAATATCATTTAATAAATAAAATAAATTTAATTTTTGCAATGATCCTAATAGCTTGCACCTAAGTTCGACAAATGTTTTCGGCATGCAATTGAAAATATAAACACGATTTCTATCAAATAAATTCAACTTTATGCATTGTGATTGAAAGAATTGAAATTTCATTTAATAAATAAAATAAATGTAATTTTTGCGATGATCCTAATAGCTTGCACCAAAGTGTGACACATGTATTCGGCATGCATTTGATTATATAAACACGATTTCAATCAAATATATCCAACTTTATGCATTGTTATTGAAAAAATAGAAATTTCATTTAATAAATAAAATAAATTTAATTTTTGCAATAATCCTAACAGCTTGCACCCAGGTGCGACACATGTTTTCGGCATGCATTTGATCATATAAACACGATTTCAATCAAATTAATTCGACTTTATGCACTGTTTTTGAAAAAATTGAAATTCCTTTTAATAAATAAAATAAATTTAATTTTTGCAATGATCCTAATAGCTTGCACCCAGGTGCGACACATGTTTTCGGCATGCATTTGATCATATAAACACGATTTCAATCAAATTAATTCGACTTTATGCATTGTTTTTGAAAAAATTGAAATTCCTTTTAATAAATAAAATAAATTTAATTTTTGCAATGATCCTAATAGCTTGCACCTTAGTGCGACACATGTTTTCGGCATGCATTTGATCACATAAACACGATTTCAATCAATATAATTCGACTTTATGCATTGTTATTGAAGAAATTGAAATTTCATTTAATAAATAAATTAAATTTAATTTTTGCAATGATCCTTACAGCTTGCACCTTAGTGCGACACATGTTTTCGGCATGCATTTGATCATATAAACACGATTTCAATCAATATAATTCGACTTTATGCATTGTTATTGAAAAAATAGAAATTTCATTTAATAAATAAAATAAATTTAATTTTTGCAATGATCCTATCAGCTTGCACCCAGGTGCGACACATGTTTTGGGCATGCATTTGATCATTTAAACTTGATTTCAAATAAATAGATTCGACTTTATGCATTGTGATTGAAAGAATTGAAATTTCATTTAATAAATAAAATAAATGTAATTTTTGCAATGATCCTAACAGCTTGCACCCAGGTGCGACACATGTTTTCGGCATGCATTTGATCATATAAACACGATTTGAATCAAATTAATTCGACTTTATGCATTGTTTTTGAAAAAATTGCAATTCCTTTTAATAAATAAAATAAATTTAATTTTTGCAATGATCCTAACAGCTTGCACCCAGGTGCGACACATGTTTTCGGCATGCATTTGATCATATAAACACGATTTGAATCAAATTAACTCGACTTTATGCATTGTTTTTCAAAAAATTGCAATTCCTTTTAATAAATAAAATAAATTTAATTTTTGCAATGATCCTAATAGCTTGCACCTAAGTGCGACACATGTTTTCGGCATGCATTTGATCATATAAACACGATTTCAATCAAATAAATTCGACTTTATGCATCGTTATTGAAAAAAATGAAATATCATTTAATAAATAAAATAAATTTAATTTTCCCAATGAGCCTTATAGCTTGTACCTTAGTTCGACAAATGTTTTCGGCATGCAATTGAAAATATAAACACGATTTCTATCAAATAAATTCAACTTTATGCATTGTGATTGAAAGAATTGAAATTTCATTTAATAAATAAAATAAATGTAATTTTTGCGATGATCCTAATAGCTTGCACCAAAGTGTGACACATGTATTCGGCATGCATTTGATTATATAAACACGATTTCAATCAAATATATCCAACTTTATGCATTGTTATTGAAAAAATAGAAATTTCATTTAATAAATAAAATAAATTTAATTTTTGCAATAATCCTAACAGCTTGCACCCAGGTGCGACACATGTTTTCGGCATGCATTTGATCATATAAACACGATTTCAATCAAATTAATTCGACTTTATGCACTGTTTTTGAAAAAATTGAAATTCCTTTTAATAAATAAAATAAATTTAATTTTTGCAATGATCCTAATAGCTTGCACCCAGGTGCGACACATGTTTTCGGCATGCATTTGATCATATAAACACGATTTCAATCAAATTAATTCGACTTTATGCATTGTTTTTGAAAAAATTGAAATTCCTTTTAATAAATAAAATAAATTTAATTTTTGCAATGATCCTAATAGCTTGCACCTTAGTGCGACACATGTTTTCGGCATGCATTTGATCACATAAACACGATTTCAATCAATATAATTCGACTTTATGCATTGTTATTGAAGAAATTGAAATTTCATTTAATAAATAAATTAAATTTAATTTTTGCAATGATCCTTACAGCTTGCACCTTAGTGCGACACATGTTTTCGGCATGCATTTGATCATATAAACACGATTTCAATCAATATAATTCGACTTTATGCATTGTTATTGAAAAAATAGAAATTTCATTTAATAAATAAAATAAATTTAATTTTTGCAATGATCCTATCAGCTTGCACCCAGGTGCGACACATGTTTTGGGCATGCATTTGATCATTTAAACTTGATTTCAAATAAATAGATTCGACTTTATGCATTGTGATTGAAAGAATTGAAATTTCATTTAATAAATAAAATAAATGTAATTTTTGCAATGATCCTAACAGCTTGCACCCAGGTGCGACACATGTTTTCGGCATGCATTTGATCATATAAACACGATTTGAATCAAATTAATTCGACTTTATGCATTGTTTTTGAAAAAATTGCAATTCCTTTTAATAAATAAAATAAATTTAATTTTTGCAATGATCCTAACAGCTTGCACCCAGGTGCGACACATGTTTTCGGCATGCATTTGATCATATAAACACGATTTGAATCAAATTAACTCGACTTTATGCATTGTTTTTCAAAAAATTGCAATTCCTTTTAATAAATAAAATAAATTTAATTTTTGCAATGATCCTAATAGCTTGCACCTAAGTGCGACACATGTTTTCGGCATGCATTTGATCATATAAACACGATTTCAATCAAATTAATTCGACTTTATGCATTGTTATTGAAAAAAATGAAATATCATTTAATAAATAAAATAAATTTAATTTTTGCAATGATCCTAATAGCTTGCACCTAAGTTCGACAAATGTTTTCGGCATGCAATTGAAAATATAAACACGATTTCTATCAAATAAATTCAACTTTATGCATTGTGATTGAAAGAATTGAAATTTCATTTAATAAATAAAATAAATGTAATTTTTGCGATGATCCTAATAGCTTGCACCAAAGTGTGACACATGTATTCGGCATGCATTTGATTATATAAACACGATTTCAATCAAATATATCCAACTTTATGCATTGTTATTGAAAAAATAGAAATTTCATTTAATAAATAAAATAAATTTAATTTTTGCAATAATCCTAACAGCTTGCACCCAGGTGCGACACATGTTTTCGGCATGCATTTGATCATATAAACACGATTTCAATCAAATTAATTCGACTTTATGCACTGTTTTTGAAAAAATTGAAATTCCTTTTAATAAATAAAATAAATTTAATTTTTGCAATGATCCTAATAGCTTGCACCCAGGTGCGACACATGTTTTCGGCATGCATTTGATCATATAAACACGATTTCAATCAAATTAATTCGACTTTATGCATTGTTTTTGAAAAAATTGAAATTCCTTTTAATAAATAAAATAAATTTAATTTTTGCAATGATCCTAATAGCTTGCACCTTAGTGCGACACATGTTTTCGGCATGCATTTGATCACATAAACACGATTTCAATCAATATAATTCGACTTTATGCATTGTTATTGAAGAAATTGAAATTTCATTTAATAAATAAATTAAATTTAATTTTTGCAATGATCCTTACAGCTTGCACCTTAGTGCGACACATGTTTTCGGCATGCATTTGATCATATAAACACGATTTCAATCAATATAATTCGACTTTATGCATTGTTATTGAAAAAATAGAAATTTCATTTAATAAATAAAATAAATTTAATTTTTGCAATGATCCTATCAGCTTGCACCCAGGTGCGACACATGTTTTGGGCATGCATTTGATCATTTAAACTTGATTTCAAATAAATAGATTCGACTTTATGCATTGTGATTGAAAGAATTGAAATTTCATTTAATAAATAAAATAAATGTAATTTTTGCAATGATCCTAACAGCTTGCACCCAGGTGCGACACATGTTTTCGGCATGCATTTGATCATATAAACACGATTTGAATCAAATTAATTCGACTTTATGCATTGTTTTTGAAAAAATTGCAATTCCTTTTAATAAATAAAATAAATTTAATTTTTGCAATGATCCTAACAGCTTGCACCCAGGTGCGACACATGTTTTCGGCATGCATTTGATCATATAAACACGATTTGAATCAAATTAATTCGACTTTATGCATTGTTTTTCAAAAAATTGCAATTCCTTTTAATAAATAAAATAAATTTAATTTTTGCAATGATCCTAATAGCTTGCACCTAAGTGCGACACATGTTTTCGGCATGCATTTGATCATATAAACACGATTTCAATCAAATTAATTCGACTTTATGCATTGTTATTGAAAAAATTGAAATTTCATTTAATAAATAAAATAAATTTAATTTTTGCAATGATCCTTATGGCTTGCACCTAAGTGTGACACTTGTTTTTGGCATGCATTTGATCATATAAACACGATTTCAATCAAATTAATTCGACTTAAAGCATTGTTTTTGAAAAAATTGAAATTTCATTTAATAAATAAAAAAATTTAATTTTTGCAATGATCCTAATATCTTGCACCTAAGTGTGACACATGTTTTCGGCATGCATTTGATCATATAAACACGATTTCAATCAAATATATCTGACTGTATGCATTGTTATTGAAAAAATAGAAATTTCATTTATTAAATAAAATAAATTTAATTTTTGCAATGATCCTAACAGCTTGCACCTAAGTGCGACACATGTTTTCGGCATGCATTTGATTATATAAATACGATTTCAATCAAATTAATTCGACTTTATGCATTGTTATTGAAAAAATTGAAATTTCATTTAATAAATAAAATAAATTTAATCTTTGCAATGATCCTTATAGCTTGCACCTAAGTGCGACACATGTTTTCGGCATGCATTTGATCATATAAACACGATTTCAATCAAATTAATTCGACTTTATTCATTGTTATTGAAGAAATTGAAATTTCATTTAATATATAAAATAAATTTAATTTTTGCAATGATCCTTATGGCTTGCACCTAAGTGTGACATGTTTTCGGCATGAATTTGATCATATAAACACGATTTCAATCAAAGTAATTCGACTTTAAGCATTGTTTTTGAAAAAATTGAAATTTCATTTAATAAATAAAATAAATTTAATTTTTGCAATGATCCTAACAGCTTGCACCTAAGTGCGTCACATGTTTTTGGCATGCATTTGATCATATAAACACGATTTCAATCAAATTAGTTCGACTTTATGCATTGTTATTGAAAAAATTGAAATTTCATTTAATAAATAAAATAAATTTAATTTTTGCAATGATCCTAATAGCTTGCACCTAAGTGCGACAAATGTTTTAGGCATGCAATTGAATATATAAACACGATTTCAATCAAATTAATTCGACTTTATGCATTGTTATTGAAAAAATTGAAATTTCATTTAATAAATAAAATAAATTCAATTTTTGCAATGATCCTAATGGCTTGCACCTAAGTGTGACACATGTTTTCGGCATGAATTTGATAATATAAACACGATTTCAATCAAATTAATTCGACTGTAAGCATTGTTTTTGAAAAAATTGAAATTTCATTTGATAAATAAAATAAATTTAATTTTTGCAATGATCCTAACAGCTTGCACCTAAGTGCGACAAATGTTTTCGGCATGCTTTTGATCATATAAATACGATTTCAATCAAATAAATTCGACTTTATGCATTGTGATTGAAAGAATTGAAATTTCATTTAATAAATAAAATAAATGTTATTTTTGCAATGATCCTAATAGCTTGCACCAAAGTGTGACACATGTATTCGGCGTGCATTTGATTATATAAACACGATTTCAATCAAATATATCCGACTTTATGCATTGTTATTGAAAAAATAGAAATTTCATTTAATAAATAAAATAAATTTAATTTTTGCAATGTACCTAACAGCTTGCACCCAGGTGCGACACATGTTTTCGGCATGCATTTGATCATATAAACACGATTTCAATCAAATTAATTCGACTTTATGCATTGTTTTTGAAAAAATTGAAATTCCTTTTAATAAATAAAATAAATTTAATTTTTGCAATGATCCTAATAGCTTGCACCTTAGTGCGACACATGTTTTCGGCATGCATTTGATCATATAAACACGATTTCAATCAACATAATTCGACTTTATGCATTGTTATTGAAAAAATTGAAATTTCATTTAATAAATAAAATAAATTTAATTTTTGCAATGATCCTAACAGCTTGCACCTTAGTGCGACACATGTTTTCGGCATGCATTTGATCATATAAACACGATTTCAATCAATATAATTCGACTTTATGCATTGTTATTGAAAAAATAGAAATTTCATTTAATAAATAAAATAAATTTAATTTTTGCAATGATCCTATCAGCTTGCACCCAAGTACGACACATGTTTTGGGCATACATTTGATCATTTAAACTTGATTTCAAATAAATAAATTCGACTTTATGCATTGTGATTGAAATAATTGAAATTTCATTTAATAAATAAAATAAATGTTATTTTTGCAATGATCCTAATAGCTTGCACCAAAGTGTGACACATGTATTCGGCGTGCATTTGATTATATAAACACGATTTCAATCAAATATATCCGACTTTATGCATTGTTATTGAAAAAATAGAAATTTCATTTAATAAATAAAATAAATTTAATTTTTGCAATGTACCTAACAGCTTGCACCCAGGTGCGACACATGTTTTTGGCATGCATTTGATCATATAAACACGATTTTAATCAAATTAATTCGACTTTATTCATTGTTATTGAAAAAATTGAAATTTAATTTAATAAATAAAATAAATTTAATTTTTGCAATGATCCTTATGGCTTGCACCTAAGTGCGACACATGTTTTCGGCATGCATTTGATCATATAAACACGATTTCAATCAAATTAATTCGACTTTATGCATTGTTATTGAAAAAATTGAAATTTCATTTAATAAATAAAATAAATGTAATTTTTGCAATGATCCTTATAGCTTGCACCTAAGTGCGTCACATTTTTTGGCATGCATTTGATCATATAAACACGATTTTAATCAAATTAATTCGACTTTATTCATTGTTATTGAAAAAATTGAAATTTAATTTAATAAATAAAATAAATTTAATTTTTGCAATGATCCTTATGGCTTGCACCTAAGTGCGACACATGTTTTCGGCATGCATTTGATCATATAAACACGATTTCAATCAAATTAATTCGACATTATGCATTGTTATTGAAAAAATTGAAATTTCATTTAATAAATAAAATAAATGTAATTTTTGCAATGATCCTAACAGCTTGCACCCAGGTGCGACACATGTATTCGGCATGCATTTGATTATATAAACACGATTTCAATCAAATATATCCGACTTTATGCATTGTTATTGAAAAAATAGAAATTTCATTTAATAAATAAAATAAATTTAATTTTTGCAATGATCCTTATGGCTTGCACCTAAGTGTGACACATGTTTTCGGCATGAATTTGATCATATAAACACGATTTTAATCAAATTAATTCGACTTTATTCATTGTTATTGAAAAAATTGAAATTTAATTTAATAAATAAAATAAATTTAGATAAATACAAGAAAACGAAATGTAGCCTGAATATATGAATATTCAACCTGTTCGTTAATCTGCAAGCAAAAAATTAAGTCTTACTAAGACTATAAACAAATAACTTATTGAAACAACTGGCACTAGCCAGGGAAGTAGTTGTTTCAATAAGTTATTTGTTTATAGTCTTAGTAAGACTTAATTTTTTGCTTGCAGATTAACGAACAGGTTGAATATTCATATATTCAGGCTACATTTCGTTTTCTTGTATTTATCTAATGCTTTCTGCAACAAGTAAAGTTGTTTCTAATTTGTTTATTAAAATAAATTTAATTTTTGCAATGATCCTTATGGCTTGCACCTAAGTGCGACACATGTTTTCGGCATGCATTTGATCATATAAACACGATTTCAATCAAATTAATTCGACTTTATGCATTGTTATTGAAAAAATTGAAATTTCATTTAATAAATAAAATAAATTTAATTTTTGCAATGATCCTAACAGCTTGCACCTAAGTGCGACACATGTTTTCGGCATGCATTTGATCATATAAACACGATTTCAATCAAATTAATTCGACTTTATGCATTGTTATTGAAAAAATTGAAATTTCATTTAATAAATAAAATAAATTTAATTTTTGCAATGATCCTTATAGCTTGCACCTAAGTGCGACACATGTTTTCGGCATGCATTTGATCATATAAACACGATTTCAATCAAAGTAATTCGACTTAAATCATTGTTTTCGAAAAAATTGAAATTTCATTTAATAAATAAAAAAATTTAATTTTTGCAATGATCCTAATATCTTGCACCTAAGTATGACACATGTTTTCGGCATGCATTTGATTATATAAACACGATTTCAATCAAATGTATCCGACTGTATGCATTGTTATAGAAAAAATTGAAATTTCATTTAATAAATAAAATAAATTTAATTTTTGCAATGATCCTAACAGCTTGCACCTAAGTGCGACACATGTTTTGGGCATGCATTTAATCATTTAAACTTGATTTCAATCAAATAAATTCGACTTTATGCACTGTGATTGAAAGAATTGAAATTTCATTTAATAAATAAAATAAATGTAATTTTTGCAATGATCCTTAAAGCTTGCACCAAAGAGTGACACATGTATTCGGCATGCATTTGTTTATATAAACACGATTTCAATCAAATATATCCGACTTTATGCATTGTTATTGAAAAAATAGAAATTTCATTTAATAAATAAAATAAATTTAATTTTTGCAATGATCCTAACAGCTTGCACCTAAGTGCGACACATGTTTTTGGCATGCATTTGATCATTTAAACTTGATTTCAAATGAATAAATTCGACTTTATGCATTGTGATTATAAGAATTGAAATTTCATTTAATAAATAAAATAAATGTAATTTTTGCAATGATCCTAACAGCTTGCACCTAGGTGCGACACATGTTTTCGGCATGCATTTGATCATATAAACACGATTTCAATCAAATTAATTCGACTTTATGCATTGTTTTTGAAAAAATTTAAATTCCTTTTAATAAATAAAATAAATTTAATTTTTGCAATTATCCTAATAGCTTGCACCTAAGTGCGACACATGTTTTCGGCATGCATTTGATCATATAAACACGATTTCAATCAAATTAATTCGACTTTATGCATTGTTATTGAAAAAATTGAAATTTAATTTAATAAATAAAATAAATTTGATTTTTGCAATGATCCTTATGGCTTGCACCTAAGTGTGACACATGTTTTCGGCATGCAATTGATCATATAAACACGATTTCAATCAAATTAATTCGACTTAAATCATTGTTTTTGAAAAAATTGAAATTTCATTTAATAAATAAAAAAAAATAATTTTTGCAATGATCCTTATATCTTGCACCTAAGTGTGACACATGTTTTCGGCATGCATTTGATCATATAAACACGATTTCAATCAAATATATCCGACTGTATGCATTGTTATTGAACAAATTGAAATTTCATTTAATAAATAAAATAAATTTAATTTTTGCAATGATCCTAACAGCTTGCACCTAAGTGCGACACATGTTTTGGGCATGCATTTAATAATTTGAACTTGATTTCAATCAAATAAATTTGACTTGATGCATTGTGATTGAAAGAATTGAAATTTCATTTAATATATAAAATAAATTTAATTTTTGCAATGATCCTTATGGCTTGCACCTAAGTGTGACACATGTTTTCGGCATGCATTTGATCATATAAACACGATTTCAATCAAAGTAATTCGACTTTAGGCATTGTTTTTGAAAAAATTGAAATTTCATTTAATAAATAAAATAAATTAAATTTTTGCAATGATCCTTACAGCTTGCACCTAAGTGCGACACATGTTTTCGGCATGCATTTGATCATATAAACACGATTTTAATCAAATTAATTCGACTTAAAGCATTGTTTTTGAAAAAATTGAAATTTCATTTAATAAATAAAAAAATTTAATTTTTGCAATGATCCTAATATCTTGCACCTAAGTGTGACACATGTTTTCGGCATGCATTTGATCATATAAACATGATTTTAATCAAATATATCCGACTGTATGCATTGTTATAGAAAAAATAGAAATTTCATTTATTAAATAAAATAAATTTAATTTTTGCAATGATCCTAACAGCTTGCACTTTAGTGCGACACATGTTTTCGGCATGCATTTAATCATATAAACACGATTTCAATCAATATAATTCGACTTTATGCATAGTTATTGAAAAAATTGAAATTTCATTTAATAAATAAAATAAATTTAATTTTTGCAATGATCCTAACAGCTTGCACCTAAGTGCGACACATGTTTTGGGCATGCATTTAATCATTTGAACTTGATTTCAATCAAATAAATTTGACTTGATGCATTGTGATTGAAAGAATTGAAATTTCATTTAATAAATAAAATAAATTTAATTTTTGCAATGATCCTTATAGCTTGCACCTAAGTGCGACACATGTTTTCGGCATGCATTTGATCATATAAACACGATTTCAATCAAATTAATTCGACTTTTTGCATTGTTATTGAAAAAATTCAAATTTCATTTAATAAATAAAATAAATTTAATTTTTGCAATGATCCTTATAGCACCTAAGTGCGACACATGTTTTCGGCATGTATTTAATCATATAAACACGTTTTTAATCAAATATATTTGACTTTATGCATTGTGATTGAAAAAATTAAAATTTCATTTAATAAATAAAATAAATTTAATTTTTGCAATGATCCTAACAGCTTGCACCTAAGTGCGACACATGTTTTCGGCATGCATTTGATCATATAAATACGATTTCAATCAAATTAATTTTACTTTATGCATTGTTATTGAAAAAAATGAAATTTCATTTAATAAATAAAATAAATTAAATTTTTGCAATGATCCTAATAGCTTGCACCTAAGTGCGACAAATGTTTTCGGCATGCAATTGAATATATAAACACGATTTCAATCAAATTAATTCGACTTTTGGCATTGTTTTTGAAAAAATTGAAATTTCATTTAATAAATAAAATAAATTTAATTTTTGCAATGATCCTAATGGCTTGCACCTAAGTGTGACACATGTTTTCGGCATGCATTTAATCATATAAACACGATTTCAATCAAATTAATTCGACTGTAAGCATTGTTTTTGAAAAAATTGAAATTTCATTTAATAAATAAAATAAATTTAATTTTTGCAATGATCCTAACAGCTTGCACCTAAGTGCGACAAATGTTTTCGGCTTGCTTTTGATCATATAAACACGATTTCAATCAAATATATTCGACTTTATGCATTGTGATTGAAAGAATTGAAATTTCATTTAATAAATAAAATAAATGTAATTTTTGCAATGATCCTAATAGCTTGCACCAAAGTGTGACACATGTATTCGGAATGCATTTGATTATATAAACACGATTTCAATCAAATATATCCGACTTTATGCATTGTTATTGAAAAAATAGAAATTTCATTTAATAAATAAAATAAATTTAATTTTTGCAATGATCCTAATAGCTTGCACCTTAGTGCGACACATGTTTTCGGCATGCATTTGATCATATAAACACGATTTCAATCAATATAATTCGACTTTATGCATTGTTATTGAAAAAATTGAAATTTCATTTAATAAATAAAATAAATTTAATTTTTGCAATGATCCCAACAGCTTGCACCTTAGTGCGACACATGTTTTCGGCATGCATTTGATCATATAAACACGATTTTAATCAATATAAGACGACTTTATGCATTGTTATTGAAAAAATAGAAATTTCATTTAATAAATAAAATAAATTTAATTTTTGCAATGATCCTTACAGCTTGCACCCAGGTGCGACACATGTTTTTGGCATGCATTTGATCATATAAACACGATTTCAATCAAATTAATTCGACTTTATACATTGTTTTTGAAAAAATTGAAATTCCTTTTAATAAATAAAATAAATTTAATTTTTGCAATGATCCTAATAGCTTGCACCTTGTAACGTTCAAAAGTCACCTCTCACTTATTACATGAAAAATGGTTTTGATTTCCAATTTATACTGTTGCCAGTACACCTCAGGCTGGTTCAGGATTCGTGATTAGACTTCAGATTAACCAATAACGTCCAATAAATAAACTTAAACAACAATTAATAGTGGTATATTCTAATAAAATATATATTTACAATAAATAAAATAATAATAAATCCCGTCTAAAAAAATAAAACAAATTCTGATGTCCTCTATTATGGGGACGCTTCCTCCCTGATTGAGCAATCTGGTTCGTCCTTCTAGGGATGACGGCCCTTTAATGAAACAAAGAAAACTTATTGATAGTTTACTTGTCTGACTTTAAATATATAATCTGTCTTGAAACAAATCGTGTACGTAACAAAACATTTTTCGAGTGACAAAATAACTATTTTTGCGAACGCGATAAACGGCGGTGTGTAGGTGGCTGTCAAACCGTCCATACACGGGACTTACGCGGACGCGGTCAACGGCGGTGTGTAGGTGGCTGTCAAACCGTCCATACACGGGACTTACCCGTTTTTTATAGGGCAAATTCTCTCCCCCACACGCGAAATTAACGCGCGCCGATTTTCCCTCCTCAAAATCCATTCGGGAAGGAGAATACTGCATTGCGACAGTTGCGCGCGTTCTATTCCCCACTATTCTGGTAACGCGAACGTGGAATTCCCTCGCCGCTGTCTACGACGCACGGAATCACCTCGCCGCTGTCTAGGACGCACGGAATCCCCTGCTCGGCCAGATGGTCGCTGTCTGGTTCGAAAAATACTCCGACTAGCAAAAACACTCCGCGCGATGTTATTTCGCTAGCCGAATATGTGCGGTGTATCTGGTTTCGCTGTCGGACTTTCGGGTTCTCGGCCTCTCGGATCGATGCGCATGTTTTATCATGGCGGATTTATATACTGCACAGAGTGACCAACCTCATAAACTGTTTTTATGGATTAGTGGCCACTCCATGCATATAAAATCGTTACATACCTCCTCCACCCGGGGATACTGGTGATGAATCTGGGATTGGTAACAATGCCTGGACGCCATTGTCTATTTCCCGTACATGTGCTTTTCCACCTTCCTGACCCGAATTCTCTAATAAATAACTCCAAGACGCTCTAATTGGCACATCCGGCACCCGGAATGTGGTTATATCGCGGCCAGGAGTTGTGGGAAGTTTACCTTCCTCCGGTGTCCGTGGCAACGGCGACAATTTGATTATCTGCCGTGACAGTATATCGGTGCCACATGTTTGTTCACATTCCTGCACCGCTTGTAATAAACAACTCCAGGCTACGTTGGTATGCTTCGTCGGCACATCCGGCACCTGGAATATTGGCATATCGCGGCCAGGAGTTGTTGGAAGCATGCCTTCCTCCGGTGTCCGTGGCAACGGCGACAATTTTATTATCGATGGTGGCGGTGTGGATGGGCCAAATAATTCGATTATCCTCAACGCTTTCTTCACCTTGGGAGGAGTATCCGCCAGTGGCGATAGTAGTTCCGGAATCGGGCTGCAATGGAGCTGAAGTACATCCGACTCCTCTTCCGGTACAGTCCGTGGTGGTGTTGTCGGTGGCTGCCAGGGCCGAATTTTTATCTTCTTTCCGCTCTTTCGTCTGAATAGATGTTCCATTGTGGATGCTCGAATGAAACTGGCAAATATATTCAGACAGGTAATAATATATACCATTACCATTACCCCCACCAGGTAAGAACATTTTCTCCTTCTCCTTACAGCAATTTCAACTCGGACACATGTGACCTTCCTTTCGGCTGATTTTGTGTATCCACCAGCTCAACGATAACTGGAGAAATTATTCGGTGAATTATGTACGGACCACCGAACTTCGGAGCCAGTTTCGCTGAAAACTTCTTTGTCGCATCGGAGAGAGGATGTAGTCTTTTATACACCACATCGCCTATCTGTGGACAGTAAGCTCTTCTTCTTAAATTATAGTGGGACTGCTGTTTAACAAATGAACGCCTTAAATTAATTTTAACAAGTTCATTTATTTCTTTTAACTTAATCAGCTGTTCTTGATGTTCATCTGGTGTCCTTAACGGTGTGTCGCGAGGATCAGTATCACCTCGTAGTGTGTTTGTGGATATTAATTCCCTACCATAATTCAACATTGCTGGGGTGAATCCTGTAGACTCGTGCACTGCGCTGTTGATGGAATATGTGAGTTCGGGTATCCATTGATCCCACGTGCGTTGATTTCCTCGACACATTTGTGCCAATGTTGTTCCTATTACCTTATTCATTCTCTCCACTGGATTATTCTGCGGGCTGTATGGAGGACTAAATCGATGTTTAATCTGAAAACTTGTGCAGAAATCCTTTATCAGTTTATTTTTATATTGCGTTCCATTGTCCGAAACAAATATCTTTGGCTTCCCAAAACGGTAAATTAACTCTTTTAATTTCTGTACGACAATGCTGGCAGTTGCACTTCTAATTGGTATCACCTCGGTCCATTTAGTGAAACTATCTTGAAACACTAGCAGGTAGATATATCCTTTTGTGGATCGTGGAAATGGACCTATTAAATCGGAGCTCACTACCTCCCATGGCCCATTTACCCTGGACCACCACATTTCACCTAGTGGTTGCTGTTGAGAGCTTTTATATTGCTGGCATACTGAACAGGCATTGACATAACTCTTCACGTCACGGAATATTCCAGGCCAGCAATAATCTCTACAAACTCTTGCGATCGTTTTACGGATTCCAAAATGTTCAGCCGAATGACATTCTTCTAGGACGGTGATGCGCCGCGGTGTCGGCACACATAACTTCCAATCAGTATGGAAGCCATCTGTAAGTGTCCTTCCTGGAAACTTTTTATATAAATTTTCCCCAACTACTTTAAATTGTGAAAATTTATCCGGATTGTTCAGCACTTTTCTTTTCAATGAATCGTGCCATACACAAGCTGATTTTTCTGGTTCGGCTGCGTTAATATTATCAACTTGTGTACTGCGAGATAATGCATCTGCTACCTTATTTTCGGTTCCTTTTCGATATATGATTTCAAAATCATATTCTTGCAGTTCTAAGATCCATCTGGCTAGTCGTCCTTTCGGATTCTGCATAGATTGTAACCACTTGAGACTGCGTTGATCGGTCATTATTTTGAAGTGATACCCTTCCACGTATCCCTTCCATTTACGTATCGCCCAAATGACTGCTAAACATTCCTGCTCGATGACTGAATAGTTTTGTTCAGCGCTCGTCAAACTTCGACTTATATACGCTATTACTTTTTCAGCCATATCCTGTTCTTGGGTTAAGACGGCTCCTAGTACGGACTGGCTAGCATCTGTTTGTATGGTGAACGTCTTGCTGAAATCAGGACAGACGAGTACGGGAGCACATGTCAACGTCTCCTTTATTTTCCTGAAGGCGTCCTCTTGAGCGGTATCCCAAATATACGGCTGCTTCTTCTTTAGTAGGAGCGTGAGTGGCTGTACGATCTTTGAAAATTCTGGAATAAACTTCCGGTACCACGACGCCATTCCCAAGAATCTCCTTAATGCTTTTACCTTCCCAGGGCTTTCCATGTCGGTTATTGCTTGAATCTTTTCAGGATCCGTTTGTATTCCATTTGAATTTATTACATGCCCCAAATATCTTAATTCTCTTTGAGCAAATGAACACTTTTCTAGATTTATCTTTAGTCCATGTGCGTTTAATTTATCGAATATTGTTTCTAAATGATGTAAATGTTCATTAAACGATGAACTAAAGATAATTATATCATCTAGATAACAAAGTGCATGGTTATCGCATTCTGGGCCTATAATAGAATCCAAATATCGCTGGAATGTAGCTCCGGCAGAATGCAATCCGAATGGCATTACCTTAAACTGGAATAACCCCCTTCCTGGGGCGGTAAAGGCTGTTATTGGTAGGCTCTCTGGTGATAAAGGAACTTGCCAATATCCATCCTTTAAATCCAATGTGCTCAAGTATCTTGCTCCTCGTAACTTGTCCAACAGTCCTTGCACATGAGGTAATGGATACGCGTCCGACTTACTTGCCTCATTTACTTTGCGAAAATCAATACAAAATCTATATTTACCCGATTTCTTTCGTACAAGCACTATTGGAGAGCTCCAACTGCTGCATGACGGCTCAATCACTTGATTCGCTAACATTTTGTCAATTTCCTGGTTTATTATGTCCTGCATAATAGGGTTCCTGGTGTAATATTTTTGTTTAACAGGTTCACATTCGGGTTTTAATTTTATTCGGTGCTCCACTGAGCTGTTAATTCTCGTTCTTTCCATTGGCTGTAAAGCTTGCTTTAGAAACTTACTTAACTCCTTTTTCTGTGCTTCATTCAACTCTTGAATGCTGGCTAATCCCGATGGATTTATTGGTGTACAGTCCGAAGATGACTCCTGATTAATAAATAATTTTCTCTGTCCTATGTCTATGTTGACCTGGTGCTGGTTTAAAAACTCCATTCCAATCACAACATCTATTGACAAATTCGGAAATACACTCCAAGTCACCATGTATTGACAATTTTTAATTAATATTGGAAATGTTGTTTTTCCCCTGGTTTGAGTGGTGATTCCATTTGCAAGTTTCACGGTTCTTGTCTCTTTTATGTCGAGTTGGTAATTGTTTTCTTGCAAGTTATTCCAAACATCCTCGCTGATGTAACTTTCTGTCGCTCCTGTATCCACTAATGCTCGGTAATGTTTCTGGTTTACTATTATATTAATACAAAATCTAGCTTCATTTGTATCTGCGGGTACACAAATGACAGCTGATTTTCCTTGGGAAACTGGTGCCGGTGGATTTAAGAACGTTCCGCTCGTTCTGCTCGGCGGTTCCCGTTTCCCGGATTACGGCATGTGCACTCACGTGTGAAAACTCCAGTTTTCCCACAATACGAGCAGAACTTTTTCCACTCTTTCTTGCAATTAATGCGGAGATGCCCTGGTGTTCCGCATCTCCAGCACACATTCTCCCTCTGGTATCCACCTTGTGAAGAATTCTGGTTTTGCACTGGTTTATTCTCCGTTGAATTGACAGTATTTAGGGGATACTGACCTTTCGTTTGTCCTGGTGTATCCCGTTTCATTGCTGGTTTTTGCAACTTACCGGAAAATGCTGTTTCCTGGACAAATGATTGTGTCGGGGTGAGTGGTGATACAAACGAATTATTCGTTAACTGGGTAACCTCGAATTCCTCTGCCAATTCCATTAGTGCTGGTAATGTATTAAAATCTCTGCGACGGATATACAGCTTATACTCAGGACGCAAATTTTCATAAATTCGCTCTAATTGGTCGTCAACATTGAATCCTCCATGTCTACGCATCAGCGTTTGTATTGCTGTTACATATTCGGATGTTTTCTCCTGATATCCCTGTGTCCTCTTTCGAATTTCCTCTTCCATCCGGAATCTAAATCGGGGTGGCAAATACGTACTACGGAAACTGGTCTCAAATTCTGCCCATGTGGTCCAGAACTGCTTATTATTCCTATACCACAAGAGTATTTTACCTTTTAATAATTCTGGTAGCACGATCAATAAGCTATCCGGTGCGTAACCATAACACGTAGCCAATTCATCAATTCTTTCCAGAAATGAAACCGGATCAGCTGTCCCATCGAATTTCAAATTCCATTTTCGGATGCTATCACACATCTGGGCGGCAGGTGGTAATTGCGGTGCTGGTTGTCTATCTTCCATTTTCTGTTCTTGTTCAGATTCCTCGGATTCGTCCTCTGTTCCACTTTCCTGTGTTTCCTGTCCTTCTCCAGTCCTTAGGAATCTAACAATTTTAGCCCTCAATTCTCTAACGGTACCTGTTGAATTGATCCTAATTTTATTAGCTAACTCAACTAATTCTTCTTTATTTTTCCGGTACACCCACGAGACGAGAACTTTAGGATCTTCTATTGATTGTTCGGAAGTTTCACCTGCTTCCTTAACGGACATTACTTATATACCACAAATTGTTTAATTATTGGACTTTATTACGGTTTTATCGGTTTATCTGGGTCCCTGCTCGGGCGCCAATGTAACGTTCAAAAGTCACCTCTCACTTATTACATGAAAAATGGTTTTGATTTCCAATTTATACTGTTGCCAGTACACCTCAGGCTGGTTCAGGATTCGTGATTAGACTTCAGATAAACCAATAACGTCCAATAAATAAACTTAAACAACAATTAATAGTGGTATATTCTAATAAAATATATATTTACAATAAATAAAATAATAATAAATCCCGTCTAAAAAAATAAAACAAATTCTGATGTCCTCTATTATGGGGACGCTTCCTCCCTGATTGAGCAATCTGGTTCGTCCTTCTAGGGATGACGGCCCTTTAATGAAACAAAGAAAACTTATTGATAGTTTACTTGTCTGACTTTAAATATATAATCTGTCTTGAAACAAATCGTGTACGTAACAAAACATTTTTCGGGTGACAAAATAACTATTTTTGCGAACGCGATAAACGGCGGTGTGTAGGTGGCTGTCAAACCGTCCATACACGGGACTTACGCGAACGCGGTCAACGGCGGTGTGTAGGTGGCTGTCAAACCGTCCATACACGGGACTTACGCGGACACGGTCAACGGCGGTGTGTAGGTGGCTGTCAAACCGTCCATACACGGGACTTACGCGGACTCCGAGACACGACCAAATGGAAACGGCTGTCAAACCAGGATACCATTCAGGATCAACCAGGAGTGAGATCACGAGTGATCTGAAGATCCAGGGCTCTCGTCAGGATTTTTATAGGGCAAATTCTCTCCCCCACACGCGAAATTAACGCGCGCCGATTTTCCCTCCTCAAAATCCATCCGGGAAGGAGAATACTGCATTGCGACAGTTGCGCGCGTTCTATTCCCCACTATTCTGGTAACGCGAACGTGGAATTCCCTCGCCGCTGTCTACGACGCACGGAATCCCCTGCTCGGCCAGATGGTCGCTGTCTGGTTCGAAAAATACTCCGACTAGCAAAAACACTCCGCGCGATGTTATTTCGCTAGCCGAATATGTGCGGTGTATCTGGTTTCGCTGTCGGACTTTCGGGTTCTCGGCCTCTCGGATCGATGCGCATGTTTTATCATGGCGGATTTATATACTGCACAGAGTGACCAACCTCATAAACTGTTTTTATGGATTAGTGGCCACTCCATGCATATAAAATCGTTACAACCTAAGTGCGACACATGTTTTGGGCATGCATTTGATCATTTAAACTTGATTTCAAATAAATAAATTCGACTTTATGCATTGTGATTGAAAGAATTGAAATTTCATTTAATAAATAAAATAAATGTAATTTTTGCAATGATCCTAACAGCTTGCACCCAGGTGCGACACATGTTTTCGGCATGCATTTAATCATATAAACACGATTTGAATCAAATTAATTCGACTTTATGCATTGTTTTTGAAAAAATTGAAATTCCTTTTAATAAATAAAATAAATTTAATTTTTGCAATGATCCTAATAGCTTGCACCTAAGTGCGACACATGTTTTCGGCATGCATTTGATCATATAAACACGATTTCAATCAAATTTATTCGACTTTAGGCATTGTTATTGAAAAAATTGAAATTTCATTTAAGAAATAAAATAAATTTAATTTTTGCAATGATCCTTATAGCTTGCACCTAAGTGCGACACATGTTTTCGGCATGCATTTAATCATATAAACACGTTTTTAATCAAATATATCTGACTTTATGCATTGTTATTGAAAAAATTGAAATTTCATTTAATAAATAAAATAAATTTAATTTTTGCAATGATCCTAACAGCTTGCACCTAAGTGCGACACATGTTTTCGGCATGCATTTGATCATATAAACACGATTTCAATCATATTAATTCGACTTTATGCATTGTTATTGAAAAAATTGAAATTTCAGTTAATAAATAAAATAAATTTAATTTTTGCAATGATCCTAATAGCTTGCACCTACGTGCGACAAATGTTTTCGGCATGCAATTGAATATATAAACACGATTTCAATCAAATTAATTCGACTTTATGCATTGTTATTGAAAAAATTGAAATTTCATTTTATAAATAAAATAAATTTAATTTTTGCAATGATCCTAATGTCTTGCACCTGAGTGTGACACATGTTTTCGGCATGCATTTAATCATATAAACACGATTTCAATCAAATTAATTCGACTGTAAGCATTGTTTTTGAAAAAATTGAAATTTCATTTAATAAATAAAATAAATTTAATTTTTGCAATGATCCTAACAGCTTGCACCTAAGTGCGACAAATGTTTTCGGCATGCTTTTGATCATATAAACACGACTTCAATCAAATAAATTCGACTTTATGCATTGTGATTAAAAGAATTGAAATTTCATTTAATAAATAAAATAAATGTAATTTTTGCAATGATCCTAATAGCTTGCACCAAAGTGTGACACATGTATTCGGCATGCATTTGAATATATAAACACGATTTCAATCAAATATATCCGACTTTATGCATTGTTATTGAAAAAATAAAAATTTCATTTAATAAATAAAATAAATTTAATTTTTGCAATGAGCCTAACAGCTTGCACCTAAGTGCGACACATGTTTTCGGCATGCATTTGATCATATAAACACGATTTTAATCAAATTAATTCGACTTTATGCATTGTTTTTGAAAAAATTGAAATTCCTTTTAATAAATAAAATAAATTTAATTTTTGCAATGATCCTAATAGCTTGCACCTACGTGCGACACATGTTTTCGGCATGCATTTGATCATATAAACACGATTTTAATCAAATTAATTCGACTTTATGCATTGTTTTTGAAAAAATTGAAATTCCTTTTAATAAATAAAATAAATTTAATTTTTGCAATGATCCTAATAGCTTGCACCTTAGTGCGACACATGTTTTCGGCATGCATTTGATCATATAAACACGATTTCAATCAATATAATTCGACTTTATGCATTGTTATTGAAAAAATTGAAATTTCATTTAATATATAAAATAAATTTAATTTTTGCAATGATCCTAACAGCTTGCACCTTAGTGCGACACATGTTTTCGGCATGCATTTGATCATATAAACACGATTTCAATCAATATAATTCGACTTTATGCATTGTTATTGAAAAAATAGAAATTTCATTTAATAAATAAAATAAATTTAATTTTTGCAATGATCCTAACAGCTTGCACCCAGGTGCGACACATGTTTTCGGCATGAGTTTGATCATATAAACATGATTTCAATCAAATTAATTCGACTTTATGCATTGTTTTTGAAAAAATTGAAATTCCTTTTAATAAATAAAATAAATTTAATTTTTGCAATGATCCTAATAGCTTGCACCTAAGTGCGACACATGTTTTGGGCATGCATTTTATCATTTAAACTTGATTTCAAATAATTAAATTCGACTTTATGCATTGTGATTGAAAGAATTGAAATTTCATTTAATAAATAAAATAAATGTAATTTTTGCAATGATCCTAACAGCTTGCACCCTGGTGCGACACATGTTTTCGGCATGCATTTGATCATATAAACACGATTTGAATCAAATTAATTCGACTTTATGCATTGTTTTTGAAAAAATTGAAATTCCTTTAATAAATAAAATAAATTTAATTTTTGCAATGATCCTAATAGCTTGCACCTAAGTGCGACACATGTTTTCGGCATGCATTTGATCATATAAACACGATTTCAATCAAATTAATTCGACTTTATGCATTGTTATTGAAAAAATTGAAATTTCATTTAATAAATAAAATAAATTTAATTTTTGCAATGATCCTTATGGCTTGCACCTAAGTGTGACACATGTTTTTGGCATGCAATTGATCATATAAACACGATTTCAATCAAATTAATTCGACTTAAATCATTGTTTTTGAAAAAATTGAAATTTCATTTAATAAATAAAAAAAATTAATTTTTGCAATGATCCTTATATCTTGCACCTAAGTGTGACACAAGTTTTCGGCATGCATTTGATCATATAAACACTATTTCAATCAAATTAATTCGACTTTATGCATTGTTATTAAAAAAATTGAAATTTCATTTAATAAATAAAATAAATTTAATCTTTGCAATGATCCTTATAGCTTGCACCTCAGTGCAACACATGTTTTCGGCATGAATTTGATCATATAAACACGATTTCAATCATTGATTGAAATTTTATTTAATAAATTAAATAAATTTAATTTTTGCAATGATCCTTATGGCTTGCACCTAAGTGTGGCACATGTTTATAGCATGCATTTGATCATATAAACACGATTTCAATCAAATTAATTCGACTTAAAGCATTGTTCTTGAAAAAATTGAAATTTCATTTAATAAATAAAAAAATTTAATTTTTGCAATGATCCTAATATCTTGCACCTAAGTGTGACACATGTTTTCGGCATGCATTTGATTATATAAACACGATTTCAATCAAATATATCCGACTGTATGCATTGTTATAGAAAAAATAGAAATTTCATTTATTAAATTAAATAAATTTAATTTTTGCAATGATCCTAACAGCTTGCACTTTAGTGCGACACATGTTTTCGGCATGCATTTGATCATATAAACACGATTTCAATCAAATTAATTTGACTTTATGCATTGTTATTGAAAAAATTGAAATTTCATTTAATAAATAAAATAAATTTAATTTTTGCAATGATCCTAACAGCTTGCACCTAAGTGCGACACATGTTTTCGGCATGCATTTGATCATATAAACACGATTTCAATCAAATTAATTCGACTTTATGCATTGTTATTGAAAAAATTGAAATTTCATTTAATAAATAAAATAAATTTAATTTTTGCAATGATCCTAATAGCTTGCACCTAAGTGCGACAAATGTTTTCGGCATGCAATTGAAAATATAAACACGATTTCAATCAAATTAATTCGACTTTATGCATTGTTATTGAAAAAATTGAAATTTCATTAAATAAATAAAATAAATTTAATTTTTGCAATGATCCTAATGGCTTGCACCTAAGTGTGACACATGTTTTTGGCATGCATTTAATCATATAAACACGATTTCAATCAAATTAATTCGACTGTAAGCATTGTTTTTGAAAAAATTGAAATTTAATTTAATAAATAAAATAAATTTAATTTTTGCAATGATCCTAACAGCTTGCACCTAAGTGCGACAAATGTTTTCGGCATGCTTTTGATTATATAAACACGATTTCAATCAAATAAATTTGACTTTATGCATTGTGATTGGAAGAATTGAAATTTCATTTAATAAATAAAATAAATGTAATTTTTGCAATGATCCTAATAGGTTGCACCAAAGTGTGACACATGTATTCGGCATGCATTTGATTATATAAACACGATTTCAATCAAATATATCCGACTTTATGCATTGTTATTGAAAAAATAGAAATTTCATTTAATAAATAAAATAAATTTAATTTTTGCAATGATCCTAACAGCTTGCACCTAAGTGCGACACATATTTTGGGCATGCATTTGATCATTTAAACTTGATTTCAAATAAATAAATTCGACTTTATGCATTGTGATTGAAAGAATTGAAATTTCATTTAATAAATAAAATAAATGTAATTTTTGCAATGATCCTAACAGCTTGCACCCAGGTGCGACACATGTTTTCGGCATGCATTTGATCATATAAACACGATTTGAATCAAATTAATTCGACTTTATGCATTGTTTTTGAAAAAATTGAAATTCCTTTTAATAAATAAAATAAATTTAATTTTTGCAATGATCCTAATAGCTTGCACCTAAGTGCGACACATGTTTTCGGCATGCATTTGATCATATAAACACGATTTCAATCAAATTAATTCGACTTTATGCACTGTTTTTGAAAAAATTGAAATTCCTTTTAATAAATAAAATAAATTTAATTTTTGCAATGATCCTAATAGCTTGCACCTTAGTGCGACACATGTTTTCGGCATGCATTTGATCATATAAACACGATTTCAATCAATATAATTCGACTTTGTGCATTGTTATTGAAAAAATTGA
Organism: Ocypus olens; assembly: GCA_910593695.2. Classification (NCBI taxonomy): domain Eukaryota; kingdom Metazoa; phylum Arthropoda; class Insecta; order Coleoptera; family Staphylinidae; genus Ocypus; species Ocypus olens. The sequence continues at coordinate 8,704,587 of OU343065.1, read as the reverse complement.
AATTTCATTTAATAAATAAAATAAATTTAATTTTTGCAATGATCCCAACAGCTTGCACCTTAGTGCGACACATGTTTTCGGCATGCATTTGATCATATAAACACGATTTTAATCAATATAAGTCGACTTTATGCATTGTTATTGAAAAAATAGAAATTTCATTTAATAAATAAAATAAATTTAATTTTTGCCATGATCCTAACAGCTTGCACCCAGGTGCGACACATGTTTTCGGCATGCATTTGATCATATAAACACGATTTCAATCAAATTAATTCGACTTTATACAATGTTTTTGAAAAAATTGAAATTCCTTTTAATAAATAAAATAAATTTAATTTTTGCAATGATCCTAATAGCTTGCACCTTAGTGCGACACATGTTTTCGGCATGCATTTGATCATATAAACACGATTTCAATCAATATAATTCGACTTTGTGCATTGTTATTGAAAAAATTGAAATTTCATTTAATAAATAAAATAAATTTAATTTTTGCAATGATCCCAACAGCTTGCACCTTAGTGCGACACATGTTTTCGGCATGCATTTGATCATATAAACACGATTTTAATCAATATAAGTCGACTTTATGCATTGTTATTGAAAAAATAGAAATTTCATTTAATAAATAAAATAAATTTAATTTTTGCAATGATCCCAACAGCTTGCACCTTAGTGCGACACATGTTTTCGGCATGCATTTGATCATATAAACACGATTTCAATCAATATAATTCGACTTTGTGCATTGTTATTGAAAAAATAGAAATTTCATTAAATAAATAAAATAAATTTAATTTTTGCAATGATCCTAACAGCTTGCACCCAGGTGCGACACATGTTTTCGGCATGCATTTGATCATATAAACACGATTTCAATCAAATTAATTCGACTTTATACAATGTTTTTGAAAAAATTGAAATTCCTTTTAATAAATAAAATAAATTTAATTTTTGCAATGATCCTAACAGCTTGCACCTTAGTGCGACACATGTTTTCGGCATGCATTTGATCATATAAACACGATTTCAATCAATATAATTCGACTTTGTGCATTGTTATTGAAAAAATAGAAATTTCATTAAATAAATAAAATAAATTTAATTTTTGCAATGATCCTAACAGCTTGCACCCAGGTGCGACACATGTTTTCGGCATGCATTTGATCATATAAACACGATTTCAATCAAATTAATTCGACTTTATACAATGTTTTTGAAAAAATTGAAATTCCTTTTAATAAATAAAATAAATTTAATTTTTGCAATGATCCCAACAGCTTGCACCTTAGTGCGACACATGTTTTCGGCATGCATTTGATCATATAAACACGATTTCAATCAATATAATTCGACTTTGTGCATTGTTATTGAAAAAATAGAAATTTCATTAAATAAATAAAATAAATTTAATTTTTGCAATGATCCTAACAGCTTGCACCCAGGTGCGACACATGTTTTCGGCATGCATTTGATCATATAAACACGATTTCAATCAAATTAATTCGACTTTATACAATGTTTTTGAAAAAATTGAAATTCCTTTTAATAAATAAAATAAATTTAATTTTTGCAATGATCCTAACAGCTTGCACCTTAGTGCGACACATGTTTTCGGCATGCATTTGATCATATAAACACGATTTCAATCAATATAATTCGACTTTGTGCATTGTTATTGAAAAAATAGAAATTTCATTAAATAAATAAAATAAATTTAATTTTTGCAATGATCCTAACAGCTTGCACCCAGGTGCGACACATGTTTTCGGCATGCATTTGATCATATAAACACGATTTGAATCAAATTAATTCGACTTTATGCATTGTTTTTGAAAAAATTGAAATTCCTTTTAATAAATAAAATAAATTTAATTTTTGCAATGATCCTAACAGCTTGCACCCAGGTGCGACACATGTTTTCGGCATGCATTTGATCATATAAACACGATTTCAATCAAATTAATTCGACTTTATGCACTGTTTTTGAAAAAATTGAAATTCCTTTTAATAAATAAAATAAATTTAATTTTTGCAATGATCCTAATAGCTTGCACCTTAGTGCGACACATGTTTTCGGCATGCATTTGATCATATAAACACGATTTCAATCAATATAATTCGACTTTGTGCATTGTTATTGAAAAAATTGAAATTTCATTTAATAAATAAAATAAATTTAATTTTTGCAATGATCCCAACAGCTTGCACCTTAGTGCGACACATGTTTTCGGCATGCATTTGATCATATAAACACGATTTTAATCAATATAAGTCGACTTTATGCATTGTTATTGAAAAAATAGAAATTTCATTTAATAAATAAAATAAATTTAATTTTTGCCATGATCCTAACAGCTTGCACCCAGGTGCGACACATGTTTTCGGCATGCATTTGATCATATAAACACGATTTCAATCAAATTAATTCGACTTTATACAATGTTTTTGAAAAAATTGAAATTCCTTTTAATAAATAAAATAAATTTAATTTTTGCAATGATCCTAATAGCTTGCACCTTAGTGCGACACATGTTTTCGGCATGCATTTGATCATATAAACACGATTTCAATCAATATAATTCGACTTTGTGCATTGTTATTGAAAAAATTGAAATTTCATTTAATAAATAAAATAAATTTAATTTTTGCAATGATCCCAACAGCTTGCACCTTAGTGCGACACATGTTTTCGGCATGCATTTGATCATATAAACACGATTTTAATCAATATAAGTCGACTTTATGCATTGTTATTGAAAAAATAGAAATTTCATTTAATAAATAAAATAAATTTAATTTTTGCAATGATCCCAACAGCTTGCACCTTAGTGCGACACATGTTTTCGGCATGCATTTGATCATATAAACACGATTTCAATCAATATAATTCGACTTTGTGCATTGTTATTGAAAAAATAGAAATTTCATTTAATAAATAAAATAAATTTAATTTTTGCAATGATCCCAACAGCTTGCACCTTAGTGCGACACATGTTTTCGGCATGCATTTGATCATATAAACACGATTTCAATCAATATAATTCGACTTTGTGCATTGTTATTGAAAAAATAGAAATTTCATTAAATAAATAAAATAAATTTAATTTTTGCAATGATCCTAATGGCTTGCACCTAAGTGTGACACATGTTTTTGGCATGCATTTAATCATATAAACACGATTTCAATCAAATTAATTCGACTGTAAGCATTGTTTTTGAAAAAATTGAAATTTAATTTAATAAATAAAATAAATTTAATTTTTGCAATGATCCTAACAGCTTGCACCTAAGTGCGACAAATGTTTTCGGCATGCTTTTGATTATATAAACACGATTTCAATCAAATAAATTTGACTTTATGCATTGTGATTGGAAGAATTGAAATTTCATTTAATAAATAAAATAAATGTAATTTTTGCAATGATCCTAATAGGTTGCACCAAAGTGTGACACATGTATTCGGCATGCATTTGATTATATAAACACGATTTCAATCAAATATATCCGACTTTGTGCATTGTTATTGAAAAAATAGAAATTTCATTTAATAAATAAAATAAATTTAATTTTTGCAATGATCCTAACAGCTTGCACCTAAGTGCGACACATATTTTGGGCATGCATTTGATCATTTAAACTTGATTTCAAATAAATAAATTCGACTTTATGCATTGTGATTGAAAGAATTGAAATTTCATTTAATAAATAAAATAAATGTAATTTTTGCAATGATCCTAACAGCTTGCACCCAGGTGCGACACATGTTTTCGGCATGCATTTGATCATATAAACACGATTTGAATCAAATTAATTCGACTTTATGCATTGTTTTTGAAAAAATTGAAATTCCTTTTAATAAATAAAATAAATTTAATTTTTGCAATGATCCTAATAGCTTGCACCTAAGTGCGACACATGTTTTCGGCATGCATTTGATCATATAAACACGATTTCAATCAAATTAATTCGACTTTATGCACTGTTTTTGAAAAAATTGAAATTCCTTTTAATAAATAAAATAAATTTAATTTTTGCAATGATCCTAATAGCTTGCACCTTAGTGCGACACATGTTTTCGGCATGCATTTGATCATATAAACACGATTTCAATCAATATAATTCGACTTTGTGCATTGTTATTGAAAAAATTGAAATTTCATTTAATAAATAAAATAAATTTAATTTTTGCAATGATCCTAACAGCTTGCACCTTAGTGCGACACATGTTTTCGGCATGCATTTGATCATATAAACACGATTTTAATCAATATAAGTCGACTTTATGCATTGTTATTGAAAAAATAGAAATTTCATTTAATAAATAAAATAAATTTAATTTTTGCCATGATCCTAACAGCTTGCACCCAGGTGCGACACATGTTTTCGGCATGCATTTGATCATATAAACACGATTTCAATCAAATTAATTCGACTTTATACAATGTTTTTGAAAAAATTGAAATTCCTTTTAATAAATAAAATAAATTTAATTTTTGCAATGATCCTAATAGCTTGCACCTTAGTGCGACACATGTTTTCGGCATGCATTTGATCATATAAACACGATTTCAATCAATATAATTCGACTTTGTGCATTGTTATTGAAAAAATTGAAATTTCATTTAATAAATAAAATAAATTTAATTTTTGCAATGATCCCAACAGCTTGCACCTTAGTGCGACACATGTTTTCGGCATGCATTTGATCATATAAACACGATTTCAATCAATATAATTCGACTTTGTGCATTGTTATTGAAAAAATAGAAATTTCATTTAATAAATAAAATAAATTTAATTTTTGCAATGATCCTAACAGCTTGCACCCAGGTGCGACACATGTTTTCGGCATACATTTGATCATATAAACACGATTTCAATCAAATTAATTCGACTTTATGCACTGTTTTTGAAAAAATTTAAATTCCTTTTAATAAATAAAATAAATTTAATTTTTGCAATGATCCTAATAGCTTGCACCTTAGTGCGACACATGTTTTCGGCATGCATTTGATCATATAAACACGATTTCAATCAATATAATTCGACTTTGTGCATTGTTATTGAAAAAATTGAAATTTCATTTAATAAATAAAATAAATTTAATTTTTGCAATGATCCCAACAGCTTGCACCTTAGTGCGACACATGTTTTCGGCATGCATTTGATCATATAAACACGATTTCAATCAATATAATTCGACTTTGTGCATTGTTATTGAAAAAATAGAAATTTCATTTAATAAATAAAATAAATTTAATTTTTGCAATGATCCTAACAGCTTGCACCCAGGTGCGACACATGTTTTCGGCATACATTTGATCATATAAACACGATTTCAATCAAATTAATTCGACTTTATGCACTGTTTTTGAAAAAATTGAAATTCCTTTTAATAAATAAAATAAATTTAATTTTTGCAATGATCCTAATAGCTTGCACCTTAGTGCGACACATGTTTTCGGCATGCATTTGATCATATAAACACGATTTCAATCAATATAATTCGACTTTGTGCATTGTTATTGAAAAAATTGAAATTTCATTTAATAAATAAAATAAATTTAATTTTTGCAATGATCCCAACAGCTTGCACCTTAGTGCGACACATGTTTTCGGCATGCATTTGATCATATAAACACGATTTTAATCAATATAAGTCGACTTTATGCATTGTTATTGAAAAAATAGAAATTTCATTTAATAAATAAAATAAATTTAATTTTTGCCATGATCCTAACAGCTTGCACCCAGGTGCGACACATGTTTTCGGCATGCATTTGATCATATAAACACGATTTCAATCAAATTAATTCGACTTTATACATTGTTTTTGAAAAAATTGAAATTCCTTTTAATAAATAAAATAAATTTAATTTTTGCAATGATCCTAATAGCTTGCACCTAAGTGCGACACATATTTTGGGCATGCATTTGATCATTTAAACTTGATTTCAAATAAATAAATTCGACTTTATGCATTGTGATTGAAAGAATTGAAATTTCATTTAATAAATAAAATAAATGTAATTTTTGCAATGATCCTAACAGCTTGCACCCAGGTGCGACACATGTTTTCGGCATGCATTTAATCATATAAACACGATTTGAATCAAATTAATTCGACTTTATGCATTGTTTTTGAAAAAATTGAAATTCCTTTTAATAAATAAAATAAATTTAATTTTTGCAATGATCCTAATAGCTTGCACCTAAGTGCGACACATGTTTTCGGCATGCATTTGATCATATAAACACGATTTCAATCAAATTTATTCGACTTTAGGCATTGTTATTGAAAAAATTGAAATTTCATTTAAGAAATAAAATAAATTTAATTTTTGCAATGATCCTTATAGCTTGCACCTAAGTGCGACACATGTTTTCGGCATGCATTTAATCATATAAACACGTTTTTAATCAAATATATCTGACTTTATGCATTGTTATTGAAAAAATTGAAATTTCATTTAATAAATAAAATAAATTTAATTTTTGCAATGATCCTAACAGCTTGCACCTAAGTGCGACACATGTTTTCGGCATGCATTTGATCATATAAACACGATTTCAATCATATTAATTCGACTTTATGCATTGTTATTGAAAAAATTGAAATTTCAGTTAATAAATAAAATAAATTTAATTTTTGCAATGATCCTAATAGCTTGCACCTACGTGCGACAAATGTTTTCGGCATGCAATTGAATATATAAACACGATTTCAATCAAATTAATTCGACTTTATGCATTGTTATTGAAAAAATTGAAATTTCATTTTATAAATAAAATAAATTTAATTTTTGCAATGATCCTAATGTCTTGCACCTGAGTGTGACACATGTTTTCGGCATGCATTTAATCATATAAACACGATTTCAATCAAATTAATTCGACTGTAAGCATTGTTTTTGAAAAAATTGAAATTTCATTTAATAAATAAAATAAATTTAATTTTTGCAATGATCCTAACAGCTTGCACCTAAGTGCGACAAATGTTTTCGGCATGCTTTTGATCATATAAACACGACTTCAATCAAATAAATTCGACTTTATGCATTGTGATTAAAAGAATTGAAATTTCATTTAATAAATAAAATAAATGTAATTTTTGCAATGATCCTAATAGCTTGCACCAAAGTGTGACACATGTATTCGGCATGCATTTGAATATATAAACACGATTTCAATCAAATATATCCGACTTTATGCATTGTTATTGAAAAAATAAAAATTTCATTTAATAAATAAAATAAATTTAATTTTTGCAATGAGCCTAACAGCTTGCACCTAAGTGCGACACATGTTTTCGGCATGCATTTGATCATATAAACACGATTTTAATCAAATTAATTCGACTTTATGCATTGTTTTTGAAAAAATTGAAATTCCTTTTAATAAATAAAATAAATTTAATTTTTGCAATGATCCTAATAGCTTGCACCTACGTGCGACACATGTTTTCGGCATGCATTTGATCATATAAACACGATTTTAATCAAATTAATTCGACTTTATGCATTGTTTTTGAAAAAATTGAAATTCCTTTTAATAAATAAAATAAATTTAATTTTTGCAATGATCCTAATAGCTTGCACCTTAGTGCGACACATGTTTTCGGCATGCATTTGATCATATAAACACGATTTCAATCAATATAATTCGACTTTATGCATTGTTATTGAAAAAATTGAAATTTCATTTAATATATAAAATAAATTTAATTTTTGCAATGATCCTAACAGCTTGCACCTTAGTGCGACACATGTTTTCGGCATGCATTTGATCATATAAACACGATTTCAATCAATATAATTCGACTTTATGCATTGTTATTGAAAAAATAGAAATTTCATTTAATAAATAAAATAAATTTAATTTTTGCAATGATCCTAACAGCTTGCACCCAGGTGCGACACATGTTTTCGGCATGAGTTTGATCATATAAACATGATTTCAATCAAATTAATTCGACTTTATGCATTGTTTTTGAAAAAATTGAAATTCCTTTTAATAAATAAAATAAATTTAATTTTTGCAATGATCCTAATAGCTTGCACCTAAGTGCGACACATGTTTTGGGCATGCATTTGATCATTTAAACTTGATTTCAAATAATTAAATTCGACTTTATGCATTGTGATTGAAAGAATTGAAATTTCATTTAATAAATAAAATAAATGTAATTTTTGCAATGATCCTAACAGCTTGCACCCTGGTGCGACACATGTTTTCGGCATGCATTTGATCATATAAACACGATTTGAATCAAATTAATTCGACTTTATGCATTGTTTTTGAAAAAATTGAAATTCCTTTAATAAATAAAATAAATTTAATTTTTGCAATGATCCTAATAGCTTGCACCTAAGTGCGACACATGTTTTCGGCATGCATTTGATCATATAAACACGATTTCAATCAAATTAATTCGACTTTATGCATTGTTATTGAAAAAATTGAAATTTCATTTAATAAATAAAATAAATTTAATTTTTGCAATGATCCTTATGGCTTGCACCTAAGTGTGACACATGTTTTTGGCATGCAATTGATCATATAAACACGATTTCAATCAAATTAATTCGACTTAAATCATTGTTTTTGAAAAAATTGAAATTTCATTTAATAAATAAAAAAAATTAATTTTTGCAATGATCCTTATATCTTGCACCTAAGTGTGACACAAGTTTTCGGCATGCATTTGATCATATAAACACTATTTCAATCAAATTAATTCGACTTTATGCATTGTTATTGAAAAAATTGAAATTTCATTTAATAAATAAAATAAATTTAATCTTTGCAATGATCCTTATAGCTTGCACCTCAGTGCAACACATGTTTTCGGCATGAATTTGATCATATAAACACGATTTCAATCATTGATTGAAATTTTATTTAATAAATTAAATAAATTTAATTTTTGCAATGATCCTTATGGCTTGCACCTAAGTGTGGCACATGTTTATAGCATGCATTTGATCATATAAACACGATTTCAATCAAATTAATTCGACTTAAAGCATTGTTCTTGAAAAAATTGAAATTTCATTTAATAAATAAAAAAATTTAATTTTTGCAATGATCCTTATGGCTTGCACCTAAGTGTGGCACATGTTTATAGCATGCATTTGATCATATAAACACGATTTCAATCAAATTAATTCGACGTAAAGCATTGTTCTTGAAAAAATTGAAATTTCATTTAATAAATAAAAAAATTTAATTTTTGCAATGATCCTAATATCTTGCACCTAAGTGTGACACATGTTTTCGGCATGCATTTGATTATATAAACACGATTTCAATCAAATATATCCGACTGTATGCATTGTTATAGAAAAAATAGAAATTTCATTTATTAAATAAAATAAATTTAATTTTTGCAATGATCCTAACAGCTTGCACTTTAGTGCGACACATGTTTTCGGCATGCATTTGATCATATAAACACGATTTCAATCAAATTAATTTGACTTTATGCATTGTTATTGAAAAAATTGAAATTTCATTTAATAAATAAAATAAATTTAATTTTTGCAATGATCCTAACAGCTTGCACCTAAGTGCGACACATGTTTTCGGCATGCATTTGATCATATAAACACGATTTCAATCAAATTAATTCGACTTTATGCATTGTTATTGAAAAAATTGAAATTTCATTTAATAAATAAAATAAATTTAATTTTTGCAATGATCCTTATGGCTTGCACCTAAGTGTGGCACATGTTTATAGCATGCATTTGATCATATAAACACGATTTCAATCAAATTAATTCGACTTAAAGCATTGTTCTTGAAAAAATTGAAATTTCATTTAATAAATAAAAAAATTTAATTTTTGCAATGATCCTAATATCTTGCACCTAAGTGTGACACATGTTTTCGGCATGCATTTGATTATATAAACACGATTTCAATCAAATATATCCGACTGTATGCATTGTTATAGAAAAAATAGAAATTTCATTTATTAAATAAAATAAATTTAATTTTTGCAATGATCCTAACAGCTTGCACTTTAGTGCGACACATGTTTTCGGCATGCATTTGATCATATAAACACGATTTCAATCAAATTAATTTGACTTTATGCATTGTTATTGAAAAAATTGAAATTTCATTTAATAAATAAAATAAATTTAATTTTTGCAATGATCCTAACAGCTTGCACCTAAGTGCGACACATGTTTTCGGCATGCATTTGATCATATAAACACGATTTCAATCAAATTAATTCGACTTTATGCATTGTTATTGAAAAAATTGAAATTTCATTTAATAAATAAAATAAATTTAATTTTTGCAATGATCCTAATAGCTTGCACCTAAGTGCGACAAATGTTTTCGGCATGCAATTGAAAATATAAACACGATTTCAATCAAATTAATTCGACTTTATGCATTGTTATTGAAAAAATTGAAATTTCATTAAATAAATAAAATAAATTTAATTTTTGCAATGATCCTAATGGCTTGCACCTAAGTGTGACACATGTTTTTGGCATGCATTTAATCATATAAACACGATTTCAATCAAATTAATTCGACTGTAAGCATTGTTTTTGAAAAAATTGAAATTTAATTTAATAAATAAAATAAATTTAATTTTTGCAATGATCCTAACAGCTTGCACCTAAGTGCGACAAATGTTTTCGGCATGCTTTTGATTATATAAACACGATTTCAATCAAATAAATTTGACTTTATGCATTGTGATTGGAAGAATTGAAATTTCATTTAATAAATAAAATAAATGTAATTTTTGCAATGATCCTAATAGGTTGCACCAAAGTGTGACACATGTATTCGGCATGCATTTGATTATATAAACACGATTTCAATCAAATATATCCGACTTTATGCATTGTTATTGAAAAAATAGAAATTTCATTTAATAAATAAAATAAATTTAATTTTTGCAATGATCCTAACAGCTTGCACCTAAGTGCGACACATATTTTGGGCATGCATTTGATCATTTAAACTTGATTTCAAATAAATAAATTCGACTTTATGCATTGTGATTGAAAGAATTGAAATTTCATTTAATAAATAAAATAAATGTAATTTTTGCAATGATCCTAACAGCTTGCACCCAGGTGCGACACATGTTTTCGGCATGCATTTGATCATATAAACACGATTTGAATCAAATTAATTCGACTTTATGCATTGTTTTTGAAAAAATTGAAATTCCTTTTAATAAATAAAATAAATTTAATTTTTGCAATGATCCTAATAGCTTGCACCTAAGTGCGACACATGTTTTCGGCATGCATTTGATCATATAAACACGATTTCAATCAAATTAATTCGACTTTATGCACTGTTTTTGAAAAAATTGAAATTCCTTTTAATAAATAAAATAAATTTAATTTTTGCAATGATCCTAATAGCTTGCACCTTAGTGCGACACATGTTTTCGGCATGCATTTGATCATATAAACACGATTTCAATCAATATAATACGACTTTGTGCATTGTTATTGAAAAAATTGAAATTTCATTTAATAAATAAAATAAATTTAATTTTTGCAATGATCCCAACAGCTTGCACCTTAGTGCGACACATGTTTTCGGCATGCATTTGATCATATAAACACGATTTTAATCAATATAAGTCGACTTTATGCATTGTTATTGAAAAAATAGAAATTTCATTTAATAAATAAAATAAATTTAATTTTTGCCATGATCCTAACAGCTTGCACCCAGGTGCGACACATGTTTTCGGCATGCATTTGATCATATAAACACGATTTCAATCAAATTAATTCGACTTTATACAATGTTTTTGAAAAAATTGAAATTCCTTTTAATAAATAAAATAAATTTAATTTTTGCAATGATCCTAATAGCTTGCACCTTAGTGCGACACATGTTTTCGGCATGCATTTGATCATATAAACACGATTTCAATCAATATAATTCGACTTTGTGCATTGTTATTGAAAAAATTGAAATTTCATTTAATAAATAAAATAAATTTAATTTTTGCAATGATCCCAACAGCTTGCACCTTAGTGCGACACATGTTTTCGGCATGCATTTGATCATATAAACACGATTTTAATCAATATAAGTCGACTTTATGCATTGTTATTGAAAAAATAGAAATTTCATTTAATAAATAAAATAAATTTAATTTTTGCAATGATCCCAACAGCTTGCACCTTAGTGCGACACATGTTTTCGGCATGCATTTGATCATATAAACACGATTTCAATCAATATAATTCGACTTTGTGCATTGTTATTGAAAAAATAGAAATTTCATTTAATAAATAAAATAAATTTAATTTTTGCAATGATCCTAACAGCTTGCACCCAGGTGCGACACATGTTTTCGGCATACATTTGATCATATAAACACGATTTCAATCAAATTAATTCGACTTTATGCACTGTTTTTGAAAAAATTTAAATTCCTTTTAATAAATAAAATAAATTTAATTTTTGCAATGATCCTAATAGCTTGCACCTTAGTGCGACACATGTTTTCGGCATGCATTTGATCATATAAACACGATTTCAATCAATATAATTCGACTTTGTGCATTGTTATTGAAAAAATTGAAATTTCATTTAATAAATAAAATAAATTTAATTTTTGCAATGATCCCAACAGCTTGCACCTTAGTGCGACACATGTTTTCGGCATGCATTTGATCATATAAACACGATTTCAATCAATATAATTCGACTTTGTGCATTGTTATTGAAAAAATAGAAATTTCATTTAATAAATAAAATAAATTTAATTTTTGCAATGATCCTAACAGCTTGCACCCAGGTGCGACACATGTTTTCGGCATACATTTGATCATATAAACACGATTTCAATCAAATTAATTCGACTTTATGCACTGTTTTTGAAAAAATTGAAATTCCTTTTAATAAATAAAATAAATTTAATTTTTGCAATGATCCTAATAGCTTGCACCTTAGTGCGACACATGTTTTCGGCATGCATTTGATCATATAAACACGATTTCAATCAATATAATTCGACTTTGTGCATTGTTATTGAAAAAATTGAAATTTCATTTAATAAATAAAATAAATTTAATTTTTGCAATGATCCCAACAGCTTGCACCTTAGTGCGACACATGTTTTCGGCATGCATTTGATCATATAAACACGATTTTAATCAATATAAGTCGACTTTATGCATTGTTATTGAAAAAATAGAAATTTCATTTAATAAATAAAATAAATTTAATTTTTGCCATGATCCTAACAGCTTGCACCCAGGTGCGACACATGTTTTCGGCATGCATTTGATCATATAAACACGATTTCAATCAAATTAATTCGACTTTATACATTGTTTTTGAAAAAATTGAAATTCCTTTTAATAAATAAAATAAATTTAATTTTTGCAATGATCCTAATAGCTTGCACCTAAGTGCGACACATATTTTGGGCATGCATTTGATCATTTAAACTTGATTTCAAATAAATAAATTCGACTTTATGCATTGTGATTGAAAGAATTGAAATTTCATTTAATAAATAAAATAAATGTAATTTTTGCAATGATCCTTACAGCTTGCACCTTAGTGCGACACATGTTTTCGGCATGCATTTGATCATATAAACACGATTTCAATCAAATTAATTCGACTTTATGCACTGTTTTTGAAAAAATTGAAATTCCTTTTAATAAATAAAATAAATTTAATTTTTGCAATGATCCTAATAGCTTGCACCTTAGTGCGACACATGTTTTCGGCATGCATTTGATCATATAAACACGATTTCAATCAATATAATTCGACTTTGTGCATTGTTATTGAAAAAATTGAAATTTCATTTAATAAATAAAATAAATTTAATTTTTGCAATGATCCCAACAGCTTGCACCTTAGTGCGACACATGTTTTCGGCATGCATTTGATCATATAAACAAGATTTTAATCAATATAAGTCGACTCTATGCATTGTTATTGAAAAAATAGAAATTTCATTTAATAAATAAAATAAATTTAATTTTTGCCATGATCCTAACAGCTTGCACCCAGGTGCGACACATGTTTTCGGCATGCATTTGATCATATAAACACGATTTCAATCAAATTAATTCGACTTTATACATTGTTTTTGAAAAAATTGAAATTCCTTTTAATAAATAAAATAAATTTAATTTTTGCAATGATCCTAATAGCTTGCACCTAAGTGCGACACATATTTTGGGCATGCATTTGATCATTTAAACTTGATTTCAAATAAATAAATTCGACTTTATGCATTGTGATTGAAAGAATTGAAATTTCATTTAATAAATAAAATAAATGTAATTTTTGCAATGATCCTTACAGCTTGCACCTTAGTGCGACACATGTTTTCGGCATGCATTTGATCATATAAACACGATTTGAATCAAATTAATTCGACTTTATGCATTGTTTTTGAAAAAATTGAAATTCCTTTTAATAAATAAAATAAATTTAATTTTTGCAATGATCCTAATAGCTTGCACCTAAGTGCGACACATGTTTTCGGCATGCATTTGATCATATAAACACGATTTCAATCAAATTAATTCGACTTTATGCATTGTTATTGAAAAAATTGAAATTTCATTTAATAAATAAAATAAATTTAATTTTTGCAATGATCCTTATGGCTTGCACCTAAGTGTGACACATGTTTTTAGCATGCAATTGATCATATAAACACGATTTCAATCAAATTAATTCGACTTAAATCATTGTTTTTGAAAAAATTTAAATTTCATTTAATAAATAAAAAAAAATAATTTTTGCAATGATCCTTATATCTTGCACCTAAGTGTGACACATGTTTTCGGCATGCATTTGATCATATAAACACGATTTCAATCAAATATATCTGACTGTATGCATTGTTATTGAAAAAATAGAAATTTCATTTAATAAATAAAATAAATTTAATTTTTGCAATGATCCTAACAGCTTGCACCTAAGTGCGACACATGTTTACGGCATGCATTTGATCATATAAACACGATTTCAATCAAATTAATTCGACTTTATTCATTGTTATTGAAAAAATTGAAATTTCATTAATTATATATAAAATAAATTTAATTTTTGCAATGATCCTTATGGCTTGCACCTAAGTGTGACACATGTTTTCGGCATGCATTTGATCATATAAACACGATTTCAATCAAAGTAATTCGACTTTAAGCATTGTTTTTGAAAAAATTGAAATTTCATTTAATAATAAAAATAAATTTAATTTTTGCAATGATCCTAACAGCTTGCACCTAAGTGCGACACATGTTTTCGGCATGCATTTGATCATATAAACACGATTTCAATCAAATTAATTCGACTTTATGCATTGTTATTGAAAAATTTAAATTTCATTTAACAAATAAAATAAATTTAATTTTTGCAATGATCCTAATAGCTTGCACCTAAGTGCGACAAATGTATTCGGCATGCAATTGAATATATAAACACGATTTCAATCAAATTAATTCGACTTTATGCATTGTTATTGAAAAAATTGAAATTTCATTTAATAAATAAAATAAATTTATTTTTTGCAATGATCCTAATGGCTTGCACCTTAGTGTGACACATGTTTTCGGCATACATTTAATCATATAAACACGATTTCAATCAAATTAATTCGACTGTAAGCATTGTTTTTGAAAAAATTGAAATTTCATTTGATAAATAAAATAAATTTAATTTTTGCAATGATCCTAACAGCTTGCACCTAAGTGCGACAAATGTTTTCGGCATGCTTTTGATCATATAAACACGATTTCAATCAAATAAATTCGACTTTATGCATTGTGATTGAAAGAATTGAAATTTCATTTAATAAATAAAATAAATGTAATTTTTGCAATGATCCTAATAGGTTGCACCAAAGTGTGACACATGTATTCGGCATGCATTTGATTATATAAACACGATTTCAATCGAATATATCCGACTTTATGCATTGTTATTGAAAAAATAGAAATTTCATTTAATAAATAAAATAAATTTAATTTTTGCAATGATCCTAACAGCTTGCACCCAGGTGCGACACATGTTTTCGGCATACATTTGATCATATAAACACGATTTCAATCAAATTAATTCGACTTTATGCACTGTTTTTGAAAAAATTGAAATTCCTTTTAATAAATAAAATAAATTTAATTTTTGCAATGATCCTAATAGCTTGCACCTTAGTGCGACACATGTTTTCGGCATGCATTTGATCATATAAACACGATTTCAATCATTATAATTCGACTTTGTGCATTGTTATTGGAAAAATTGAAATTTCATTTAATAAATAAAATAAATTTAATTTTTGCAATGATCCCAACAGCTTGCACTTTAGTGCGACACATGTTTTCGGCATGCATTTGATCATATAAACACGATTTTAATCAATATAAGTCGACTTTATGCATTGTTATTGAAAAAATAGAAATTTCATTTAATAAATAAAATAAATTTAATTTTTGCCATGATCCTAACAGCTTGCACCCAGGTGCGACACATGTTTTCGGCATGCATTTGATCATATAAACACGATTTCAATCAAATTAATTCGACTTTATGCATTGTGATTGAAAGAATTGAAATTTCATTTAATAAATAAAATAAATTTAATTTTTGCAATGATCCCAACAGCTTGCACCTTAGTGCGACACATGTTTTCGGCATGCATTTGATCATATAAACACGATTTGAATCAAATTAATTCGACTTTATGCATTGTTTTTGAAAAAATTGAAATTCCTTTTAATAAATAAAATAAATTTAATTTTTGCAATGATCCCAACAGCTTGCACCTTAGTGCGATACATGTTTTCGGCATGCATTCGATCATATAAACACGATTTTAATCAATATAAGTCGACTTTATGCATTGTTATTGAAAAAATAGAAATTTCATTTAATAAATAAAATAAATTTAATTTTTGCCATGATCCTAACAGCTTGCACCCAGGTGCGACACATGTTTTCGGCATGCATTTGATCATATAAACACGATTTGAATCAAATTAATTCGACTTTATGCATTGTTTTTGAAAAAATTGAAATTCCTTTTAATAAATAAAATAAATTTAATTTTTGCAATGATCCTAATAGCTTGCACCTAAGTGCGACACATGTTTTCGGCATGCATTTGATCATATAAACACGATTTCAATCAAATTAATTCGACTTTATGCATTGTTATTGAAAAAATTGAAATTTCATTTAATAAATAAAATAAATTTAATTTTTGCAATGATCCTTATGGCTTGCACCTAAGTGTGACACATGTTTTTAGCATGCAATTGATCATATAAACACGATTTCAATCAAATTAATTCGACTTAAATCATTGTTTTTGAAAAAATTTAAATTTCATTTAATAAATAAAAAAAATTAATTTTTGCAATGATCCTTATATCTTGCACCTAAGTGTGACACATGTTTTCGGCATGCATTTGATCATATAAACACGATTTCAATCAAATATATCTGACTGTATGCATTGTTATTGAAAAAATAGAAATTTCATTTAATAAATAAAATAAATTTAATTTTTGCAATGATCCTAACAGCTTGCACCTAAGTGCGACACATGTTTTCGGCATGCATTTGATCATATAAACACGATTTCAATCAAATTAATTCGACTTTATGCATTGTTATTGAAAAAATTGAAATTTCATTTAATAAATAAAATAAATTTAATCTTTGCAATGATCCTTATAGCTTGCACCTAAGTGCGACACTTGTTTTCGGCATGCATTTGATCATTTTAGTATACACGAATGATCTAAAAGATAACGTGAGTACAGCCGACACTTACCAATACGCGGATGACACAACACTCGTTATCAAATCCGACACAATTAAAACAGGATTTGAATGCGCAGCTGTAGAGTGGTTTAAGCAAAACAACCTCGCAATTAACGAAAGCAAAACCAAAGTTATATCGTTCGCACTTTCAAATGTAAATAGGGCAAATAATATTAAGTTTCTAGGCATAACCTTAGATGCAGTACTCAATTGGGATGAACATATAAATCAAATAAGCAATAAGTTATGTAGGAATATATTCTTATTACGCAAAATATCAGAAAATGTGAATACACATATAGTTCGCATGGCATACTTTGCTTATATACATAGCATAATCAATCATGATATAATACTATGGGGGGGTACTCGCGCAGCCAATAAAATCTTTATACTGCAAAAGAAGTGTGTTAGAATCCTAGCAAAATTAAATTATACAACAAGCTGCAGGGGTTATTTTAAAGAACTTAACATTTGCACATTACATGGACTGTACATACAATCTTGTTTACTATATATATATGACCGTAAATCATCAAAATGTCGCCATGAGGACATTCACAATCACAACACAAGATCAAAAGCAGACCTGTGTTTGCCAGCACATCGTCTAAGTATAACCAACAAGAGCTTCATAGTACAAGCAGTTAAATTCTATAATTATTTGCCAGACAAAGTAAGAATTTTACCAAGACCAAAATTCAAGCAATTAGTCAAGGCGACATTGATTAAAGCAGAACTCTATAATATAGACGACTTCTTCGAAATCGACATGCTTTAAACTAAATTTTTAAACATATTTTATTATAGATGTTTTAAATGTTGCCCAGAGTTTATTCTGTTAGTTAAACATAGTTTTAATAATTGTGTCTTATTTTAAAATTTTACCGTTTTTATCTATAGGCGTTTTTAATATGTTGTATTGTATTTGATTTTATTTATACTACTTAGCTCATGTTATTTATCACTTTTATCTATACAAGTTTTTAATATGTTGAATTGTATATTATTTTTTATCTATACTCATTGGCTTATGTTATTCCTATCAATTTAATCAATTAGTTTGTAATTTTAGCATTAATTTTAAGATTGATTTTAATTATTTTATTTCAAATTTATATCGAATGGCGACTTGTGTAATTAATGTAATACATGTAATACACCAATAAACATCTATCTATCTATCTATCTATCATATAAACATGATTTCAATCAAATTAATTCGACTTTATTCATTGTTATTGAAAAAATTGAAATTTCATTTAATATATATAAAATAAATTTAATTTTTGCAATGATCCTTATGGCTTGCACCTAAGTGTGACACATGTTTTCGGCATGCATTTGATCATATAAACACGATTTCAATCAAAGTAATTCGACTTCAAGCATTGTTTTTGAAAAAATTGAAATTTCATTTAATAATAAAAATAAATTTAATTTTTGCAATGATCCTAACAGCTTGCACCTAAGTGCGACACATGTTTTCGGCATGCATTTGATCATATAAACACGATTTCAATCAAATTAATTCGACTTTATGCATTGTTATTGAAAAAATTTAAATTTCATTTAATAAATAAAATAAATTTAATTTTTGCAATGATCCTAATAGCTTGCACCTAAGTGCGACAAATGTATTCGGCATGCAATTGAATATATAAACACGATTTCAATCAAATTAATTCGACTTCATGCAATGTTATTGAAAAAATTGAAATTTCATTTAATAAATAAAATAAATTTAATTTTTGCAATGATCCTAATGGCTTGCACCTTAGTGCGACACATGTTTTCGGCATACATTTAATCATATAAACACGATTTCAATCAAATTAATTCGACTGTAAGCATTGTTTTTGAAAAAATTGAAATTTCATTTGATAAATAAAATAAATTTAATTTTTGCAATGATCCTAACAGCTTGCACCTAAGTGCGACACATATTTTGGGCATGCATTTGATCATTTAAACTTGATTTCAAATAAATAAATTCGACTTTATGCATTGTGATTGAAAGAATTGAAATTTCATTTAATAAATAAAATAAATGTAATTTTTGCAATGATCCTAACAGCTTGCACCCAGGTGCGACACATGTTTTCGGCATGCATTTGATCATATAAACACGATTTGAATCAAATTAATTCGACTTAATGCATTGTTTTTGAAAAAATTGAAATTCCTTTTAATAAATAAAATAAATTTAATTTTTGCAATGATCCTAATAGCTTGCACCTAAGTGCGACACATGTTTTCGGCATGCATTTGATCATATAAACACGATTTCAATCAAATTAATTCGACTTTATGCATTGTTATTGAAAAAATTTAAATTTCATTTAATAAATAAAATAAATTTAATTTTTGCAATGATCCTAATGGCTTGCACCTTAGCGTGACACATGTTTTCGGCATACATTTAATCATATAAACACGATTTCAATCAAATTAATTCGACTGTAAGCATTGTTTTTGAAAAAATGAAATTTCATTTGATAAATAAAATAAATTTAATTTTTGCAATGATCCTAACAGCTTGCACCCAGGTGCGACACATGTTTTCGGCATGCATTTGATCATATAAACACGATTTGAATCAAATTAATTCGACTTTATGCATTGTTTTTGAAAAAATTGAAATTCCTTTTAATAAATAAAATAAATTTAATTTTTGCAATGATCCTAATAGCTTGCACCTAAGTGCGACACATGTTTTCGGCATGCATTTGATCATATAAACACGATTTCAATCAAATTAATTCGACTTTATGCATTGTTATTGAAAAAATTTAAATTTCATTTAATAAATAAAATAAATTTAATTTTTGCAATGATCCTAATGGCTTGCACCTTAGCGTGACACATGTTTTCGGCATACATTTAATCATATAAACACGATTTCAATCAAATTAATTCGACTGTAAGCATTGTTTTTGAAAAAATTGAAATTTCATTTGATAAATAAAATAAATTTAATTTTTGCAATGATCCTAACAGCTTGCACCTAAGTGCGACAAATGTTTTCGGCATGCTTTTGATCATATAAACACGATTTGAATCAAATTAATTCGACTTTATGCATTGTTTTTGAAAAAATTGAAATTCCTTTTAATAAATAAAATAAATTTAATTTTTGCAATGATCCTTATGGCTTGCACCTAAGTGTGACACATGTTTTCGGCATGCATTTGATCATATTAACACGATTTCAATCAAAGTAATTCGACTTTATGCATTGTTTTTGAAAAAATTGAAATTCCTTTTAATAAATAAAATAAATTTAATTTTTGCAATGATCCTAATAGCTTGCACCTAAGTGCGACACATGTTTTCGGCATGCATTTGATCATATAAACACGATTTCAATCAAATTAATTCGACTTTATGCATTGTTATTGAAAAAATTTAAATTTCATTTAATAAATAAAATAAATTTAATTTTTGCAATGATCCTAATGGCTTGCACCTTAGCGTGACACATGTTTTCGGCATACATTTAATCATATAAACACGATTTCAATCAAATTAATTCGACTGTAAGCATTGTTTTTGAAAAAATGAAATTTCATTTGATAAATAAAATAAATTTAATTTTTGCAATGATCCTAACAGCTTGCACCCAGGTGCGACACATGTTTTCGGCATGCATTTGATCATATAAACACGATTTGAATCAAATTAATTCGACTTTATGCATTGTTTTTGAAAAAATTGAAATTCCTTTTAATAAATAAAATAAATTTAATTTTTGCAATGATCCTAATAGCTTGCACCTAAGTGCGACACATGTTTTCGGCATGCATTTGATCATATAAACACGATTTCAATCAAATTAATTCGACTTTATGCATTGTTATTGAAAAAATTTAAATTTCATTTAATAAATAAAATAAATTTAATTTTTGCAATGATCCTAATGGCTTGCACCTTAGCGTGACACATGTTTTCGGCATACATTTAATCATATAAACACGATTTCAATCAAATTAATTCGACTGTAAGCATTGTTTTTGAAAAAATTGAAATTTCATTTGATAAATAAAATAAATTTAATTTTTGCAATGATCCTAACAGCTTGCACCTAAGTGCGACAAATGTTTTCGGCATGCTTTTGATCATATAAACACGATTTTAATCAAATAAATTCGACTTTATGCATTGTGATTGAAAGAATTGAAATTTCATTTAATAAATAAAATAAATGTAATTTTTGCAATGATCCTAATAGCTTGTACCAAAGTGTGACACATGTATTCGGCATGCATTTGATTATATAAACACGATTTCAATCAAATATATCCGACTTTATGCATTGTTATTGAAAAAATAGAAATTTCATTTAATAAATAAAATAAATTTAATTTTTGCAATGTACCTAACAGCTTGCACCCAGGTGCGACACATGTTTTCGGCATGCATTTGATCATATAAACACGATTTCAATCAAATTAATTCGACTTTATGCATTGTTTTTGAAAAAATTGAAATTCCTTTTAATAAATAAAATAAATTTAAATTCAAAAAAAAAAAAAAACGAAATATAGCCTGAATATATAAATATTCAACCTGTTCGTAACTCTGCAAGCAAAATTAAGTCTTACTAAGACTATAAACAAATAACTTATTGAAACAACTACTTCCCTGGCTGATGCCACGCCGGATATTGAATGATACAAAAGAAATTTGCATGTTATTACTAGTACTACTAGTGAAATAACATTGGTTTAAGATCCCTTATTTCTACCCACAGGACTAACTTGAAAAATGAAACTAAATTGAATTTGAAAACTTTAAATTATAAAACTGAACCCAAAAGTATGTAAAAATTAAGTAAATAGCCATCTGCAGACGCGTTTCGAGATTTATCTCTCATCAGTGCAGCTTCGCATTTAAATTGAATGTTAAAGAATAAAATACACTTACGTGAAGGTGACCGTGACCGTGAAGGAGTCGTAAACAAATGAGGAGATTATAGAAGGGTTGGACTGATTTTATACCTGAATTTAGGTGATTAGTGAAAGTACAGATGTGAAGAAATAAATGATCTTGTTTTCAGTTGGAAAACCGAATACTCGATTTAAAAAAAAAATAAATTTAATTTTTGCAATGATCCTAATAGCTTGCACCTTAGTGCGACACATGTTTTCGGCATGCATTTGATCATATAAACACGATTTCAATCAATATAATTCGACTTTATGCATTGTTATTGAAAAAATTGAAATTTCATTTAATAAATAAAATAAATTTAATTTTTGCAATGATCCTAACAGCTTGCACCTTAGTGCGACACATGTTTTCGGCATGCATTTGATCATATAAACACGATTTCAATCAATATAATTCGACTTTATGCATTGTTATTGAAAAAATAGAAATTTCATTTAATTAATAAAATAAATTTAATTTTTGCAATGATCCTATCAGCTTGCACCTAAGTGCGACAAATGTTTTCGGCATGCATTTGATCATATAAACACGATTTCAATCAAATTAATTCGACTTTATGCATTGTTATTGAAAAAATTGAAATTTCATTTAACAAATAAAATAAATTTAATTTTTGCAATGATCCTTATGGCTTGCACCTAAGTGTGACACATGTTTTGGGCATGCATATGATCATTTAAACTTGATTTTAAATAAATAAATTCGACTTTATGCATTGTGATTGAAAGAATTGAAATTTCATTTAATAAATAAAATAAATGTAATTTTTGCAATGATCCTAACAGCTTGCACCCAGGTGCGACACATGTTTTCGGCATGCATTTGATCATATAAACACGATTTGAATCAAATTAATTCGACTTAATGCATTGTTTTTGAAAAAATTGAAATTCCTTTTAATAAATAAAATAAATTTAATTTTTGCAATGATCCTAATAGCTTGCACCTAAGTGCGACACATGTTTTCGGCATGCATTTGATCATATAAACACGATTTCAATCAAATTAATTCGACTTTATGCATTGTTATTGAAAAAATTGAAATTTCATTTAACAAATAAAATAAATTTAATTTTTGCAATGATCCTTATGGCTTGCACCTAAGTGTGACACATGTTTTCGGCATGCATTTGATCATATTAACACGATTTCAATCAATATAATTCGACTTTATGCATTGTTATTGAAAAAATTGAAATTCCTTTTAATAAATAAAATAAATTTAATTTTTGCAATGATCCTAATAGCTTGCACCTTAGTGCGACACATGTTTTCGGCATGCATTTGATCATATAAACACGATTTCAATCAAATTAATTCGACTTTATGCATTGTTATTGAAAAAATTGAAATTTCATTTAACAAATAAAATAAATTTAATTTTTGCAATGATCCTTATGGCTTGCACCTAAGTGTGACACATGTTTTCGGCATGCATTTGATCATATTAACACGATTTCAATCAAAGTAATTCGACTTTAAGCATTGTTTTTGAAAAAATTGAAATTTCATTTAATAAATAAAATAAATTTAATTTTTGCAATGATCCTAACAGCTTGCACCTAAGTGCGACACATGTTTTCGGCATGCATTTGATCATGTAAACACGATTTCAATCAAAATAATTCGACTTTATGCATTGTTATTGAAAAAATTGAAATTTCATTTAATAAATAAAATAAATTTAATTTTTGCAATGATCCTAACAGCTTGCACCTAAATGCGACACATGTTTTCGGCATGCATTTGATCATATAAACACGATTTCAATCAAATTAATTTGACTGTAAGCATTGTTTTTGAAAAAATTGAAATTTCATTTGATAAATAAAATAAATTTAATTTTTGCAATGATCCTAACAGCTTGCACCTAAGTGCGACAAATGTTTTCGGAATGCTTTTGATAATATAAACACGATTTCAATCAAATAAATTCGACTTTATGCATTGTGATTGAAAGAATTGAAATTTCATTTAATAAATAAAATAAATGTAATTTTTGCAATGATCCTAATAGCTTGCACCAAAGTGTGACACATGTATTCGGCATGCATTTGATTATATAAACACGATTTCAATCAAATATATCCGACTTTATGCATTGTTATTGAAAAAATAGAAATTTCATTTAATAAATAAAATAAATTTAATTTTTGCAATGATCCCAACAGCTTGCACCTTAGTGCGACACATGTTTTTGGCATGCATTTGATCATATAAACACGATTTTAATCAATATAAGTCGACTGTATGCATTGTTATTGAAAAAATAGAAATTTCATTTAATAAATAAAATAAATTTAATTTTTGCAATGATCCTAACAGCTTGCACCCAGGTGCGACGAATGTTTTCGGCATGCATTTGATCATATAAACACGACTTTAATCAAATAAATTCGACTTTATGCATTGTGATTAAAAGAATTGAAATTTCATTTAATAAATAAAATAAATTTAATTTTTGCAATGATCCTAATGGCTTGCACCTAAGTGCGACATACGTTTTGGGCATGCATTTGATCATTTAAACTTGATTTCAAATAAATAAATTCGACTTTATGCATTGTGATTGAAAGAATTGAAATTTCATTTAATAAATAAAATAAATTTAATCTTTGCAATGATCCTTATGGCTTGCACCTAAGTGCGACAGATGTTTTCGGCATGCATTTGATCATATAAACACGATTTGAATCAAATTAATTCGACTTTATGCATTGTTTTTGAAAAAATTGAAATTCCTTTAATAAATAAAATAAATTTAATTTTTGCAATGATCCTAATAGCTTGCACCTAAATGCGACACATGTTTTCGGCATGCATTTGATCATATAAACACGATTTCAATCAAATTAATTCGACTTTATGCATTGTTATTGAAAAAATTGAAATTTCATTTAATAAATAAAATAAATTTAATTTTTGCAATGATCCTTATGGCTTGCACCTAAGTGTGACACATGTTTTTAGCATGCAATTGATCATATAAACACGATTTTAATCAAATTAATTCGACTTAAATCATTGTTTTTGAAAAAATTGAAATTTCATTTAATAAATAAAAAAAAATAATTTTTGCAATGATCCCTATATCTTGCACCTAAGTGTGACACAAGTTTTCGGCATGCATTTGATCATATAAACACGATTTCAATCAAATTAATTCGACTTAAAGCATTGTTCTTGAAAAAATTGAAATTTCATTTAATAAATAAAAAAATTTAATTTTTGCAATGATCCTAATATCTTGCACCTAAGTGTGACACATGTTTTCGGCATGCATTTGATTATATAAACACGATTTCAATCAAATATATCCGACTGTATGCATTGTTATAGAAAAAATAGAAATTTCATTTATTAAATAAAATAAATTAAATTTTTGCAATGATCCTAACAGCTTGCACTTTAGTGCGACACATGTTTTCGGCATGCATTTGATCATATAAACACGATTTCAATCAATATAATTCGACTTTATGAATTGTTATTGAAAAAATTTAAATTTCATTTAATAAATAAAATAAATTTAATTTTTGCAATGATCCTAACAGCTTGCACCTAAGTGCGACACATATTTTGGGCATGCATTTAATCATTTAAACTTGATTTCAATCAAATAAATTTGACTTGATGCATTGTGATTGAAAGAATTGAAATTTCATTTAATAAATAAAATAAATTTAATTTTTGCAATGATCCTTATAGCTTGCACCTAAGTGCGACACATGTTTTTGGCATGCATTTGATCATATAAACACGACTTCAATCAAATTAATTCGACTTTTTGCATTGTTATTGAAAAAATTCAAATTTCATTTAATAAATAAAATAAATTTAATTTTTGCAATGATCCTTATAGCTTGCACCTAAGTGCGACACATGTTTTCGGCATGCATTTGATCATATAAACACGATTTCAATCAAATTAATTCGACTTTATGCATTGTTATTGAAAAAATTGAAATTTCATTTAATAAATAAAATAAATTTAATTTTTGCAATGATCCTAATACCTTGCACCTAAGTGCGACAAATGTTGTCGGCATGCAATTGAAAATATAAACACGATTTCAATCAAATTAATTCGACTTTATGCATTGTTATTGAAAAAATTGAAATTTCATTTAATAAATAAAATAAATTTAATTTTTGCAATGATCCTAATACCTTGCACCTAAGTGCGACAAATGTTGTCGGCATGCAATTGAAAATATAAACACGATTTCAATCAAATTAATTCGACTTTATGCATTGTTATTGAAAAAATTGAAATTTCATTTAATAAATAAAATAAATTTAATTTTTGCAATGATCCTAATGGCTTGCACCTAAGTGTGACACATGTTTTTGGCATGCATTTAATCATATTAACACGATTTCAATCAAATTAATTCGACTGTAAGCATTGTTTTTGAAAAAATTGAAATTTCATTTAATAAATAAAATAAATTTAATTTTTGCAATGATCCTAACAGCTTGCACCTAAGTGCGACAAATGTTTTCGGCATGCTTTTGATTATATAAACACGATTTCAATCAAATATATCCGACTTTATGCATTGTGATTGGAAGAATTGAAATTTCATTTAATAAATAAAATAAATGTAATTTTTGCAATGATCCTAACAGCTTGCACCCAGGTGCGACGAATGTTTTCGGCATGCATTTGATCATATAAACACGATTTCAATCAAATAAATTCGACTTTATGCATTGTGATTGGAAGAATTGAAATTTCATTTAATAAATAAAATAAATGTAATTTTTGCAATGATCCTAATAGGTTGCACCAAAGTGTGACACATGTATTCGGCATGCATTTGAATATATAAACACGATTTCAATCAAATATATCCGACTTTATGCATTGTTATTGAAAAAATAGAAATTTCATTTAATAAATAAAATAAATTTAATTTTTGCAATGATCCTAATGGCTTGCACCTAAGTGTGACACATGTTTTTGGCATGCATTTAATCATATTAACACGATTTCAATCAAATTAATTCGACTGTAAGCATTGTTTTTGAAAAAATTGAAATTTCATTTAATAAATAAAATAAATTTAATTTTTGCAATGATCCTAACAGCTTGCACCCAGGTGCGACGAATGTTTTCGGCATGCATTTGATCATATAAACACGATTTCAATCAAATAAATTCGACTTTATGCATTGTGATTGGAAGAATTGAAATTTCATTTAATAAATAAAATAAATGTAATTTTTGCAATGATCCTAATAGGTTGCACCAAAGTGTGACACGTGTATTCGGCATGCATTTGATTATATAAACACGATTTTAATCAAATATATCCGACTTTATGCATTGTTATTGAAAAAATAGAAATTTCATTTAATGAATAAAATAAATTTAATTTTTGCAATGATCCTAACAGCTTGCACCCAGGTGCGACACATGTTTTCGGCATACATTTGATCATATAAACACGATTTCGAACAAATTAATTCGACTTTATGCACTGTTTTTGAAAAAATTGAAATTCCTTTTAATAAATAAAATAAATTTAATTTTTGCAATGATCCTAATAGCTTGCACCTTAGTGCGACACATGTTTTCGGCATGCATTTGATCATATAAACACGATTTCAATCAATATAATTCGACTTTGTGCATTGTTATTGAAAAAATTGAAATTTCATTTAATAAATAAAATAAATTTAATTTTTGCAATGATCCCAACAGCTTGCACCTTAGTGCGACACATGTTTTCGGCATGCATTTGATCATATAAACACGATTTTAATCAATATAAGTCGACTTTATGCATTGTTATTGAAAAAATAGAAATTTCATTTAATAAATAAAATAAATTTAATTTTTGCCATGATCCTAACAGCTTGCACCTTAGTGCGACACATGTTTTCGGCATGCATTTGATCATATAAACACGATTTCAATCAATATAATTTGACTTTGTGCATTGTTATTGAAAAAATTGAAATTTCATTTAATAAATGAAATAAATTTAATTTTTGCAATGATCCCAACCGCTTGCACCTTAGTGCGACACATGTTTTCGGCATACATTTGATCATATAAACACGATTTCAATCAAATTAATTCGACTTTATACATTGTTTTTGAAAAAATTGAAATTCCTTTTAATAAATAAAATAAATTTAATTTTTGCAATGATCCTAATAGCTTGCACCTAAGTGCGACACATATTTTGGGCATGCATTTGATCATTTAAACTTGATTTCAAATCAATAAATTCGACTTTATGCATTGTGATTGAAAGAATTGAAATTTCATTTAATAAATAAAATAAATTTAATTTTTGCAATGATCCTAACAGCTTGCACCCAGGTGCGACGAATGTTTTCGGCATGCATTTGATCTTATAAACACGATTTCAATCAAATAAATTCGACTTTATGCATTGTGATTGGAAGAATTGAAATTTCATTTAATAAATAAAATAAATGTAATTTTTGCAATGATCCTAATAGGTTGCACCAAAGTGTGACACATGTATTCGGCATGCATTTGATTATATAAACACGAATTCAATCAAATATATCCGACTTTATGCATTGTTATTGAAAAAATAGAAATTTCATTTAATAAATAAAATAAATTTAATTTTTGCAATGATCCTAACAGCTTGCACCCAGGTGCGACACATGTTTTCAACATACATTTGATCATATAAACACGATTTCGAACAAATTAATTCGACTTCATGCACTGTTTTTGAAAAAATTGAAATTCCTTTTAATAAATAAAATAAATTTAATTTTTGCAATGATCCTAATAGCTTGCACCTTAGTGCGACACATGTTTTCGGCATGCATTTGATCATATAAACACGATTTCAATCAATATAATTCGACTTTGTGCATTGTTATTGAAAAAATTGAAATTTCATTTAATAAATAAAATAAATTTAATTTTTGCAATGATCCCAACAGCTTGCACCTAAGTGCGACACATGTTTTCGGCATGCATTTGATCATATAAACACGATTTTAATCAATATAAGTCGACTTTATGCATTGTTATTGAAAAAATAGAAATTTCATTTAATAAATAAAATAAATTTAATTTTTGCCATGATCCTAACAGCTTGCACCTTAGTGCGACACATGTTTTCGGCATGCATTTGATCATATAAACACGATTTCAATCAATATAATTTGACTTTGTGCATTGTTATTGAAAAAATTGAAATTTCATTTAATAAATAAAATAAATTTAATTTTTGCAATGATCCCAACAGCTTGCACCTTAGTGCGACACATGTTTTCGGCATACATTTGATCATATAAACACGATTTCAATCAAATTAATTCGACTTTTACATTGTTTTTGAAAAAATTGAAATTCCTTTTAATAAATAAAATAAATTTAATTTTTGCAATGATCCTAATAGCTTGCACCTAAGTGCGACACATATTTTGGGCATGCATTTGATCATTTAAACTTGATTTCAAATAAATAAATTCGACTTTATGCATTGTGATTGAAAGAATTGAAATTTCATTTAATAAATAAAATAAATGTAATTTTTGCAATGATCCTAACAGCTTGCACCCAGGTGCGACAAATGTTTTCGGCATGCTTTTGATCATATAAACACGATTTCAATCAAATAAATTCGACTTTATGCATTGTGATTGAAAGAATTGAAATTTCATTTAATAAATAAAATAAATGTAATTTTTGCAATGATCCTAATAGGTTGCACCAAGGTGTGACACATGTATTCGGCATGCATTTGAATATATAAACACGATTTCAATCAAATATATCCGACTTTATGCATTGTTATTGAAAAAATTGAAATTCCTTTTAATAAATAAAATAAATTTAATTTTTGCAATGATCCTAATAGCTTGCACCTAAGTGCGACACATGTTTTCGGCATGCATTTGATCATATAAACACGATTTCAATCAAATTAATTCGACTTTATGCATTGTTATTGAAAAAATTGAAATTTCAGTTAATAAATAAAATAAATTTAATTTTTGCAATGATCCTTATGGCTTGCACCTAAGTGTGACACATGTTTTAAGCATGCAATTGATCATATAAACACGATTTCAATCAAATTAATTCGACTTAAATCATTGTTTTTGAAAAAATTTAAATTTCATTTAATAAATAAAAAAAATTAATTTTTGCAATGATCCTTATATCTTGCACCTAAGTGTGACACATGTTTTCGGCATGCATTTGATCATATAAACACGATTTTAATCAAATATATCTGACTGTATGCATTGTTATTGAAAAAATAGAAATTTCATTTAATAAATAAAATAAATTTAATTTTTGCAATGATCCTAACAGCTTGCACCTAAGTGCGACACATGTTTTCGGCATGCATTTGATCATATAAACACGATTTAAATCAAATTAATTCGACTTTATGCATTGTTATTGAAAAAATTGAAATTTCATTTAATAAATAAAATAAATTTAATCTTTGCAATGATCCTTATAGCTTGCACCTAAGTGCGACACTTGTTTTCGGCATGCATTTGATCATATAAACACGATTTCAATCAAATTAATTCGACTTTATTCATTGTTATTGAAAAAATTGAAATTTCATTTAATATATATAAAATAAATTTAATTTTTTTGCAATGATCCTAACAGCTTGCACCTTAGTGCGACACATGTTTTCGGCATGCATTTGATCATATAAACACGATTTCAATCAATATAATTCGACTTTATGCATTGTTATTGAAAAAATAGAAATTTCATTTAATTAATAAAATAAATTTAATTTTTGCAATGATCCTATCAGCTTGCACCCAGGTGCGACACATGTTTTGGGCATGCATTTGATCATTTAAACTTGATTTTAAATAAATAAATATGACTTTATGCATTGTGATTGAAAGAATTGAAATTTCATTTAATAAATAAAATAAATGTAATTTTTGCAATGATCCTAACAGCTTGCACCTAAGCGCGACACTTGTTTTAGGCACGGATTTGATCAGTTAAATACGATTTTAATCAAATTAATTCGACTTTATGCATTTTTATTGAAAAAATTGTAATTTCATTTAATAAATAAAATAAATTTAATTTTTGCAATGATCCTAATAGCTTGCACCTAAGTGTGACACATGTTTTCGGCATGCATTTGATCATATAAACACGATTTAAATCAAATTAATTCGACTTTATGCATTGTTATTGAAAAAATTGAAATTTCATTTAATAAATAAAATAAATTTAATCTTTGCAATGATCCTTATAGCTTGCACCTAAGTGCGACACTTGTTTTCGGCATGCATTTGATCATATAAACACGATTTCAATCAAATTAATTCGACTTTATTCATTGTTATTGAAAAAATTGAAATTTCATTTAATATATATAAAATAAATTTAATTTTTTTGCAATGATCCTAACAGCTTGCACCTTAGTGCGACACATGTTTTCGGCATGCATTTGATCATATAAACACGATTTCAATCAATATAATTCGACTTTATGCATTGTTATTGAAAAAATAGAAATTTCATTTAATTAATAAAATAAATTTAATTTTTGCAATGATCCTATCAGCTTGCACCCAGGTGCGACACATGTTTTCGGCATGCATTTGATCATATAAACACGATTTCAATCAAATTAATTCGACTTTATGCATTGTTATTGAAAAAATTGAAATTTCATTTAATAAATAAAATAAATTTAATTTTTGCAATGATCCTTATGGCTTGCACCTAAGTGTGACACATGTTTTCGGCATGCATTTGATCATATAAACACGATTTCAATCAAAGTAATTCGACTTTAAGCATTGTTTTTGAAAAAATTGAAATTTCATTTAATAAATAAAATAAATTTAATTTTTGCAATGATCCTAACAGCTTGCACCTAAGTGCGACACTTGTTTTCGGCATGCATTTGATCATATAAACACGATTTCAATCAATATATCCGACTGTATGCATTGTTATAGAAAAAATAGAAATTTCATTTATTAAATAAAATAAATTTAATTTGTGCAATGATCCTAACAGCTTGCACTTTAGTGCGACACATGTTTTCGGCATGCATTTGATCATATAAACACGATTTCAATCAAATATATCCGACAGTATGCATTGTTATTGAAAAAATAGAAATTTCGTTTAATAAATAAAATAAATTTAATTTTTGCAATGATCCTAATAGCTCGCACCTAAGTGTGACACATGTTTTCGGCATGCATTTGATCATATAAACACGATTTTGATCAAATTACATCGACTTTATTCATTGTTATTGAAAAAATTGAAATTTAATTTAATATATAAAATAAATTTAATTTTTGCAATGATCCTTATGGCTTGCACCTAAGTGTGACACATGTTTTCGGCATGCATTTGATCATATAAACACGATTTTAATCAAATATATCTGACTGTATGCATTGTTATTGAAAAAATAGAAATTTCATTTAATAAATAAAATAAATTTAATTTTTGCAATGATCCTAACAGCTTGCACCTAAGTGCGACACATGTTTTCGGCATGCATTTGATCATATAAACACGATTTAAATCAAATTAATTCGACTTTATGCATTGTTATTGAAAAAATTGAAATTTCATTTAATAAATAAAATAAATTTAATCTTTGCAATGATCCTTATAGCTTGCACCTAAGTGCGACACTTGTTTTCGGCATGCATTTGATCATATAAACACGATTTCAATCAAATTAATTCGACTTTATTCATTGTTATTGAAAAAATTGAAATTTCATTTAATATATATAAAATAAATTTAATTTTTTTGCAATGATCCTAACAGCTTGCACCTTAGTGCGACACATGTTTTCGGCATGCATTTGATCATATAAACACGATTTCAATCAATATAATTCGACTTTATGCATTGTTATTGAAAAAATAGAAATTTCATTTAATTAATAAAATAAATTTAATTTTTGCAATGATCCTATCAGCTTGCACCCAGGTGCGACACATGTTTTGGGCATGCATTTGATCATTTAAACTTGATTTTAAATAAATAAATATGACTTTATGCATTGTGATTGAAAGAATTGAAATTTCATTTAATAAATAAAATAAATGTAATTTTTGCAATGATCCTAACAGCTTGCACCTAAGTGCGACACTTGTTTTAGGCACGGATTTGATCAGTTAAATACGATTTTAATCAAATTAATTCGACTTTATGCATTTTTATTGAAAAAATTGTAATTTCATTTAATAAATAAAATAAATTTAATTTTTGCAATGATCCTAATAGCTTGCACCTAAGTGTGACACATGTTTTCGGCATGCATTTGATCATATAAACACGATTTAAATCAAATTAATTCGACTTTATGCATTGTTATTGAAAAAATTGAAATTTCATTTAATAAATAAAATAAATTTAATCTTTGCAATGATCCTTATAGCTTGCACCTAAGTGCGACACTTGTTTTCGGCATGCATTTGATCATATAAACACGATTTCAATCAAATTAATTCGACTTTATTCATTGTTATTGAAAAAATTGAAATTTCATTTAATATATATAAAATAAATTTAATTTTTTTGCAATGATCCTAACAGCTTGCACCTTAGTGCGACACATGTTTTCGGCATGCATTTGATCATATAAACACGATTTCAATCAATATAATTCGACTTTATGCATTGTTATTGAAAAAATAGAAATTTCATTTAATTAATAAAATAAATTTAATTTTTGCAATGATCCTATCAGCTTGCACCCAGGTGCGACACATGTTTTCGGCATGCATTTGATCATATAAACACGATTTCAATCAAATTAATTCGACTTTATGCATTGTTATTGAAAAAATTGAAATTTCATTTAATAAATAAAATAAATTTAATTTTTGCAATGATCCTTATGGCTTGCACCTAAGTGTGACACATGTTTTCGGCATGCATTTGATCATATAAACACGATTTCAATTAATATAATTCGACTTTATGCATTGTTATTGAAAAAATTGAAATTTCTATTAATAAATAAAATAAATTTAATTTTTGCAATGATCCTAACAGCTTGCACCTAAGTGCGACACTTGTTTTCGGCATGCATTTGATCATATAAACACGATTTCAATCAATATATCCGACTGTATGCATTGTTATAGAAAAAATAGAAATTTCATTTATTAAATAAAATAAATTTAATTTGTGCAATGATCCTAACAGCTTGCACTTTAGTGCGACACATGTTTTCGGCATGCATTTGATCATATAAACACGATTTCAATCAATATAATTCGACTTTATGCATTGTTATTGAAAAAATTGAAATTTCATTTAATAAATAAAATAAATTTAATTTTTGCAATGATCCTAACAGCTTGCACCTAAGTGCGACACATATTTTGGGCATGCATTTAATCATTTGAACTTGATTTCAATCAAATAAATTTGACTTGATGCATTGTGATTGAAAGAATTGAAATTTCATTTAATAAATAAAATAAATTTAATTTTTGCAATGATCCTTATAGCTTGCACCTAAGTGTGACACATGTTTTCGGCATGCATTTGATCATATAAACACGATTTCAATCAAAGTAATTCGACTTTAAGCATTGTTTTTGAAAAAATTCAAATTTCATTTAATAAATAAAATAAATTTAATTTTTGCAATGATCCTTATAGCTT
Organism: Ocypus olens; assembly: GCA_910593695.2. Lineage (NCBI taxonomy): Eukaryota > Metazoa > Arthropoda > Insecta > Coleoptera > Staphylinidae > Ocypus > Ocypus olens. The sequence continues at coordinate 8,669,168 of OU343065.1, read as the reverse complement.
GCACCTAAGTGCGACACATGTTTTCGGCATGCATTTAATCATATAAACACGTTTTTAATCAAATATATCTGACTTTATGCATTGTTATTGAAAAAATTGAAATTTCATTTAATAAATAAAATAAATTTAATTTTGGCAATGATCCTAACAGCTTGCACCTAAGTGCGACACATGTTTTCGGCATGCATTTGATCATATAAACACGATTTCAATCAAATTAATTCGACTTTATGCATTGTTATTGAAAAAATTGAAATTTCATTTAATAAATAAAATAAATTTAATTTTTGCAATGATCCTAATAGCTTGCACCTAAGTGCGACAAATGTTTTCGGCATGCAATTGAAAATATAAACACGATTTCAATCAAATTAATTCGACTTTATGCATTGTTATTGAAAAAATTGAAATTTCATTTAATAATATTGTGTGGTGTGCTCATCGGCTCTGCTCTTAAGTGTTGATTTAGTGGTTTTTTCGCGTTATTATTTGCACCGACTGATATCATTAGTTGCAGCCAGTGTAGTAGCACAAGTGGTCGAAATAAGCTAAGTATTGAACCACCAGATTAACGGATATTGATTTTTATTATTTTAGCCTTAATGCATATAAATTTAAGGCGATTTTCGATAGACCGTTAAGGTCATTCGCATTTGTATCGTATCACGCCGTTTTTGCAATTTTGCCGATTTTTTGGATTTTATTTATCTCGCTGAATATTTGTTTTACCCGATGCCTTATTAATTAATTAATTCATTATGCTTTGTTTACTTATGTTATCCCTACCGGAGCCTACCTGTCTCGTGTTTGTGAGTCACCCTGAAAGGCTCCTGGGTGTGAATAGTAACCCTGTCAAATTTTTTGTCCTTTTACGTTTTGTCACTTAATACAGTTAAGGCGACTTTTATTGTGGTCAATCATGACGATTTTGTGTATAATTTGCTCACAAATCATTGGACCTAGGGTTCCCTCATTAAAATGCACTCTCTGTAAGAAGTGGCACCATGCTTCCTGTTTAACATTAACTCAAGATCGTATTAATTTCTTACTCGAAGAAGCGAAAAAAGAAGATGGATATGATTTTAATTGTAATAAATGTGGATTGAGCTACGTCAAAGACTCTTCGAGTACTGATAATTCCAGTATAGAGGATATAGTGGAAAAAACCATTAGTTCTGTTTTAACAAGACAATTGCTGCAATTTAAAGATGAATTGCTAAAATCCATGCAGGAACAAATTATTGGTCTCAACAATAAAATACTTTCTCTTGAAAACAGTAATAAAGTACTCAGAGCTGAAATTGATCAATTGAAAATATCGAGTAATAGGTGCGAAATAGATGTTATCGACGAAATTGAAGATCGAAATGAAAGAGCAAAAAATGTTTTACTTTACAATTTACCAGAACCTAACAGTAATAATGCTTTCGGAAGATTAGAAGATGACAAGAAGAAAGTAACTGAGATTATTTCTTCCATTGGTCTGAAAATTCAACCTCTTAAGGTAATTCGGCTTGGCAGACCATCAGATCGCCCCAGACCAATCAAACTCATGTTTAAAGACAAAACAGATGCCCGGAATGTGCTGAAGGCACAGAAATCTAATATACCGCATGACATCAAGATACGTAGCGACATGACAACATTAGAGCGCGCTCATTTATCTAAAGTCAGAGAAGAATTAGCCTTAAGGACTCAGAAGGGAGAGAATGATATAACTATTAGATATATCAATCGGAAACCTAATATTGTGAAAATTAAAACTAAACCTATGGAAGCAAAAAACTAAGTAATATGTCTTTTTACTTACATAATGTTGGTGGCATGAAAACTAAACTTCTCAGCTTCTCTAATAATGTAACACTGGGCTCATATGATTCATTTATTATATTAGAAACATGGCTCTCATCTGATATACAAAATAGTGAAGTAAGACTTAACCATTACGATGTTTTTAGAGTGGACAGGTCATCGCTAAACAGTGATAAATGTTCGGGAGGGGGAGTGCTTATTGGGATTAAAAAGTGTTTTAGTGCGCGTCGCTTAGTAGTTCCTCAAGTTAACGTGGAGCATCTTTTTATCGGGTTCAAGTTAGGCAAGAAAATGTATGTTGTGGGGGCTGTATATTTGCCGCCTCAGAGTTTCTTCGAGAAATTTGAATCACACTGCGCCGCTGTCGAACATGTAGCAGAGCATTATCATCCTGATTCGTTAATGGTCTGTGGAGATTATAATCTTCCTTACGATACATGGAGCAACAGTTCTCTCGGCGTGAATATTCTAAATACTGCTACAAATAAAGCAGAGTGCATAGTAGGAACATTTAGCTATTATAATTTGTCTCAACTAAATGATATACCTAATCCTAATGGTGTGTTTCTTGACCTGGTGTTTGGATCTGCAGATAGTGTTAACGTAGCATTAGCCAATGATATTTTAATTGAGAATTCGCACCATCATGTTGCCTACAACATAGAAATGAACTGTGAGACATACTATGATACGATCGTTGATCATGTAGAACGTCTAGATTTTAAGAATGCAAATTATTTGGAAATCAATAACTTTTTGGCTTCCGTCTCGTGGAATGATTTATTTGTCAGTTGTCACTTAAATGAGGCAGTAAATGTTTTGTACAACATTCTGTATTATGTAATTAATTTATACGTTCCATTAAAAGTACATTATAACAATATTTATCCAAAATGGTTTTCAAAGAGATTAATAGATTTAATTAGATTAAAGAAATCAGCGCACTCTAAATATAAAGAATCAAATAACTATGATGATTATGTTAAATTTCAAAATTTGCGGAGTCAGTGCAAACATATAAGTAATGATTTGTATAATAATCATATTAGTAGGGTTGAAAACAACATTAAAGCTAATAGTAAATCGTTTTGGGAGTTTGTTAAGGAATCCAAGGAGATCAAGGGTATACCAGTTAATATGTATTTAAAGGATTCTCATAGCAATAATATTCAGGATACTGTTAATCTCTTTGCCAAATCATTTTCCGCTGCCTATAGTATTAATAATATTGATAGTTCCTTTCTGAATGTTTCTAGTTCTAGTATTGATTCTTGTTATATGTTTTCTGTAAATAGTATGCAGGTATTTGAGGCAATTAATGAACTTAAACCATCAGTTTCATGCGGTCCGGATAACATTCCCAATTTGTTTTTAATTAATTGTATTTACACTCTCACTCTACCTATAACCATTTTGTTCCAAAGAAGTATTACGGAACAAATTGTTCCTGAATCTTGGAAAGCTAGTTATATTAACCCTATTTATAAGTCTGGATGCAGAAGTGATATTGAAAATTATAGGGGGGTGTGCCACCAATCTTCGATTCCTAAATTATTAGATTCCATATTGTCGCATCAACTAAAGTGGTTATGTAGAAATGTAATTACTAGTAAACAGCATGGTTTTTGTAGTGGTCGTTCTACGGAAACTAATTTAATAAGTTTTGAGGGATTTGTGTTGAAGGCCTTTGAAAGTAAATCTCAAGTTGATACAATTTATACCGATTTTTCTAAGGCCTTCGACAGAGTTCCGCATAACATCTTAATCAATAAACTAACTATTCTGGGATTTAACACTTCAATAGTAAATTGGATCAAAAGTTTTTTATCTAATCGGGTACAGCGTGTAAAGTTACACAACCATGAGTCCAACACAATTATGGTCACCTCTGGGGTACCTCAAGGGTCCCATTTAGGACCGGTTCTCTTCAACTTATTTATTAACGACATCGTAAATTGTTTTATATTCTGTGAAGTTCTTCTATACGCCGATGATTTGAAACTTTTTAAAAGAATGGATGGCCCACTGGATGCAGAACATCTACAAGCTGATATTGATAGCCTCTCTAGTTGGTGCGATAATAATGGTCTGGACTTGAATATTAAGAAATGTAGATCAATGTCTTTTTTCCGTTGTCGCAGTTCAATCACTTTTGACTATGTCATTAATAGTGCTGTACTTGAAAAGGTTACAGAGATTAAGGATTTGGGAGTTATTTTTGATGGCAAACTCTCCTTTGTTCGTCATATTAAATCCATTGTAAACGGAGGTTTAAAACTATTGGGATTTATCTCGAGAATCGGTAGAGATTTTTCTATTGATACAATTAGACTACTCTATTGTTCATTAGTGCGCTCTGGATTGGAGTACGCTTCATGCGTCTGGTCACCGTATCATGTGTATTTGATTAAAGAATCAAACAAAGTACAGAACAAATTTTTGCGAATGGCAGCTTTCAAATTAAAAATTCCTTTAAGTGAACTAGATTATGAACGCCTTAGATTTAACTTAAATTTAACGCCACTTCAGTACAGACGAATTATCGCTGATATTATATTTTTATTTAAAGTTGTCAATTCCTTCATTGACTGTGACAATATCTTGAATTGTATAAATTTTAGATTTCACAGTGAAGGGGCTCAAACAAGAAACATGGATTTATTTCGTCTTCCATTTTGTACGACTAATTACGGCAATAATGATCCATTAGTTAGAATGATGCGATTTGTTAATTATTTACAACCTAAATCTAATTTTGTTTTTTTCACTAACGATATAAAGTTATTTTCGAAATATTTGCGTATAATGAATTTAACAGACCTGTACATTTAAATATTAACTTTGTAACTTTTACTGATTTATATGTATATGTGTATATAAGTTAGGAAATCATTGAATTATCTCTGAGTCGTGGCACAGTTATGTTGTATTAGTATTAGTATTAGTTTTAAGTTCTATTTTAGTTAAATATTTTGTAATTTTGTATTTTTTTTATTTTAAAAAAAGGGGATTCCCGTAAAATAAAGAAATAATAATAATAATAATAAATAAAATAAATTTAATTTTTGCAATGATCCTTATGGCTTGCACCTAAGTGTGACACATGTTTTTAGCATGCAATTGATCATATAAACACGATTTCAATCAAATTAATTCGACTTAAATCATTGTTTTTGAAAAAATTTAAATTTCATTTAATAAATAAAAAAAATTAATTTTTGCAATGATCCTTATATCTTGCACCTAAGTGTGACACATGTTTTCGGCATGCATTTGATCATATAAACACGATTTCAATCAAATATATCTGACTGTATGCATTGTTATTGAAAAAATAGAAATTTCATTTAATAAATAAAATAAATTTAATTTTTGCAATGATCCTAACAGCTTGCACCTTAGTGCGACACATGTTTTCGGCATGCATTTGATCATTTAAACACGATTTCAATCAATATAATTCGACTTTATGCATTGTTATTGAAAAAATAGAAATTTCATTTAATTAATAAAATAAATTTAATTTTTGCAATGATCCTATCAGCTTGCACCCAGGTGCGACACATGTTTTGGGCATGCATTTGATCATTTAAACTTGATTTTAAATAAATAAATTCGACTTTATGCATTGTGATTGAAAGAATTGAAATTTCATTTAATAAATAAAATAAATGTAATTTTTGCAATGATCCTAACAGCTTGCACCCAGGTGCGACACATGTTTTCGGCATGCATTTGATCATATAAACACGATTTGAATCAAATTAATTCGACTTAATGCATTGTTTTTGAAAAAATTTAAATTCCTTTTAATAAATAAAATAAATTTAATTTTTGCAATGATCCTAATAGCTTGCACCTAAGTGCGACACATGTTTTCGGCATGCATTTGATCATTTAAACACGATTTCAATCAAATTAATTCGACTTTATGCATTGTTATTGAAAAAATTGAAATTTCATTTAATAAATAAAATAAATTTAATTTTTGCAATGATCCTTATGGCTTGCACCTAAGTGTGACACATGTTTTCGGAATGCATTTGATCATATAAACACGATTTCAATCAAAGTAATTCGACTTTAAGCATTGTTTTTGAAAAAATTGAAATTTCATTTAATAAATAAAATAAATTTAATTTTTGCAATGATCCTAACAGCTTGCACCCAGGTGCGACACATGTTTTCGGCATGCATTTGATCATATAAACACGATTTGAATCAAATTAATTCGACTTAATGCATTGTTTTTGAAAAAATTGAAATTCCTTTTAATAAATAAAATAAATTTAATTTTTGCAATGATCCTAATAGCTTGCACCTAAGTGCGACACATGTTTTCGGCATGCATTTGATCATATAAACACGATTTCAATCAAATTAATTCGACTTTATGCATTGTTATTGAAAAAATTGAAATTTCATTTGATAAATAAAATAAATTTAATTTTTGCAATGATCCTTATGGCTTGCACCTAAGTGTGACACATGTTTTCGGCATGCATTTGATCATATAAACACGATTAAAATCAAAGTAATTCGACTTTAAGCATTGTTTTTGAAAAAATTGAAATTTCATTTAATAAATAAAATAAATTTAATTTTTGCAATGATCCTAACAGCTTGCACCTAAGTGCGACACATGTTTTCGGCATGCATTTGATCATGTAAACACGATTTCAATCAAAATAATTCGACTTTATGCATTGTTATTGAAAAAATTGAAATTTCATTTAATAAATAAAATAAATTTAATTTTTGCAATGATCCTAACAGCTTGCACCTAAGTGCGACACATGTTTTCGGCATGCATTTGATCATATAAACACGATTTCAATCAAATTAATTCGACTTTATGCATTGTTATTGAAAAAATTGAAATTTCATTTAATAAATAAAATAAATTTAATCTTTGCAATGATCCTTATAGCTTGCACCTAAGTGCGACACATGTTTTCGGCATGCATTTGATCATATAAACACGATTTCAATCAAATTAATTCGACTTTATTCATTGTTATTGAAAAAATTGAAATTTAATTGAATATATAAAATAAATTTAATTTTTGCAATGATCCTTATGGCTTGCACCTAAGTGTGACACATGTTTTCGGCATGCATTTGATCATATAAACACGATTTCAATCAAAGTAATTCGACTTTAAGCATTGTTTTTGAAAAAATTGAAATTTCATTTAATAAATAAAATAAATTTAATTTTTGCAATGATCCTAACAGCTTGCACCTAAGTGCGACACATGTTTTCGGCATGCATTTGATCATATAAACACGATTTCAATCAAAATAATTCGACTTTATGCATTTTTATTGAAAAAATTGAAATTTCATTTAATAAATAAAATAAATTTAATTTTTGCAATGATCCTAATAGCTTGCACCTAAGTGCGACAAATGTTTTTGGCATGCAATTAAATATATATACACGATTTCAATCAAATTAATTCGACTTTATGCATTGTTATTGAAAAAATTGAAATTTCATTTTATAAATAAAATAAATTTAATTTTTGCAATGATCCTAATGGCTTGCACCAAAGTGTGACACATGTATTCGGCATGCATTTGATTATATAAATACGATTTCAATCAAATTAATTTGACTGTAAGCATTGTTTTTGAAAAAATTGAAATTTCATTTGATAAATAAAATAAATTTAATTTTAGCAATGATCCTAATAGCTTGCACCTAAGTGCGACACATGTTTTCGGCATGCATTTGATCATATAAACACGATTTCAATCAAATTAATTCGACTTTATGCATTGTTATTGAAAAAATTGAAATTTCATTTAATAAATAAAATAAATTTAATTTTTGCAATGATCCTTATGGCTTGCACCTAAGTGTGACACATGTTTTCGGCATGCATTTGATCATATAAACACGATTTCAATCAAAGTAATTCGACTTTAAGCATTGTTTTTGAAAAAATTGAAATTTCATTTAATAAATAAAATAAATTTAATTTTTGCAATGATCCTAATGGCTTGCGCCTTAGTGTGACACATGTTTTCGGCATGCATTTAATCATATAAACACGATTTCAATCAAATTAATTTGACTGTAAGCATTGTTTTTGAAAAAATTGAAATTTCATTTGATAAATAAAATAAATTTAATTTTTGCAATGATCCTAACAGCTTGCACCTAAGTGCGACACATGTTTTCGGCATGCATTTGATCATGTAAACACGATTTCAATCAAACTAATTCGACTGTAAGCATTGTTTTTGAAAAAATTGAAATTTCATTTATTAAATAAAATAAATTTAATTTTTGCAATGATCCTAACGGCTTGCACTTAAGTGCGACAAATGTTTTCGGCATGCTTTTGATCATATAAACACGATTTCAATCAAATAAATTCGACTTTATGCATTGTGATTGAAAGAATTGAAATTTCATTTAATAAATAAAATAAATGTAATTTTTGCAATGATCCTAATAGCTTGCACCAAAGTGTGACACATGTATTCGGCATGCATTTGATTATATAAACACGATTTCAATCAAATATATCCGACTTTATGCATTGGTATTGAAAAAATAGAAATTTCATTTAATAAATAAAATAAATTTAATTTTTGCAATGATCCTAACAGCTTGCACCTAAGTGCGACACATGTTTTCGGCATGAATTTGATCATATAAACACGATTTCAATCAAATTAATTCGACTGTAAGCATTGTTTTTGAAAAAATTGAAATTTCATTTATTAAATAAAATAAATTTAATTTTTGCAATGATCCTAACAGCTTGCACTTAAGTGCGACAAATGTTTTCGGCATGCTTTTGATCATATAAACACGATTTCAATCAAATAAATTCGACTTTATGCATTGTGATTGAAAGAATTGAAATTTCATTTAATAAATAAAATAAATGTAATTTTTGCAATGATCCTAATAGCTTGCACCAAAGTGTGACACATGTATTCGGCATGCATTTGATTATATAAACACGATTTCAATCAAATATATCCGACTTTATGCATTGTTATTGAAAAAATAGAAATTTCATTTAATAAATAAAATAAATTTAATTTTTGCAATGATCCTAACAGCTTGCACTCAGGTGCGACACATGTTTTCGGCATGCATTTGATCATATAAACACGATTTCAATCAAATTAATTCGACTTTATGCACTGTTTTTGAAAAAATTGAAGTTCCTTTTAATAAATAAAATAAATTTAATTTTTGCAATGATCCTAATAGCTTGCACCTTAGTGCGACACATGTTTTCGGCATGCATTTGATCATATAAACACGATTTCAATCAATATAATTCGACTTTATGCATTGTTATTGAAAAAATTGAAATTTCATTTAATAAATAAAATAAATTTAATTTTTGCAATGATCCCAACAGCTTGCACCTTAGTGCGACACATGTTTTCGGCATGCATTTGATCATACAAACACGATTTTAATCAATATAAGTCGACTTTATGCATTGGTATTGAAAAAATAAAAATTTCATTTAATAAATAAAATAAATTTAATTTTTGCAATGATCCTAACAGCTTGCACCCAGGTGCGACACATGTTTTCGGCATGCATTTGATCATATAAACACGATTTCAATCAAATTAATACGACTTTATGCATTGTTTTTGAAAAAATTGAAATTCTTTTTAATAAATAAAATAAATTTAATTTTTGCAATGATCCTAATAGCTTGCACCTAAGTGCGACACATGTTTTGGGCATGCATTTGATCATATAAACACGATTTCAATCAAATTAATTCGACTTTATGCATTGTTATTGAAAAAATTGAAATTTCATTTAATAAATAAAATAAATTTAATTTTTGCAATGATCCTTATGGCTTGCACCTAAGTGTGACACATGTTTTCGGCATGCATTTGATCATATAAACACGATTTCAATCAAAGTAATTCGACTTTAAGCATTGTTTTTGAAAAAATTGAAATTTCATTTAATAAATAAAATAAATTTAATTTTTGCAATGATCCTAATGGCTTGCGCCTTAGTGTGACACATGTTTTCGGCATGCATTTAATCATATAAACACGATTTCAATCAAATTAATTTGACTGTAAGCATTGTTTTTGAAAAAATTGAAATTTCATTTGATAAATAAAATAAATTTAATTTTTGCAATGATCCTAACAGCTTGCACCTAAGTGCGACACATGTTTTCGGCATGCATTTGATCATGTAAACACGATTTCAATCAAAATAATTCGACTTTATGCTTTGTTATTGAAAAAATTGAAATTTCATTTAATAAATAAAATAAATTTAATTTTTGCAATGATCCTAACAGCTTGCACCTAAGTGCGCCACATGTTTTTGGCATGCATTTGATCATATAAACACGATTTCAATCAAATTAATTCGACTTTATGCATTAATATTGAAAAAATTGAAATTTCATTTAATAAATAAAATAAATTTAATCTTTGCAATGATCCTTATAGCTTGCACCTAAGTGCGACACATGTTTTCGGCATGCATTTGATCATATAAACACGATTTCAATCAAATTAATTCGACTTTATTCATTGTTATTGAAAAAATTGAAATTTAATTTAATATATAAAATAAATTTAATTTTTGCAATGATCCTTATGGCTTGCACCTAAGTGTGACACATGTTTTCGGCATGCATTTGATCATATAAACACGATTTCAAACAAAGTAATTCGACTTTAAGCATTGTTTTTGAAAAAATTGAAATTTCATTTAATAAATAAAATAAATTTAATTTTTGCAATGATCCTAACAGCTTGCACCTAAGTGCGACACATGTTTTCGGCATGCATTTGATCATATAAACACGATTTCAATCAAAATAATTCGACTTTATGCATTGTTATTGAAAAAATTGAATTTTCATTTAATAAATAAAATAAATTTAATTTTTGCAATGATCCTAATAGCTTGCACCTAAGTGCGACAAATGTTTTTGGCATGCAATTGAATATATAAACACGATTTCAATCAAATTAATTCGACTTTATGCATTGTTATTGAAAAAATTGAAATTTCATTTAATAAATAAAATAAATTTAATTTTTGCAATGATCCTAATGGCTTGCACCTTAGTGTGACACATGTTTTCGGCATGCATTTAATCATATAAACACGATTTCAATCAAATTAATTTGACTGTAAGCATTGTTTTTGAAAAAATTGAAATTTCATTTGATAAATAAAATAAATTTAATTTTTGCAATGATCCTAACAGCTTGCACCTAAGTGCGACAAATGTTTTCGGCATGCTTTTGATCATATAAACACGATTTCAATCAAATAAATTCGACTTTATGCATTGTGATTGAAAGAATTGAAATTACATTTAATAAATAAAATAAATGTAATTTTTGCAATGATCCTAATAGCTTGCACCAAAGTGTGACACATGTATTCGGCATGCATTTGATTATATAAACACGATTTCAATCAAATATATCCGACTTATTGCATTGTTATTGAAAAAATTGAAATTTCATTTAATAAATAAAATAAATTTAATCTTTGCAATGATCTTTATAGCTTGCACCTAAGTGCGACACATGTTTTCGGCATGCATTTGATCATATAAACACGATTTCAATCAAATAATTTCGACTTTATTCATTGTTATTGAAAAAATTGAAATTTCATTTAATTCATAAAATAAATTTAATTTTTGCAATGATCCTTATGGCTTGCACCTAAGTGTGACACATGTTTTCAGCATGCATTTGATCATATAAACACGATTTCAATCAAAGTAATTCGACTTTAAGCATTGTTTTTGAAAAAATTGAAATTTCATTTAAAAAATAAAATAAATTTAATTTTTGCAATGATCCTTATGGCTTGCACCTAAGTGCGACACATGTTTTCGGCATGCATTTGATCATATAAACACGACTTCAATCAAATTAATTCGACTGTATGCATGTTATTGAAAAAATTGAAATTTCATTTAATAAATAAAATAAATTTAATTTTTGCAATGATCCTAATAGCTTGCACCTAAGTGCGACAAATGTTTTCGGCATGCAATTGAATATATAAACACGATTTCAATCAAATTAATTCGACTTTATGCATTGTTATTGAAAAAATTGAAATTTCATTTAATAAATAAAATAAATTTAATTTTTGCAATGATCCTAATGGCTTGCACCTTAGTGTGACACATGTTTTCGGCATACATTTAATCATATAAACACGATTTCAATCAAATTAATTCGACTGTAAGCATTGTTTTTGAAAAAATTGAAATTTCATTTGATAAATAAAATAAATTTAATTTTTGCAATGATCCTAACAGCTTGCACCTAAGTGCGACAAATGTTTTCGGCATGCTTTTGATCATATAAACTCGATTTCAATCAAATAAATTCGACTTTATGCATTGTGATTGAAAGAATTGAAATTTCATTTAATAAATAAAATATATGTAATTTTTGCAATGATCCTAATAGCTTGCACCAAAGTGTGACACATGTATTCGGCATGCATTTGATTATATAAACACGATTTCAATCAAATAGATCCGACTTTATGCATTGTTATTGAAAAAATAGAAATTTCATTTAATAAATAAAATAAATTTAATTTTTGCAATGTACCTAACAGCTTGCACCCAGGTGCGACACATGTTTTCGGCATGCATTTGATCATATAAACAAGATTTCAATCAAATTAATTCGACTTTGTGCATTGTTTTTGAAAAAATTGAAATTCCTTTTAATAAATAAAATAAATTTAATTTTTGCAATGATCCTTATGGCTTGCACCTAAGTGTGACATGTTTTTGGCATGCATTTGATCATATAAACACGATTTCAATCAAATTAATTCGACTTAAATCATTGTTTTTGAAAAAATTTCAATTTCATTTAATAAATAAAAAAAATTAATTTTTGCAATGATCCTTATATCTTGCACCTGAGTGTGACACATGTTTTCGGCATGCATTTGATCATATAAACACGATTTCAATCAAATATATCTGACTGTATGCATTGTTATTGAAAAAATAGAAATTTCATTTAATAAATAAAATAAATTTAATTTTTGCAATGATCCTAACAGCTTGCACCTAAGTGCGACACATGTTTTCGGCATGCATTTGATCATATAAACACGATTTCAATCAATATAATTCGACTTTATGCATTGTTATTGAAAAAATTGAAATTTCATTTAATAAATAAAATAAATTTAATCTTTGCAATGATCCTTATAGCTTGCACCTAAGTGCGACACATGTTTTCGGCATGCATTTGATCATATAAACACGATTTCAATCAAATTAATTCGACTTTATTCATTGTTATTGAAAAAATTAAAATTCCATTTAATATATAAAATAAATTTAATTTTTGCAATGATCCTTATGGCTTGCACCTAAGTGTGACACATGTTTTCGGCATGCATTTGATCATATAAACACGATTTCAATCAAAGTAATTCGACTTTAAGCATTGTTTTTGAAAAAATTGAAATTTCATTTAATAAATAAAATAAATTTAATTTTTGCAATGATCCTAACAGCTTGCACCCAAGTGCGACACATGTTTTCGGCATGCATTTGATCATATAAACACGATTTCAATCAAAATAATTCGACTTTATGCATTGGTTTTGAAAAAATTGAAATTTCATTTAATAAATAAAATAAATTTAATTTTTGCAATGATCCTAATAGCTTGCACCTAAGTGCGACAAATGTTTTCGGCATGCAATAAAATATATAAACACGATTTCAATAAAATTAATTCGACTTTATGCATTGTTATTGAAAAAATTGAAATTTCATTTAATAAATAAAATAAATTTAATTTTTGCAATGATCCTAATGGCTTGCACCTTAGTGTGACACATGTTTTCGGCATGCATTTAATAATATAAACACGATTTCAATCAAATAAATTCGACTTTATGCAATGTGATTGAATGAATTGAAATTTCATTTAATAAATAAAATAAATGTAATTTTTGCAATGATCCTAATAGCTTGCACCTAAGTGCGACACATGTTTTCGGCATGCATTTGATCATATAAACACGATTTTAATCAAATTAATTCGACTTTATGCATTGTTTTTGAAAAAATTGAAATTCATTTTAATAAATAAAATAAATTTAATTTTTGCAATGATCCTAACAGCTTGCACCCAGGTGCGACACATGTTTTCGGCATGCATTTGATCATATAAACACGATTTGAATCAAATTAATTCGACTTTATGCATTGTTTTTGAAAAAATTGAAATTCATTTTAATAAATAAAATAAATTTAATTTTTGCAATGATCCTAACAGCTTGCACCCAGGTGCGACACATGTTTTCGGCATGCATTTGATCATATAAACACGATTTCAATCAAATTAATTCGACTGTAAGCATTCTTTTTGAAAAAATTGAAATTTCATTTATTAAATAAAATACATTTAATTTTTGCAATGATCCTAACAGCTTGCACCTAAGTGCGACAAATGTTTTCGGCATGCTTTTGATCATATAAACACGATTTCAATCAAATAAATTTGACTTTATGCATTGTGATTGAAAGAATTGAAATTTCATTTAATAAATAAAATAAATGTAATTTTTGCAATGATCCTAATAGCTTGCACCAAAGTGTGACACATGTATTCGGCATGCATTTGATTATATAAACACGATTTCAATCAAATATATCCAACTTTATGCATTGTTATTGAAAAAATAGAAATTTCATTTAATAAATAAAATAAATTTAATTTTTGCAATGATCCTAACAGCTTGCACTCAGGTGCGACACATGTTTTCGGCATGCATTTGATCATATAAACACGATTTCAATCAAATTAATTCGACTTTATGCACTGTTTTTGAAAAAATTGAAATTCCTTTTAATAAATAAAATAAATTTAATTTTTGCAATGATCCTAATAGCTTGCACCTTAGTGCGACACATGTTTTCGGCATGCATTTGATCATATAAACACGATTTCAATCAATATAATTCGACTTTATGCATTGTTATTGAAAAAATTGAAATTTCATTTAATAAATAAAATAAATTTAATTTTTGCAATGATCCCAACAGCTTGCACCCAGGTGCGACAGATGTTTTCGGCATGCATTTGATCATATAAACACGATTTTAATCAATATAAGTCGACTTAATGCATTGTTATTGAAAAAATAGAAATTTCATTTAATAAATAAAATAAATTTAATTTTTGCAATGATCCTAACAGCTTGCACCCAGGTGCGACAGATGTTTTCGGCATGCATTTGATCATATAAACACGATTTCAATCAAATTAATTCGACTTTATACATTGTTTTTGAAAAAATTGAAATTCCTTTTAATAAATAAAATAAATTTAATTTTTGCAATGATCCTAACAGCTTGCACTCAGGTGCGACACATGTTTTCGGCATGCATTTGATCATATAAACACGATTTGAATCAAATTAATTCGACTTTATGCATTGTTTTTAAAAAAATTGAAATTCCTTTTAATAAATAAAATAAATTTAATTTTTGCAATGATCCTAATAGCTTGCACCTAAGTGCGACACATGTTTTCGGCATGCATTTGATCATATAAACACGATTTCAATCAAATATATCCAACTTTATGCATTGTTATTGAAAAAATAGAAATTTCATTTAATAAATAAAATAAATTTAATTTTTGCAATGATCCTAACAGCTTGCACTCAGGTGCGACACATGTTTTCGGCATGCATTTGATCATATAAACACGATTTGAATCAAATTAATTCGACTTTATGCATTGTTTTTAAAAAAATTGAAATTCCTTTTAATAAATAAAATAAATTTAATTTTTGCAATGATCCTAATAGCTTGCACCTAAGTGCGACACATGTTTTCGGCATGCATTTGATCATATAAACACGATTTCAATCAAATTAATTCGACTTTATGCATTGTTATTGAAAAAATAGAAATTTCATTTAATAAATAAAATAAATTTAATTTTTGCAATGATCCTAACAGCTTGCACCTAAGTGCGACACATGTTTTCGGCATGCATTTGATCATATAAACACGATTTCAATCAAATTAATTCGACTTTATGCATTGTTTTAAAAAAAATTGAAATTCCTTTTAATAAATAAAATAAATTTAATTTTTGCAATGATCCTAATAGCTTGCACCTAAGTGCGACACATGTTTTCGGCATGCATTTGATCATATAAACACGATTTCAATCAAATTAATTTGACTTTGTGCATTGTTATTGAAAAAATTGAAATTTCATTTAATAAATAAAATAAATTTAATCTTTGCAATGATCCTTATAGCTTGCACCTAAGTGCGACACATGTTTTCGGCATGCATTTGATCATATAAACACGATTTCAATCAAATTAATTCGACTTTATTCATTGTTATTGAAAAAATTGAAATTTCATTTAATATATAAAATAAATTTAATTTTTGCAATGATCCTTATGGCTTGCACCTAAGTGTGACACATGTTTTCGGCATGCATTTGATCATATAAACACGATTTCAATCAAAGTAATTCGACTTTAAGCATTGTTTTTGAAAAAATTGAAATTTCATTTAATAAATAAAATAAATTTAATTTTTGCAATGATCCTAACAGCTTGCACCTAAGTGCGACACATATTTTCGGCATGCATTTGATCATATAAACACGATTTCAATCAAATTAATTCGACTGTATTCATTGTTATTGAAAAAATTGAAATTTCATTTAATAAATAAAATAAATTTAATTTTTGCAATGATCCTAATGGCTTGCACCTTAGTGTGACACATGTTTTCGGCATGCATTTAATCATATAAACACGATTTCAATCAAATTAATTTGACTGTAAGCATTGTTTTTGAAAAAATTGAAATTTCATTTGATAAATAAAATAAATTTAATTTTTGCAATGATCCTAACAGCTTGCACCTAAGTGCGACAAATGTTTTCGGCATGCTTTTGATAATATAAACACGATTTCAATCAAATAAATTCGACTTTATGCATTGTGATTGAAAGAATTGAAATTTCATTTAAAAAATAAAATAAATGTAATTTTTGCATTGATCCTAATAGCTTGCACCAAAGTGTGACACATGTATTCGGCATGCATTTGATTATATAAACACGATTTCAATCAAATATATCCGACTTTATGCATTGTTATTGAAAAAATAGAAATTTCATTTAATAAATAAAATAAATTTAATTTTTGCAATGATCCTAACAGCTTGCACCTAAGTGCGACACATGTTTTCGGCATGCATTTTATCATATAAACACGATTTCAATCAAATTAATTCGACTGTAAACATTGTTTTTGAAAAAATTGAAATTTCATTTATTAAATAAAATAAATTTAATTTTTGCAATGATCCTAACAGCTTGCACCTAAGTGCGACAAATGTTTTCGGCATGCTTTTGATCATATAAACACGATTTCAATCAAATAAATTCGACTTTATGCATTGTGATTGAAAGAATTGAAATTTCATTTAATAAATAAAATAAATGTAATTTTTGCAATAATTTTAATAGCTTGCACCAAAGTGTGACACATGTATTCGGCATGCATTTGATTATATAAACACGATTTCAATCAAATATATCCGACTTTATGCATTGTTATTGAAAAAATTGAAATTTCATTTAATAAATAAAATAAATTTAATCTTTGCAATGATCCTTATAGCTTGCACCTAAGTGCGACACATGTTTTCGGCATGCATTTGATCATATAAACACGATTTCAATCAAATAATTTCGACTTTATTCATTGTTATTGAAAAAATTGAAATTTCATTTAATATATAAAATAAATTTAATTTTTGCAATGATCCTTATGGCTTGCACCTAAGTGTGACACATGTTTTCAGCATGCATTTGATCAAATAAACACGATTTCAATCAATATAATTCGACTTTATGCATTGTTATTGAAAAAATTGAAATTTCATTTAATAAATAAAATAAATTTAATTTTTGCAATGATCCCAACAGCTTGCACCTTAGTGCGACACATGTTTTCGGCATGCATTTGATCATATAAACACGATTTTAATCAATATAAGTCGACTTTATGCATTGTTATTGAAAAAATAAAAATTTCATTTAATAAATAAAATAAATTTAATTTTTGCAATGATCCTAACAGCTTGCACCCAGGTGCGACACATGTTTTCGGCATGCATTTGATCATATAAACACGATTTAAATCAAATTAATACGACTTTATGCATTGTTTTTGAAAAAATTGAAATTCCTTTTAATAAATAAAATAAATTTAATTTTTGCAATGATCCTAATAGCTTGCACCTAAGTGCGACACATGTTTTGGGCATGCATTTGATCATTTAAACTTGATTTCAAATAAATAAATTCGACTTTATGCATTGTGATTGAAAGAATTGAAATTTCATTTAATAAATAAAATAAATGTAATTTTTGCAATGATCCTAACAGCTTGCACCCAGGTGCGACACATGTTTTCGGCATGCATTTGATCATATAAACACGATTTAAATCAAATTAATTCGACTTAATGCATTGTTTTTGAAAAAATTGAAATTCCTTTTAATAAATAAAATAAATTTAATTTTTGCAATGATCCTAATAGCTTGCACCTAAGTGCGACACATGTTTTCGGCATGCATTTGATCATATAAACACGATTTCAATCAAATTAATTCGACTTTATGCATTGTTATTGAAAAAATTGAAATTTCATTTAATAAATAAAATAAATTTAATTTTTGCAATGATCCTTATGGCTTGCACCTAAGTGTGACACATGTTTTCGGCATGCATTTAATCATATAAACACGATTTCAATCAAATTAATTTGACTGTAAGCATTGTTTTTGAAAAAATTGAAATTTCATTTGATAAATAAAATAAATTTAATTTTTGCAATGATCCTAACAGCTTGCACCTAAGTGCGACACATGTTTTCGGCATGCATTTGATCATGTAAACACGATTTCAATCAAAATAATTCGACTTTATGCTTTGTTATTGAAAAAATTGAAATTTCATTTAATAAATAAAATAAATTTAATTTTTGCAATGATCCTAACAGCTTGCACCTAAGTGCGACACATGTTTTTGGCATGCATTTGATCATATAAACACGATTTCAATCAAATTAATTTGACTTTATGCATTAATATTGAAAAAATTGAAATTTCATTTAATAAATAAAATAAATTTAATCTTTGCAATGATCCTTATAGCTTGCACCTAAGTGCGACACATGTTTTCGGCATGCATTTGATCATATAAACACGATTTCAATCAAATTAATTCGACTTTATTCATTGTTATTGAAAAAATTGAAATTTAATTTAATATATAAAATAAATTTAATTTTTGCAATGATTCATATGGCTTGCACCTAAGTGTGACACATGTTTTCGGCATGCATTTGATCATATAAACACGATTTCAATCAAAGTAATTCGACTTTAAGCATTGTTTTTGAAAAAATTGAAATTTCATTTAATAAATAAAATAAATTTAATTTTTGCAATGATCCTAACAGCTTGCACCTAAGTGCGACACATGTTTTCGGCATGCATTTGATCATATAAACACGATTTCAATCAAAATAATTCGACTTTATGCATTGTTATTGAAAAAATTGAAATTTCATTTAATAAATAAAATAAATTTAATTTTTGCAATGATCCTAATAGCTTGCACCTAAGTGCGACAAATGTTTTTGGCATGCAATTGAATATATAAACACGATTTCAATCAAATTAATTCGACTTTATGCATTGTTATTGAAAAAATTGAAATTTCATTTAATAAATAAAATAAATTTAATTTTTGCAATGATCCTAATGGCTTGCACCTTAGTGTGACACATGTTTTCGGCATGCATTTAATCATATAAACACGATTTCAATCAAATTAATTTGACTGTAAGCATTGTTTTTGAAAAAATTGAAATTTCATTTGATAAATAAAATAAATTTAATTTTTGCAATGATCCTAACAGCTTGCACCTAAGTGCGACAAATGTTTTCGGCATGCTTTTGATAATATAAACACGATTTCAATCAAATAAATTCGACTTTATGCATTGTGATTGAAACAATTGAAATTTCATTTAAAAAATAAAATAAATGTAATTTTTGCATTGATCCTAATAGCTTGCACCAAAGTGTGACACATGTATTCGGCATGCATTTGATTATATAAACACGATTTCAATCAAATATATCCGACTTTATGCATTGTTATTGAAAAAATAGAAATTTCATTTAATAAATAAAATAAATTTAATTTTTGCAATGATCCTAACAGCTTGCACCTAAGTGCGACACATGTTTTCGGCATGCATTTGATCATATAAACACGATTTCAATCAAATTAATTCGACTGTAAACATTGTTTTTGAAAAAATTGAAATTTCATTTATTAAATAAAATAAATTTAATTTTTGCAATGATCCTAACAGCTTGCACCTAAGTGCGACAAATGTTTTCGGCATGCTTTTGATCATATAAACACGATTTCAATCAAATAAATTCGACTTTATGCATTGTGATTGAAAGAATTGAAATTTCATTTAATAAATAAAATAAATGTAATTTTTGCAATGATCTAATAGCTTGCACCAAAGTGTGACACATGTATTCGGCATGCATTTGATTATATAAACACGATTTCAATCAAATATATCCGACTTATTGCATTGTTATTGAAAAAATTGAAATTTCATTTAATAAATAAAATAAATTTAATCTTTGCAATGATCCTTATAGCTTGCACCTAAGTGCGACACATGTTTTCGGCATGCATTTGATCATATAAACACGATTTCAATCAAATAATTTCGACTTTATTCATTGTTATTGAAAAAATTGAAATTTCATTTAATATATAAAATAAATTTAATTTTTGCAATGATCCTTATGGCTTGCACCTAAGTGTGACACATGTTTTCAGCATGCATTTGATCATATAAACACGATTTCAATCAAAGTAATTCGACTTTAAGCATTGTTTTTGAAAAAATTGAAATTTCATTTAAAAAATAAAATAAATTTAATTTTTGCAATGATCCTTATGGCTTGCACCTAAGTGCGACACATGTTTTCGGCATGCATTTGATCATATAAACACGACTTCAATCAAATTAATTCGACTGTATGCATTGTTATTGAAAAAATTGAAATTTCATTTAATAAATAAAATAAATTTAATTTTTGCAATGATCCTAATGGCTTGCGCCTTAGTGTGACACATGTTTTCGGCATGCATTTAATCATATAAACACGATTTTAATCAAATTAGTTTGACTGTAAGCATTGTTTTTGAAAAAATTGAAATTTCATTTGATAAATAAAATAAATTTAATTTTTGCAATGATCCTAACAGCTTGCACCTAAGTGCGACACATGTTTTCGGCATGCATTTGATCATGTAAACACGATTTCAATCAAAATAATTCGACTTTATGCTTTGTTATTAAAAAAATTGAAATTTCATTTAATAAATAAAATAAATTTAATTTTTGCAATGATCCTAACAGCTTGCACCTAAGTGCGACACATGTTTTTGGCATGCATTTGATCATATAAACACGATTTCAATCAAATTAATTTGACTTTATGCATTAATATTGAAAAAATTGAAATTTCATTTAATAAATAAAATAAATTTAATCTTTGCAATGATCCTTATAGCTTGCACCTAAGTGCGACACATGTTTTCGGCATGCATTTGATCATATAAACACGATTTCAATCAAATTAATTCGACTTTATTCATTGTTATTGAAAAAATTGAAATTTAATTTAATATATAAAATAAATTTAATTTTTGCAATGATCCTTATGGCTTGCACCTAAGTGTGACACATGTTTTCGGCATGCATTTGATCATATAAACACGATTTCAATCAAAGTAATTCGACTTTAAGCATTGTTTTTGAAAAAATTGAAATTTCATTTAATAAATAAAATAAATTTAATTTTTGCAATGATCCTAACAGCTTGCACCTAAGTGCGACACATGTTTTCGGCATGCATTTGATCATATAAACACGATTTCAATCAAAATAATTCGACTTTATGCATTGTTATTGAAAAAATTGAAATTTCATTTAATAAATAAAATAAATTTAATTTTTGCAATGATCCTAATAGCTTGCACCTAAGTGCGACAAATGTTTTTGGCATGCAATTGAATATATAAACACGATTTCAATCAAATTAATTCGACTTTATGCATTGTTATTGAAAAAATTGAAATTTCATTTAATAAATAAAATAAATTTAATTTTTGCAATGATCCTAATGGCTTGCACCTTAGTGTGACACATGTTTTCGGCATGCATTTAATCATATAAACACGATTTCAATCAAATTAATTTGACTGTAAGCATTGTTTTTGAAAAAATTGAAATTTCATTTGATAAATAAAATAAATTTAATTTTTGCAATGATCCTAACACCTTGCACCTAAGTGCGACAAATGTTTTCGGCATGCTTTTGATAATATAAACACGATTTCAATCAAATAAATTCGACTTTATGCATTGTGATTGAAACAATTGAAATTTCATTTAAAAAATAAAATAAATGTAATTTTTGCATTGATCCTAATAGCTTGCACCAAAGTGTGACACATGTATTCGGCATGCATTTGATTATATAAACACGATTTCAATTAAATATATCCGACTTTATGCATTGTTATTGAAAAAATAGAAATTTCATTTAATAAATAAAATAAATTTAATTTTTGCAATGATCCTAACAGCTTGCACCTAAGTGCGACACATGTTTTCGGCATGCATTTGATCATGTAAACACGATTTCAATCAAAATAATTCGACTTTATGCTTTGTGATTGAAAAAATTGAAATTTCATTTAATAAATAAAATAAATTTAATTTTTGCAATGATCCTAACAGCTTGCACCTAAGTGCGACACATGTTTTTGGCATGCATTTGATCATATAAACACGATTTCAATCAAATTAATTTGACTTTATGCATTAATATTGAAAAAATTGAAATTTCATTTAATAAATAAAATAAATTTAATCTTTGCAATGATCCTTATAGCTTGCACCTAAGTGCGACACATGTTTTCGGCATGCATTTGATCATATAAACACGATTTCAATCAAATTAATTCGACTTTATTCATTGTTATTGAAAAAATTGAAATTTAATTTAATATATAAAATAAATTTAATTTTTGCAATGATCCTTATGGCTTGCACCTAAGTGTGACACATGTTTTCGGCATGCATTTGATCATATAAACACGATTTCAATCAAAGTAATTCGACTTTAAGCATTGTTTTTGAAAAAATTGAAATTTCATTTAATAAATAAAATAAATTTAATTTTTGCAATGATCCTAACAGCTTGCACCTAAGTGCGACACATGTTTTCGGCATGCATTTGATTATATAAACACGATTTCAATCAAAATAATTCGACTTTATGCATTGTTATTGAAAAAATTGAAATTTCATTTAATAAATAAAATAAATTTAATTTTTGCAATGATCCTAATAGCTTGCACCTAAGTGCGACAAATGTTTTTGGCATGCAATTGAATATATAAACACGATTTCAATCAAATTAATTCGACTTTATGCATTGTTATTGAAAAAATTGAAATTTCATTTAATAAATAAAATAAATTTAATTTTTGCAATGATCCTAACAGCTTGCACCTAAGTGCGACACATGTTTTCGGCATGCATTTGATCATATAAACACGATTTCAATCAAAATAATTCGACTTTATGCATTGTTATTGAAAAAATTGAAATTTCATTTAATAAATAAAATAAATTTAATTTTTGCAATGATCCTAATAGCTTGCACCTAAGTGCGACAAATGTTTTTGGCATGCAATTGAATATATAAACACGATTTCAATCAAATTAATTCGACTTTATGCATTGTTATTGAAAAAATTGAAATTTCATTTAAAAAATAAAATAAATGTAATTTTTGCATTGATCCTAATAGCTTGCACCAAAGTGTGACACATGTATTCGGCATGCATTTGATTATATAAACACGATTTCAATCAAATATATCCGACTTTATGCATTGTTATTGAAAAAATAGAAATTTCATTTAATAAATAAAATAAATTTAATTTTTGCAATGATCCTAACAGCTTGCACCTAAGTGCGACACATGTTTTCGGCATGCATTTGATCATATAAACACGATTTCAATCAAATTAATTCGACTGTAAACATTGTTTTTGAAAAAATTGAAATTTCATTTATTAAATAAAATAAATTTAATTTTTGCAATGATCCTAACAGCTTGCACCTAAGTGCAACAAATGTTTTCGGCATGCTTTTGATCATATAAACACGATTTCAATCAAATAAATTCGACTTTATGCATTGTGATTGAAAGAATTGAAATTTCATTTAATAAATAAAATAAATGTAATTTTTGCAATGATCCTAATAGCTTGCACCAAAGTGTGACACATGTATTCGGCATGCATTTGATTATATAAACACGATTTCAATCAAATATATCCGACTTATTGCATTGTTATTGAAAAAATTGAAATTTCATTTAATAAATAAAATAAATTTAATCTTTGCAATGATCCTTATAGCTTGCACCTAAGTGCGACACATGTTTTCGGCATGCATTTGATCATATAAACACGATTTCAATCAAATAATTTCGACTTTATTCATTGTTATTGAAAAAATTGAAATTTCATTTAATATATAAAATAAATTTAATTTTTGCAATGATCCTTATGGCTTGCACCTAAGTGTGACACATGTTTTCAGCATGCATTTGATCATATAAACACGATTTCAATCAAAGTAATTCGACTTTAAGCATTGTTTTTGAAAAAATTGAAATTTCATTTAAAAAATAAAATAAATTTAATTTTTGCAATGATCTTTATGGCTTGCACCTAAGTGCGACACATGTTTTCGGCATGCATTTGATCATATAAACACGACTTCAATCAAATTAATTCGACTGTATGCATTGTTATTGAAAAAATTGAAATTTCATTTAATAAATAAAATAAATTTAATTTTTGCAATGATCCTAATAGCTTGCACCTAAGTGCGACAAATGTTTTCGGCATGCAATTGAATATATAAACACGATTTCAATCAAATTAATTCGACTTTATGCATTGTTATTGAAAAAATTGAAATTTCATTTAATAAATAAAATAAATTTAATTTTTGCAATGATCCTAATGGCTTGCACCTTAGTGTGACACATGTTTTCGGCATACATTTAATCATATAAACACGATTTCAATCAAATTAATTCGACTGTAAGCATTGTTTTTGAAAAAATTGAAATTTCATTTGATAAATAAAACAAATTTAATTTTTGCAATGATCCTAACAGCTTGCACCTAAGTGCGACAAATGTTTTCGGCATGCTTTTGATCATATAAACTCGATTTCAATCAAATAAATTCGACTTTATGCATTGTGATTGAAAGAATTGAAATTTCATTTAATAAATAAAATATATGTAATTTTTGCAATGATCCTAATAGCTTGCACCAAAGTGTGACACATGTATTCGGCATGCATTTGATTATATAAACACGATTTCAATCAAATAGATCCGACTTTATGCATTGTTATTGAAAAAATAGAAATTTAATTTAATAAATAAAATAAATTTAATTTTTGCAATGTACCTAACAGCTTGCACCCAGGTGCGACACATGTTTTCGGCATGCATTTGATCATATAAACACGATTTCAATCAAATTAATTCGACTTTATGCATTGTTTTTGAAAAAATTGAAATTCCTTTTAATAAATAAAATAAATTTAATTTTTGCAATGATCCTTATGGCTTGCACCTAAGTGTGACATGTTTTTGGCATGCAATTGATCATATAAACACGATTTCAATCAAATTAATTCGACTTAAATCATTGTTTTTGAAAAAATTTAAATTTCATTTAATAAATAAAAAAAAATAATTTTTGCAATGATCCTTATATCTTGCACCTGAGTGTGACACATGTTTTCGGCATGCATTTGATCATATAAACACGATTTCAATCAAATATATCTGACTGTATGCATTGTTATTGAAAAAATAGAAATTTCATTTAATAAATAAAATAAATTTAATTTTTGCAATGATCCTAACAGCTTGCACCTAAGTGCGACACATGTTTTCGGCATGCATTTGATCATATAAACACGATTTCAATCAATATAATTCGACTTTATGCATTGTTATTGAAAAAATTGAAATTTCATTTAATAAATAAAATAAATTTAATCTTTGCAATGATCCTTATAGCTTGCACCTAAGTGCGACACATGTTTTCGGCATGCATTTGATCATATAAACACGATTTCAATCAAATTAATTCGACTTTATTCATTGTTATTGAAAAAATTAAAATTCCATTTAATATATAAAATAAATTTAATTTTTGCAATGATCCTTATGGCTTGCACCTAAGTGTGACACATGTTTTCGGCATGCATTTGATCATATAAACACGATTTCAATCAAAGTAATTCGACTTTAAGCATTGTTTTTGAAAAAATTGAAATTTCATTTAATAAATAAAATAAATTTAATTTTTGCAATGATCCTAACAGCTTGCACCCAAGTGCGACACATGTTTTCGGCATGCATTTGATCATATAAACACGATTTCAATCAAAATAATTCGACTTTATGCATTGGTTTTGAAAAAATTGAAATTTCATTTAATAAATAAAATAAATTTAATTTTTGCAATGATCCTAATAGCTTGCACCTAAGTGCGACAAATGTTTTCGGCATGCAATAAAATATATAAACACGATTTCAATAAAATTAATTCGACTTTATGCATTGTTATTGAAAAAATTGAAATTTCATTTAATAAATAAAATAAATTTAATTTTTGCAATGATCCTAATGGCTTGCACCTTAGTGTGACACATGTTTTCGGCATGCATTTAATCATATAAACACGATTTCAATCAAATAAATTCGACTTTATGCATTGTGATTGAAAGAATTGAAATTTCATTTAATAAATAAAATAAATGTAATTTTTGCAATGATCCTAATAGCTTGCACCTAAGTGCGACACATGTTTTCGGCATGCATTTGATCATATAAACACGATTTCAATCAAATAAATTCGACTTTATGCATTGTGATTGAAAGAATTGAAATTTCATTTAATAAATAAAATAAATGTAATTTTTGCAATGATCTAATAGCTTGCACCAAAGTGTGACACATGTATTCGGCATGCATTTGATTATATAAACACGATTTCAATCAAATATATCCGACTTATTGCATTGTTATTGAAAAAATTGAAATTTCATTTAATAAATAAAATAAATTTAATCTTTGCAATGATCCTTATAGCTTGCACCTAAGTGCGACACATGTTTTCGGCATGCATTTGATCATATAAACACGATTTCAATCAAATAATTTCGACTTTATTCATTGTTATTGAAAAAATTGAAATTTCATTTAATATATAAAATAAATTTAATTTTTGCAATGATCCTTATGGCTTGCACCTAAGTGTGACACATGTTTTCAGCATGCATTTGATCATATAAACACGATTTCAATCAAAGTAATTCGACTTTAAGCATTGTTTTTGAAAAAATTGAAATTTCATTTAAAAAATAAAATAAATTTAATTTTTGCAATGATCCTTATGGCTTGCACCTAAGTGCGACACATGTTTTCGGCATGCATTTGATCATATAAACACGACTTCAATCAAATTAATTCGACTGTATGCATTGTTATTGAAAAAATTGAAATTTCATTTAATAAATAAAATAAATTTAATTTTTGCAATGATCCTAATGGCTTGCGCCTTAGTGTGACACATGTTTTCGGCATGCATTTAATCATATAAACACGATTTTAATCAAATTAGTTTGACTGTAAGCATTGTTTTTGAAAAAATTGAAATTTCATTTGATAAATAAAATAAATTTAATTTTTGCAATGATCCTAACAGCTTGCACCTAAGTGCGACACATGTTTTCGGCATGCATTTGATCATGTAAACACGATTTCAATCAAAATAATTCGACTTTATGCTTTGTTATTAAAAAAATTGAAATTTCATTTAATAAATAAAATAAATTTAATTTTTGCAATGATCCTAACAGCTTGCACCTAAGTGCGACACATGTTTTTGGCATGCATTTGATCATATAAACACGATTTCAATCAAATTAATTTGACTTTATGCATTAATATTGAAAAAATTGAAATTTCATTTAATAAATAAAATAAATTTAATCTTTGCAATGATCCTTATAGCTTGCACCTAAGTGCGACACATGTTTTCGGCATGCATTTGATCATATAAACACGATTTCAATCAAATTAATTCGACTTTATTCATTGTTATTGAAAAAATTGAAATTTAATTTAATATATAAAATAAATTTAATTTTTGCAATGATCCTTATGGCTTGCACCTAAGTGTGACACATGTTTTCGGCATGCATTTGATCATATAAACACGATTTCAATCAAAGTAATTCGACTTTAAGCATTGTTTTTGAAAAAATTGAAATTTCATTTAATAAATAAAATAAATTTAATTTTTGCAATGATCCTAACAGCTTGCACCTAAGTGCGACACATGTTTTCGGCATGCATTTGATCATATAAACACGATTTCAATCAAAATAATTCGACTTTATGCATTGTTATTGAAAAAATTGAAATTTCATTTAATAAATAAAATAAATTTAATTTTTGCAATGATCCTAATAGCTTGCACCTAAGTGCGACAAATGTTTTTGGCATGCAATTGAATATATAAACACGATTTCAATCAAATTAATTCGACTTTATGCATTGTTATTGAAAAAATTGAAATTTCATTTAATAAATAAAATAAATTTAATTTTTGCAATGATCCTAATGGCTTGCACCTTAGTGTGACACATGTTTTCGGCATGCATTTAATCATATAAACACGATTTCAATCAAATTAATTTGACTGTAAGCATTGTTTTTGAAAAAATTGAAATTTCATTTGATAAATAAAATAAATTTAATTTTTGCAATGATCCTAACAGCTTGCACCTAAGTGCGACAAATGTTTTCGGCATGCTTTTGATAATATAAACACGATTTCAATCAAATAAATTCGACTTTATGCATTGTGATTGAAACAATTGAAATTTCATTTAAAAAATAAAATAAATGTAATTTTTGCATTGATCCTAATAGCTTGCACCAAAGTGTGACACATGTATTCGGCATGCATTTGATTATATAAACACGATTTCAATTAAATATATCCGACTTTATGCATTGTTATTGAAAAAATAGAAATTTCATTTAATAAATAAAATAAATTTAATTTTTGCAATGATCCTAACAGCTTGCACCTAAGTGCGACACATGTTTTCGGCATGCATTTGATCATGTAAACACGATTTCAATCAAAATAATTCGACTTTATGCTTTGTGATTGAAAAAATTGAAATTTCATTTAATAAATAAAATAAATTTAATTTTTGCAATGATCCTAACAGCTTGCACCTAAGTGCGACACATGTTTTTGGCATGCATTTGATCATATAAACACGATTTCAATCAAATTAATTTGACTTTATGCATTAATATTGAAAAAATTGAAATTTCATTTAATAAATAAAATAAATTTAATCTTTGCAATGATCCTTATAGCTTGCACCTAAGTGCGACACATGTTTTCGGCATGCATTTGATCATATAAACACGATTTCAATCAAATTAATTCGACTTTATTCATTGTTATTGAAAAAATTGAAATTTAATTTAATATATAAAATAAATTTAATTTTTGCAATGATCCTTATGGCTTGCACCTAAGTGTGACACATGTTTTCGGCATGCATTTGATCATATAAACACGATTTCAATCAAAGTAATTCGACTTTAAGCATTGTTTTTGAAAAAATTGAAATTTCATTTAATAAATAAAATAAATTTAATTTTTGCAATGATCCTAACAGCTTGCACCTAAGTGCGACACATGTTTTCGGCATGCATTTGATTATATAAACACGATTTCAATCAAAATAATTCGACTTTATGCATTGTTATTGAAAAAATTGAAATTTCATTTAATAAATAAAATAAATTTAATTTTTGCAATGATCCTAATAGCTTGCACCTAAGTGCGACAAATGTTTTTGGCATGCAATTGAATATATAAACACGATTTCAATCAAATTAATTCGACTTTATGCATTGTTATTGAAAAAATTGAAATTTCATTTAATAAATAAAATAAATTTAATTTTTGCAATGATCCTAACAGCTTGCACCTAAGTGCGACACATGTTTTCGGCATGCATTTGATCATATAAACACGATTTCAATCAAAATAATTCGACTTTATGCATTGTTATTGAAAAAATTGAAATTTCATTTAATAAATAAAATAAATTTAATTTTTGCAATGATCCTAATAGCTTGCACCTAAGTGCGACAAATGTTTTTGGCATGCAATTGAATATATAAACACGATTTCAATCAAATTAATTCGACTTTATGCATTGTTATTGAAAAAATTGAAATTTCATTTAAAAAATAAAATAAATGTAATTTTTGCATTGATCCTAATAGCTTGCACCAAAGTGTGACACATGTATTCGGCATGCATTTGATTATATAAACACGATTTCAATCAAATATATCCGACTTTATGCATTGTTATTGAAAAAATAGAAATTTCATTTAATAAATAAAATAAATTTAATTTTTGCAATGATCCTAACAGCTTGCACCTAAGTGCGACACATGTTTTCGGCATGCATTTGATCATATAAACACGATTTCAATCAAATTAATTCGACTGTAAACATTGTTTTTGAAAAAATTGAAATTTCATTTATTAAATAAAATAAATTTAATTTTTGCAATGATCCTAACAGCTTGCACCTAAGTGCAACAAATGTTTTCGGCATGCTTTTGATCATATAAACACGATTTCAATCAAATAAATTCGACTTTATGCATTGTGATTGAAAGAATTGAAATTTCATTTAATAAATAAAATAAATGTAATTTTTGCAATGATCCTAATAGCTTGCACCAAAGTGTGACACATGTATTCGGCATGCATTTGATTATATAAACACGATTTCAATCAAATATATCCGACTTATTGCATTGTTATTGAAAAAATTGAAATTTCATTTAATAAATAAAATAAATTTAATCTTTGCAATGATCCTTATAGCTTGCACCTAAGTGCGACACATGTTTTCGGCATGCATTTGATCATATAAACACGATTTCAATCAAATAATTTCGACTTTATTCATTGTTATTGAAAAAATTGAAATTTCATTTAATATATAAAATAAATTTAATTTTTGCAATGATCCTTATGGCTTGCACCTAAGTGTGACACATGTTTTCAGCATGCATTTGATCATATAAACACGATTTCAATCAAAGTAATTCGACTTTAAGCATTGTTTTTGAAAAAATTGAAATTTCATTTAAAAAATAAAATAAATTTAATTTTTGCAATGATCTTTATGGCTTGCACCTAAGTGCGACACATGTTTTCGGCATGCATTTGATCATATAAACACGACTTCAATCAAATTAATTCGACTGTATGCATTGTTATTGAAAAAATTGAAATTTCATTTAATAAATAAAATAAATTTAATTTTTGCAATGATCCTAATAGCTTGCACCTAAGTGCGACAAATGTTTTCGGCATGCAATTGAATATATAAACACGATTTCAATCAAATTAATTCGACTTTATGCATTGTTATTGAAAAAATTGAAATTTCATTTAATAAATAAAATAAATTTAATTTTTGCAATGATCCTAATGGCTTGCACCTTAGTGTGACACATGTTTTCGGCATACATTTAATCATATAAACACGATTTCAATCAAATTAATTCGACTGTAAGCATTGTTTTTGAAAAAATTGAAATTTCATTTGATAAATAAAACAAATTTAATTTTTGCAATGATCCTAACAGCTTGCACCTAAGTGCGACAAATGTTTTCGGCATGCTTTTGATCATATAAACTCGATTTCAATCAAATAAATTCGACTTTATGCATTGTGATTGAAAGAATTGAAATTTCATTTAATAAATAAAATATATGTAATTTTTGCAATGATCCTAATAGCTTGCACCAAAGTGTGACACATGTATTCGGCATGCATTTGATTATATAAACACGATTTCAATCAAATAGATCCGACTTTATGCATTGTTATTGAAAAAATAGAAATTTAATTTAATAAATAAAATAAATTTAATTTTTGCAATGTACCTAACAGCTTGCACCCAGGTGCGACACATGTTTTCGGCATGCATTTGATCATATAAACACGATTTCAATCAAATTAATTCGACTTTATGCATTGTTTTTGAAAAAATTGAAATTCCTTTTAATAAATAAAATAAATTTAATTTTTGCAATGATCCTTATGGCTTGCACCTAAGTGTGACATGTTTTTGGCATGCAATTGATCATATAAACACGATTTCAATCAAATTAATTCGACTTAAATCATTGTTTTTGAAAAAATTTAAATTTCATTTAATAAATAAAAAAAAATAATTTTTGCAATGATCCTTATATCTTGCACCTGAGTGTGACACATGTTTTCGGCATGCATTTGATCATATAAACACGATTTCAATCAAATATATCTGACTGTATGCATTGTTATTGAAAAAATAGAAATTTCATTTAATAAATAAAATAAATTTAATTTTTGCAATGATCCTAACAGCTTGCACCTAAGTGCGACACATGTTTTCGGCATGCATTTGATCATATAAACACGATTTCAATCAATATAATTCGACTTTATGCATTGTTATTGAAAAAATTGAAATTTCATTTAATAAATAAAATAAATTTAATCTTTGCAATGATCCTTATAGCTTGCACCTAAGTGCGACACATGTTTTCGGCATGCATTTGATCATATAAACACGATTTCAATCAAATTAATTCGACTTTATTCATTGTTATTGAAAAAATTAAAATTCCATTTAATATATAAAATAAATTTAATTTTTGCAATGATCCTTATGGCTTGCACCTAAGTGTGACACATGTTTTCGGCATGCATTTGATCATATAAACACGATTTCAATCAAAGTAATTCGACTTTAAGCATTGTTTTTGAAAAAATTGAAATTTCATTTAATAAATAAAATAAATTTAATTTTTGCAATGATCCTAACAGCTTGCACCCAAGTGCGACACATGTTTTCGGCATGCATTTGATCATATAAACACGATTTCAATCAAAATAATTCGACTTTATGCATTGGTTTTGAAAAAATTGAAATTTCATTTAATAAATAAAATAAATTTAATTTTTGCAATGATCCTAATAGCTTGCACCTAAGTGCGACAAATGTTTTCGGCATGCAATAAAATATATAAACACGATTTCAATAAAATTAATTCGACTTTATGCATTGTTATTGAAAAAATTGAAATTTCATTTAATAAATAAAATAAATTTAATTTTTGCAATGATCCTAATGGCTTGCACCTTAGTGTGACACATGTTTTCGGCATGCATTTAATCATATAAACACGATTTCAATCAAATAAATTCGACTTTATGCATTGTGATTGAAAGAATTGAAATTTCATTTAATAAATAAAATAAATGTAATTTTTGCAATGATCCTAATAGCTTGCACCTAAGTGCGACACATGTTTTCGGCATGCATTTGATCATATAAACACGATTTCAATCAAATTAATTCGACTTTATGCATTGTTTTTGAAAAAATTGAAATTCATTTTAATAAATAAAATAAATTTAATTTTTGCAATGATCCTAACAGCTTGCACCCAGGTGCGACACATGTTTTCGGCATGCATTTGATCATATAAACACGATTTGAATCAAATTAATTCGACTTTATGCATTGTTTTTGAAAAAATTGAAATTCATTTTAATAAATAAAATAAATTTAATTTTTGCAATGATCCTAACAGCTTGCACCCAGGTGCGACACATGTTTTCGGCATGCATTTGATCATATAAACACGATTTCAATCAAATTAATTCGACTGTAAGCATTCTTTTTGAAAAAATTGAAATTTCATTTATTAAATAAAATAAATTTAATTTTTGCAATGATCCTAACAGCTTGCACCTAAGTGCGACAAATGTTTTCGGCATGCTTTTGATCATATAAACACGATTTCAATCAAATAAATTCGACTTTATGCATTGTGATTGAAAGAATTGAAATTTCATTTAATAAATAAAATAAATGTAATTTTTGCAATGATCCTAATAGCTTGCACCAAAGTGTGACACATGTATTCGGCATGCATTTGATTATATAAACAAGATTTCAATCAAATATATCCGACTTTATGCATTGTTATTGAAAAAATAGAAATTTCATTTAATAAATAAAATAAATTTAATTTTTGCAATGATCCTAACAGCTTGCACTCAGGTGCGACACATGTTTTCGGCATGCATTTGATCATATAAACACGATTTCAATCAAATTAATTCGACTTTATGCACTGTTTTTGAAAAAATTGAAATTCCTTTTAATAAATAAAATAAATTTAATTTTTGCAATGATCCTAATAGCTTGCACCAAAGTGTGACACATGTATTCGGCATGCATTTGATTATATAAACACGATTTCAATCAAATATATCCGACTTTATGCATTGTTATTGAAAAAATAGAAATTTCATTTAATAAATAAAATAAATTTAATTTTTGCAATGATCCTAACAGCTTGCACCCAGGTGCGACACTTGTTTTCGGCATGCATTTGATCATATAAACACGATTTCAATCAAATTAATTCGACTTTATGCACTGTTTTTGAAAAAATTGAAATTCCTTTTAATAAATAAAATAAATTTAATTTTTGCAATGATCCTAATAGCTTGCACCTTAGTGCGACACATGTTTTCGGCATGCATTTGATCATATAAACACGATTTCAATCAATATAATTCGACTTTATGCATTGTTATTGAAAAAATTGAAATTTCATTTAATAAATAAAATAAATTTAATTTTTGCAATGATCCCAACAGCTTGCACCCAGGTGCGACAGATGTTTTCGGCATGCATTTGATCATATAAACACGATTTTAATCAATATAAGTCGACTTAATGCATTGTTATTGAAAAAATAGAAATTTCATTTAATAAATAAAATAAATTTAATTTTTGCAATGATCCTAACAGCTTGCACCCAGGTGCGACAGATGTTTTCGGCATGCATTTGAACATATAAACACGATTTCAATCAAATTAATTCGACTTTATACATTGTTTTTGAAAAAATTGAAATTCCTTTTAATAAATAAAATAAATTTAATTTTTGCAATGATCCTCATAGCTTGCACCTAAGTGCGACACATGTTTTGGGCATGCATTTGATCATTTAAACTTGATTTCAAATAAATAAATTCGACTTTATGCATTGTGATTGAAAGAATTGAAATTTCATTTAATAAATAAAATAAATGTAATTTTTGCAATGATCCTAACAGCTAGCACCCAGGTGCGACACATGTTTTCGGCATGCATTTGATCATATAAACACGATTTGAATCAAATTAATTCGACTTTATGCATTGTTTTTAAAAAAATTGAAATTCCTTTTAATAAATAAAATAAATTTAATTTTTGCAATGATCCTAATAGCTTGCACCTAAGTGCGACACATGTTTTCGGCATGCATTTGATCATATAAACACGATTTCAATCAAATTAATTCGACTTTATGCATTGTTATTGAAAAAATAGAAATTTCATTTAATAAATAAAATAAATTTAATTTTTGCAATGATCCTAACAGCTTGCACCTAAGTGCGACACATGTTTTCGGCATGCATTTGATCATATAAACACGATTTCAATCAAATTAATTCGACTTTATGCATTGTTTTTAAAAAAATTGAAATTCCTTTTAATAAATAAAATAAATTTAATTTTTGCTATGATCCTAATAGCTTGCACCTAAGTGCGACACATGTTTTCGGCATGCATTTGATCATATAAACACGATTTCAATCAAATTAATTTGACTTTGTGCATTGTTATTGAAAAAATTGAAATTTCATTTAATAAATAAAATAAATTTAATCTTTGCAATGATCCTTATAGCTTGCACCTAAGTGCGACACATGTTTTCGGCATGCATTTGATCATATAAACACGATTTCAATCAAATTAATTCGACTTTATTCATTGTTATTGAAAAAATTGAAATTTCATTTAATATATAAAATAAATTTAATTTTTGCAATGATCCTTATGGCTTGCACCTAAGTGTGACACATGTTTTCGGCATGCATTTGATCATATAAACACAATTTCAATCAAATTAATTCGACTTTATGCATTGTTTTTAAAAAAATTGAAATTTCTTTTAATAAATAATTTAATTTAATTTTTGCAATGATCCTAATAGCTTGCACCTAAGTGCGACACATGTTTTCGGCATGCATTTGATCATATAAACACGATTTCAATCAAATTAATTCGACTTTATGCATTGTTTTTAAAAAAATTGAAATTCCTTTTAATAAATAAAATAAATTTAATTTTTGCAATGATCCTAATAGCTTGCACCTAAGTGCGACACATGTTTTCGGCATGCATTTGATCATATAAACACGATTTCAATCAAATTAATTTGACTGTAAGCATTGTTTTTGAAAAAATTGAAATTTCATTTGATAAATAAAATAAATTTAATTTTTGCAATGATCCTAATAGCTTGCACCTAAGTGCGACACATGTTTTCGGCATGCATTTGATCATATAAACACAATTTCAATCAAATTAATTCGACTTTATGCATTGTTTTTAAAAAAATTGAAATTCCTTTTAATAAATAATTTAATTTAATTTTTGCAATGATCCTAATAGCTTGCACCTAAGTGCGACACATGTTTTCGGCATGCATTTGATCATATAAACACGATTTCAATCAAATTAATTCGACTTTATGCATTGTTTTTAAAAAAATTGAAATTCCTTTTAATAAATAAAATAAATTTAATTTTTGCAATGATCCTAATAGCTTGCACCTAAGTGCGACACATGTTTTCGGCATGCATTTGATCATATAAACACGATTTCAATCAAATTAATTTGACTGTAAGCATTGTTTTTGAAAAAATTGAAATTCCTTTTAATAAATAAAATAAATTTAATTTTTGCAATGATCCTAATAGCTTGCACCTAAGTGCGACACATGTTTTCGGCATGCATTTGATCATATAAACACGATTTCAATCAAATTAATTCGACTTTATGCATTGTTTTTAAAAAAATTGAAATTCCTTTTAATAAATAAAATAAATTTAATTTTTGCAATGATCCTAATAGCTTGCACCTAAGTGCGACACATGTTTTCGGCATGCATTTGATCATATAAACACGATTTCAATCAAATTAATTCGACTTTATGCATTGTTTTTAAAAAAATTGAAATTCCTTTTAATAAATAAAATAAATTTAATTTTTGCAATGATCCTAATAGCTTGCACCTAAGTGCGACACATGTTTTCGGCATGCATTTGATCATATAAACACGATTTCAATCAAAGTAATTCGACTTTAAGCATTGTTTTTGAAAAAATTGAAATTTCATTTAATAAATAAAATAAATTTAATTTTTGCAATGATCCTAACAGCTTGCACCTAAGTGCGACACATATTTTCGGCATGCATTTGATCATATAAACACGATTTCAATCAAATTAATTCGACTGTATTCATTGTTATTGAAAAAATTGAAATTTCATTTAATAAATAAAATAAATTTAATTTTTGCAATGATCCTAATGGCTTGCACCTTAGCGTGACACATGTTTTCGGCATGCATTTAATCATATAAACACGATTTCAATCAAATTAATTTGACTGTAAGCATTGTTTTTGAAAAAATTGAAATTTCATTTGATAAATAAAATAAATTTAATTTTTGCAATGATCCTAACAGCTTGCACCTAAGTGCGACACATGTTTTCGGCATGCATTTGATCATATAAACACGATTTCAATCAAATAAATTCGACTTTATGCATTGTGATTGAAAGAATTGAAATTTCATTTAAAAAATAAAATAAATGTAATTTTTGCATTGATCCTAATAGCTTGCACCAAAGTGTGACACATGTATTCGGCATGCATTTGATTATATAAACACGATTTCAATCAAATATATCCGACTTTATGCATTGTTATTGAAAAAATAGAAATTTCATTTAATAAATAAAATAAATTTAATTTTTGCAATGATCCTAACAGCTTGCACCTAAGTGCGACACATGTTTTCGGCATGCATTTGATCATATAAACACGATTTCAATCAAATTAAATCGACTGTAAACATTGTTTTTGAAAAAATTGAAATTTCATTTATTAAATAAAATAAATTTAATTTTTGCAATGATCCTAACAGCTTGCACCTAAGTGCGACAAATGTTTTCGGCATGCTTTTGATCATATAAACACGATTTCAATCAAATAAATTCGACTTTATGCATTGTGATTGAAAGAATTGAAATTTCATTTAATAAATAAAATAAATGTAATTTTTGCAATGATCTTAATAGCTTGCACCAAAGTGTGACACATGTATTCGGCATGCATTTGATTATATAAACACGATTTCAATCAAATATATCCGACTTTATGCATTGTTATTGAAAAAATTGAAATTTCATTTAATAAATAAAATAAATTTAATCTTTGCAATGATCCTTATAGCTTGCACCTAAGTGCGACACATGTTTTCGGCATGCATTTGATCATATAAACACGATTTCAATCAAATAATTTCGACTTTATTCATTGTTATTGAAAAAATTTAAATTTCATTTAATATATAAAATAAATTTAATTTTTGCAATGATCCTTATGGCTTGCACCTAAGTGTGACACATGTTTTCAGCATGCATTTGATCATATAAACACGATTTCAATCAAAGTAATTCGACTTTAAGCATTGTTTTTGAAAAAATTGAAATTTCATTTAATAAATAAAATAAATTTAATTTTTGCAATGATCCTTATGGCTTGCACCTTAGTGCGACACATGTTTTCGGCATGCATTTGATCATATAAACACGACTTCAATCAAATTAATTCGACTGTATGCATTGTTATTGAAAAAATTGAAATTTCATTTAATAAATAAAATAAATTTAATTTTTGCAATGATCCTAATAGCTTGCACCTAAGTGCGACAAATGTTTTCGGCATGCAATTGAATATATAAACACGATTTCAATCAAATTTATTCGACTTTATGCATTGTTATTGAAAAAATTGAAATTTCATTTAATAAATAAAATAAATTTAATTTTTGCTATGATCCTAATGGCTTGCACCTTAGTGTGACACATGTTTTCGGCATACATTTAATCATATAAACACGATTTCAATCAAATTAATTCGACTGTAAGCATTGTTTTTGAAAAAATTGAAATTTCATTTGATAAATAAAACAAATTTAATTTTTGCAATGATCCTAACAGCTTGCACCTAAGTGCGACAAATGTTTTCGGCATGCTTTTGATCATATAAACTCGATTTCAATCAAATAAATTCGACTTTATGCATTGTGATTGAAAGAGTTGAAATTTCATTTAATAAATAAAATATATGTAATTTTTGCAATGATCCTAATAGCTTGCACCAAAGTGTGACACATGTATTCGGCATGCATTTGATTATATAAACACGATTTCAATCAAATAGATCCGACTTTATGCATTGTTATTGAAAAAATAGAAATTTCATTTAATAAATAAAATAAATTTAATTTTTGCAATGTACCTAACAGCTTGCACCCAGGTGCGACACATGTTTTCGGCATGCATTTGATCATATAAACACGATTTAAATCAAATTAATTCGACTTTATGCATTGTTTTTGAAAAAATTGAAATTCCTTTTAATAAATAAAATAAATTTAATTTTTGCAATGATCCTTATGGCTTGCACCTAAGTGTGACATGTTTTTGGCATGCAATTGATCATATAAACACGATTTCAATCAAATTAATTCGACTTAAATCATTGTTTTTGAAAAAATTTAAATTTCATTTAATAAATAAAAAAAATTAATTTTTGCAATGATCCTTATATCTTGCACCTGAGTGTGACTCATGTTTTCGGCATGCATTTGATCATATAAACACGATTTCAATCAAATATATCTGACTGTATGCATTGTTATTGAAAAAATAGAAATTTCATTTAATAAATAAAATAAATTTAATTTTTGCAATGATCCTAACAGCTTGCACCTAAGTGCGACACATGTTTTCGGCATGCATTTGATCATATAAACACGATTTCAATCAATATAATTCGACTTTATGCATTGTTATTGAAAAAATTGAAATTTCATTTAATAAATAAAATAAATTTAATCTTTGCAATGATCCTTATAGCTTGCACCTAAGTGCGACACATGTTTTCGGCATGCATTTGATCATATAAACACGATTTCAATCAAATTAATTCGACTTTATTCATTGTTATTGAAAAAATTGAAATTTCATTTAATAAATAAAATAAATTTAATCTTTGCAATGATCCTTATAGCTTGCACCTAAGTGTGACACATGTTTTCGGCATGCATTTGATCATATAAACACGATTTCAATCAAAGTAATTCGACTTTAAGCATTGTTTTTGAAAAAATTGAAATTTCATTTAATAAATAAAATAAATTTAATTTTTGCAATGATCCTAACAGCTTGCACCTAAGTGCGAGAAATGTTTTCGGCATGCAATTGAATATATAAACACGATTTCAATCAAATTACTTCGACTTTATGCATTGTTATTGAAAAAATTGAAATTTCATTTAATAAATAAAATAAATTTAATTTTTGCAATGATCCTAATGGCTTGCACCTTAGTGTGACAGATGTTTTCGGCATGCATTTGATCATATAAACACGATTTCAATCAAATATATCTGACTGTATGCATTGTTATTGAAAAAACACATGCACCTAAGTGCACATGTTTTCGGCATGCATTTGATCATATAAACACGATTTCAATCAAATTAATTCGACTTAAATCATTGTTTTTGAAAAAATTTAAATTTCATTTAATAAATAAAAAAAAAATATTTTTGCAATGATCCTTATATCTTGCACCTAAGTGTGACACATGTTTTCGGCATGAATTTGATCATATAAACACGATTTCAATCAAATATATCTGACTGTATGCATTGTTATTGAAAAAATAGAAATTTCATTTAATAAATAAAATAAATTTAATTTTTGCAATGATCCTAACAGCTTGCACCTAAGTGCGACACATGTTTTCGGCATGCATTTGATCATATAAACACGATTTCAATCAAATTAATTCGACTTTATTCATTGTTATTGAATAAATTGAAATTTCATTTAATATATAAAATAAATTTAATTTTTGCAATGATCCTTATGGCTTGCACCTAAGTGTGACACATGTTTTCGGCATGCATTTGATCATATAAACACGATTTTAATCAAATTAATTCGACATTATTCATTGTTATTGAAAAAATTTAAATTTCATTTAATAAATAAAATAAATTTAATTTTTGCAATGATCCTTATGGCTTGCACCTAAGTATGACACATGTTTTCGGCATGCATTTGATCATATAAACACGATTTCAATCAAATGTATCCGACTGTATGCATTGTTATAGAAAAAATTGAAATTTCATTTCATAAATAAAATAAATTTAATTTTTGCAATGATCCTAACAGCTTGCACCTAAGTGCGACACATGTTTTGGGCATGCATTTAATCATTTAAACTTGATTTCAATCAAATAATTTCGACTTTATGCACTGTGATTGAAAGAATTGAAATTTCATTTAATAAATCAAATAAATGTAATTTTTGCATAGATCCTAATAGCTTGCACCAAAGAGTGACACATGTATTCGGCATGCATTTGATTATATAAACACGATTTCAATCAAATATATCCGACTTTATGCATTGTTATTGAAAAAATAGAAATTTCATTTAATAAATAAAATAAATTTAATTTTTGCCATGATTCTAACAGCTTGCACCTAAGTGCGACACATGTTTTTGGCATGCATTTGATCATTTAAACTTGATTTCAAATAAATAAGTTTGACTTTATGCATTGTGATTGAAAGAATTGAAATTTCATTTAATAAATAAAATAAATGTAATTTTTGCAATGATCCTAACAGCTTGCACCCAGGTGCGACACATGTTTTCGGCATGCATTTGATCATATAAACACGATTTCAATCAAATTAATTCGACTTTATGCATTGTTTTTGAAAAAAATTAAATTCCTTTTAATAAATAAAATAAATTTAATTTTTGCAATGATCCTAATAGCTTGCACCTAAGTGCGACACATGTTTTCGGCATGCATTTGATCATATAAACACGATTTTAATCAAATTAATTCGACTTTATGCATTGTTATTGAAAAAATAGAAATTTCATTTAATAAATAAAATAAATTTAATTTTTGCAATGATCCTAATAGCTTGCACCTAAGTGCGACACATGTTTTCGGCATGCATTTGATCATATAAACACGATTTCAATCAAATTAATTCGACTTTATGCATTGTTATTGAAAAAATTGAAATTTCATTTAATAAATAAAATAAACTTAATTTTTGCAATGATCCTTATGGCTTGCACCTAAGTGCGACACATGTTTTCGGCATGCATTTGATCATATAAACACGATTTCAATCAAATTAATTCGACTTTATGGATTGTTATTGAAAAAATTGAAATTTCATTTAATAAATAAAATAAATTTAATTTTTGCAATGATCCTTATAGCTTGCACCTAAGTGCGACACATGTTTTCGGCATGCATTTGATCATATAAACACGATTTCAATCAAATTAATTCGACTTGATGCATTGTTTTTGAAAAAATTGAAATTTCATTTAATAAATAAAATAAATTTAATTTTTGCAATGATCCTTATGGCTTGCACCTAAGTGTGACACATGTTTTCGGCATGCATTTGATCATATTAACACGATTTTAATCAAATTAATTCGACTTTATTAATTGTTATTGAAAAAATTGAAATTTCATTTAATAAATAAAATAAACTTAATTTTTGCAATGATCCTTATGGCTTGCACCTAAGTGTGACACATGTTTTCGTCATGCATTTGATCATATAAACACGATTTTAATCAAAGTAATTCGACTTGAATCATTGTTTTTGAAATATTTGAAATTTCATTTAATAAATAAAAAAATTTAATTTTTGCAATGATCCTAATATCTTGCACCTAAGTATGACACATGTTTTTGGCATGCATTTGATCATATAAACACGATTTTAATCAAATGTATCCGACTGTATGCATTGTTATAGAAAAAATTGAAATTTCATTTAATAAATAAAATAAATTTATTTTTTGCAATGATCCTTATAGCTTGCACCTAAGTGCGACACATGTTTTCGGCATGCATTTGATCATATAAACACGATTTCAATCAAATTAATTCGACTTTATTCATTGTTATTGAAAAAATTGAAATTTAATTTAATAAATAAAATAAATTTAATTTTTGCAATGATTCTTATGGCTTGCACCTAAGTGTGACACATGTTTTCGGTATGCATTTGATCATATAAACACGATTTCAATCAAAGTAATTCGACTTAAATCATTGTTTTTGAAAAAATTGAAATTTCATTTAATAAATGAAATAAATTTAATTTTTGCAATAATCCTTATGGCTTGCACCTAAGTGTGACACATGTTTTCGGCATGCATTTGATCATATTAACACGATTTTAATCAAATTAGTTCGACTTTAT
This sequence comes from Ocypus olens, assembly GCA_910593695.2. Classification (NCBI taxonomy): domain Eukaryota; kingdom Metazoa; phylum Arthropoda; class Insecta; order Coleoptera; family Staphylinidae; genus Ocypus; species Ocypus olens. The sequence continues at coordinate 8,625,460 of OU343065.1, read as the reverse complement.
GCATTGTTATTGAAAAAATTGAAATTTTATTTAATAAATTAAATAAATTTAATTTTTGCAATGATCCTTATGGCTTGCACCTAAGTGTGACACATGTTTTCGGCATGCAATTGATCATATAAACACGATTTCAATCAAATTAATTCGACTTAAATCATTGTTTTTGAAAAAATTGAAATTTCATTTAATAAATAAAAAAAAATAAATAAAATAGAAACAACCTTACTTATTGCAGAGAGTATTAAATAAATTCAAAAAAACGAAAAATAGCCTGAATATATAAATATTCAACCTGTTCGTAACTCTGCAAGCAAAATAGTCTTAGTAAGACTTAATTTTGCTTGCAGAGTTACGAACAGGTTGAATATTTATATATTCAGGCTATATTTCGTTCTTTTGAATTAAAAAAAAAATAATTTTTGCAATGATCCTTATATCTTGCACCTAAGTGTGACACATGTTTTCGGCATGCATTTGATCATATAAACACGATTTCAATCAAATATATCCGACTGTATGCATTGTTATTGAAAAAATAGAAATTTCATTTAATAAATAAAATAAATTTAATTTTTGCAATGATCCTAACAGCTTGCACCTAAGTGCGACACATGTTTTCGGCATGCATTTGATCATATAAACACGATTTCAATCAAATTATTTCGACTTTATGCATTGTTATTAAAAAAATTGAAATTTCATTTAATAAATAAAATAAATTTAATTTTTGCAATGATCCCTATAGCTTGCACCTAAGTGCGACACATGTTTTCGGCATGCATTTGATCATATAAACACAATTTCAATCAAATTAATTCAACTTGATGCATTGGTTTTGAAAAAATTGAAATTTCATTTAATAAATAAAATAAATTTAATTTTTGCAATGATCCTTATAGCTTGCACCTAAGTGCGACACATGTTTATGGCATGCATTTGATCATATAAACACGATTTCAATCAAATTAATTCGACTATATTCATTGTTATTGAAAAAATTGAAATTTCATTTAATAAATAAAATAAATTTAATTTTTGCAATGATCCTTATAGCTTGCACCTAAGTGCGACACATGTTTATGGCATGCATTTGATCATATAAACACGATTTCAATCAAATTAATTCGACTATATTCATTGTTATTGAAAAAATTGAAATTTCATTTAATAAATAAAATAAATTTAATTTTTGCAATGATCCTTATGGCTTGCACCTAAGTGTGACACATGTTTTCGGCATGCATTTGATCATATAAATACGATTTCAATCAAAGAAATTCGACTTTAAGCATTGTTTTTGAAAAAATTGAAATTTCATTTAATAAATAAAATAAATTTAATTTTTGCAATGATCCTTATGGCTTGCACCTAAGTGTGACACATGTTTTCCGCATTCATTTGATCATATAAACACGATTTTAATCAAATTAATTCGACTTAATTCATTGTTATTGAAAAAATTGAAATTTCATTTTATAAATAAAATAAATTTAATTTTTGCAATTATGCCTATAGCTTGCACCTAAGTGCGACACATGTTTTCGGCATGCATTTGATCATATAAACACGATTTCAATCAAATTAATTCGACTTTATGCATTGTTATTGAAAAAATTGAAATTTCATTTAATAAATAAAATAAATTTAATTTTTGCAATGATCCTTATAGCTTGCACCTAAGTGCGACACATGTTTTCGGCATGCACTTGATCATATAAACACGATTTCAATCAAATTATTTCGACTTTATGCATTGTTATTGAAAAAATTGAAATTTCATTTAATAAATAAAATAAATTTAATTTTTGCAATGATCCTAATAGCTTGCACCTAAGTGTGACACATGTTTTCGGCATGCATTTGATTTTTCAAACTTGATTTCAATCAAATAAATTAGACTTTATGCATTGTTATTATAAAAATTGAAATTTCATTTAATAAATAAAATAAATTTAATTTTTGCAATGATCCTAATATCTGGCACTCAAATGCGACACATGGTTTTGGCTTGCATTTGATCATTTCAACTTGATTTTAATCAAATAAATTCGACTTTATGCAATGTTATTGAAAGAATTGAAATTTCATTTAATAAATAAAATAAATTTAATTTTTGCAATGATCCTAATATCTTGCACCTAAGTGCGACACATGTTTTAGGCATGCATTTGATCATATAAACGCGATTTCAATCAAATTAATTCGACTTTATGCGTTGTTATTGAAAAAAATGAAATTTCATTTAATAAATAAAATAAATTTAATTTTGGCAATGATCCTTATGGCTTGCACCTTAGAGCGACACATGTTTTCGGCATGCATTTGATCATATAAACACGATTTCAATCAAATTAATTCGACTTTATGCATTGTTATTGAAAAAATTGAAATTTCATTTAATAAATTAAATAAATTTAATTTTTGCAATGTTCCTTATAGCTTGCACCTAAGTGCGACGCATGTTTTCGGCATGCATTTGATCATATAAACACGATTTCAATCAAATTAATTCGACTTTATGCGTTGTTATTGAAAAAATTGAAATTTCATTTAATAAATAAAATAAATTTAATTTTGGCAATGATCCTTATGGCTTGGACCTTAGAGCGACACATGTTTTAGGCATGCATTTGATCATATAAACACGATTTCAATCAAATTAATTCGACTTTATGCATTGTTATTGAAAAAATTGAAATTTCATTTAATAAATAAAATAAATTTAATTGTTGCAATGAACCTTACAGCTTGCACCTAAGTGCGACACATGTTTTCGGCATGCATTTGATCAAATAAACACGATTTCAATCAAATTAATTCGACTTTATGCATTGTTATTGAAAAAATTGAAATTTCATTTAATAAATAAAATAAATTTAACTTCTGCAATGATCCTTATAGCTTGCACCTAAGAGCGACACATGTTTTCGGCATGCATTTGATCATATAAACACGACTTCAATCAAATTAATTCGACTTTAGGCATTGTTATTGAAAAAATTGAAATTACATTTAATAAATTAAATAAATTTAATTTTTGCAATGATCCTAATAGCTTGCACCTAAGTGCGACACATTTTTTTGGCATGCATTTGATCATATAAACACGATTTCAATCAAATTAATTCGACTTTTTGCATTGTTATTGAAAAAATTGAAATTTCATTTAATAAATTAAATAAATTTAATTTTTGCAATGATCCTAACAGCTTGCACCTAAGTGCGACACATGTTTTAGGCATGCATTTGATCATATAAACACGATTTTAATCAAATTAATTCGACTTTAAGCATTGTTTTTGAAAAAATTGAAATTTCATTTAATAAATAAAATAAATTTAATTTTTGCAATGATCCTAACAGCTTGCACCTAAGTGCGATAAATGTTTCCGGCATGCATTTGAACATATAAACACGATTTCAATCAAATTAATTCGACTTTATGCATTGTTATTGAAAAAAATGAAATTTCATTTAATAAATAAAATAAATTTAATTTTTGCAATGATCCTAACAGCTTGCACCTAAGTGCGACACATGTTTTAGGCATGCATTTGATCATATAAACACGATTTCAATCAAGTTAATTCGACTTTATGCATTGTTATTGAAAAAATTGAAATTTCATTTAATAAATTAAATAAATTTAATTTTTGCAATGGTTCTAATAGCTTGCACCTAAGTGCGACACATGTTTTCGGCATGCATTTGATCATATAAACACGATTTCAATCAAATTAATTCGACTTTAAGCATTGTTTTTGAAAAAATTGAAATTTCATTTAATAAATAAAATAAATTTAATTTTGGCAATGATCCTTATGGCTTGCACCTAAGTGCGATAAATGTTTCCGGCATGCATTTGATCATATAAACACGATTTCAATCAAATTAATTCGACTTTAAGCATTGTTTTTGAAAAAATTGAAATTTCATTTAATAAATAAAATAAATTTAATTTTTGCAATGATCCTAACAGCTTGCACCTAAGTGCGATAAATGTTTCCGGCATGCATTTGATCATATAAACACGATTTCAATCAAATTCATTCGACTTTTAGCATTGTTTTTGAAAAAATTGAAATTTCATTTAATAAATAAAATAAATTTAATTTTTGCAATGATCCTAACAGCTTGCACCTAAGTGCGACACATGTTTTAGGCATGCATTTGATCATATAAACACGATTTCAATCAAGTTAATTCGACTATATGCATTGTTATTGAAAAAATTGAAATTTCATTTAATAAATTAAATAAATTTAATTTTTGCAATGGTCCTAATAGCTTGCACCTAAGTGCGACACATGTTTTCGGCATGCATTTGATCATATAAACACGATTTCAATCAAATTAATTCGACTTTTTGCATTGTTATTGAAGAAAATGAAATTTCATTTAATAAATAAAATAAATTTAATTTTAGCAATGATCCTTATGGCTTGCACCTAAGTGTGACACATGTTTTCGGCATGCATTTGATCATATAAACACGATTTTAATCAAATTAATTTGACTTTAAGCATTGTTTTTGAAAAAATTGAAATTTCATTTAACAAATAAAATAAATTTAATTTTTGCAATGACCCTAACAGCTTGCACCTAAGTGCGACAAATGTTTCCGGCATGCATTTGATCATATAAACACGATTTCAATCAAATTAATTTGACTTTATGCATTGGTATTGAAAAAATTGAAATTTCATTTAATAAATAAAATAAATTTAATTTTTGCAATGATCCTAACAGCTTGCACCTAAGTGCGACACATGTTTTAGGCATGCATTTGATCATATAAATACGATTTCAATCAAATTCATTTGACTTTATGCATTGGTATTGAAAAAATTGAAATTTCATTTAATAAATAAAATAAATTTAATGTTTGCAATGATCCTAACAGCTTGCACCTAAGTGCGACAAATGTTTCCGGCATGCATTTGATCATATAAATACGATTTCAATCAAATTCATTTGACTTTATGCATTGGTATTGAAAAAATTGAAATTTCATTTAATAAATAAAATAAATATCATTTTTGCAATGATCCTAACAGCTTGCACCTAAGGGCGACACATGTTTTAGGCATGAATTTGATCATTTAAACTTGATTTTAATCAAATATATTCGACTTTATGCATTGTTATTGAAAAAATTTAAATTTCATTTAATAAATAAAATAAATTTAATTTTTGCAATGATCCTAATAGCTTGCACCTAAGTGCGATACATGTTTTGGGCATGGATTTGATCATATAAATACGATTTTAATCAAATAAATACGACTTTATGCATTGGTATTGAAAAAAATGAAATTCCTTTTAATAAATAAAATAAATTTAATTTTTGCAATGATCCTAACAGCTTGCACCTAAGTGCGACACATGTTTTCGGCATGCATTTGATCATATAAACACGATTTCAATCAAATTAATTCGACTTTATGCATTGTTTTTGAAAAAATTAAAATTTCATTTAATAAATAAAATAAATTTAATTTTTGCAATTATGCCTATAGCTTGCACCTAAGTGCGACACATGTTTTCGGCATGCATTTGATCATATAAACACGATTTCAATCAAATTAATTCAACTTGATGCATTGTTATTGAAAAAATTGAAATTTCATCTAATAAATAAAATAAATTTAATTTTTGCAATGATCCTTATAGCTTGCACCTAAGTGCGACACATGTTTATGGCATGCATTTGATCATATAAACACGATTTCAATCAAATTATTCGACTCTATTCATTGTTATTGAAAAAATTGAAATTTCATTTAATAAATAAAATAAATTTAATTTTTGCAATGATCCTTATGGCTTGCACCTAAGTGTGACACATGTTTTCCGCATGCATTTGATCATATAAACACGATTTCAATTAAAGTAATTCGACTTTAAGCATTGTTTTGAAAAAATTGAAATTTCATTTAATAAATAAAATAAATTTAATTTTTGCAATGATCCTTATGGCTTGCACCTAAGTGTGACACATGTTTTCGGTATGCATTTGATCATATAAACAAGATTTTAATCAAATTAATTCGACTTTATTAATTGTTATTGAAAAAATTGAAATTTCATTTAATAAATAAAATAAACTTAATTTTTGCAATGATCCTTATGGCTTGCACCTAAGTGCGACACATGTTTTCGGCATGCATTTGATCATATAAACACGATTTCAGTCAAATTAATTCGACTTTATGCATTGTTATTGAAAAAATTGAAATTTCATTTAATAAATAAAATAAATTTAATTTTTGCAATGATCCTTATGGCTTGCACCTAAGTGCGACACATGTTTTCGGCATGCATTTGATCATATAAACACGATTTCAATCAAATTAATTCGACTTGATGCATTGTTTTTGAAAAAATTGAAATTTCATTTAATAAATAAAATAAATTTAATTTTTGCAATGATCCTTATGGCTTGCACCTAAGTGTGACACATGTTTTCGGCATGCATTTGATCATATTACCACGATTTTAATCAAATTAATTCGACTTTAAGCATTGTTTTTGAAAAAATTGAAATTTCATTTAATAAATAAAATAAATTTAATTTTGGCAATGATCCTTATGGCTTGCACCTAAGTGCGATAAATGTTTCCGGCATGCATTTGATCATATAAACACGATTTCAATCAAATTAATTCGACTTTAAGCATTGTTTTTGAAAAAATTGAAATTTCATTTAATAAATAAAATAAATTTAATTTTTGCAATGATCCTAACAGCTTGCACCTAAGTGCGATAAATGTTTCCGGCATGCATTTAATCATATAAACACGATTTCAATCAAATTCATTCGACTTTTAGCATTGTTTTTGAAAAAATTGAAATTTCATTTAATAAATAAAATAAATTTAATTTTTGCAATGATCCTAACAGCTTGCACCTAAGTGCGACACATGTTTTCGGCATGCATTTGATTATATAAACACGATTTCAATCAAATTAATTCGACTTTATGCATTGTTTTTGAAAAAATTAAAATTTCATTTAATAAATAAAATAAATTTAATTTTTGCAATTATGCCTATAGCTTGCACCTAAGTGCGACACATGTTTTCGGCATGCATTTGATCATATAAACACGATTTCAATCAAATTAATTCAACTTGATGCATTGTTATTGAAAAAATTGAAATTTCATTTAATAAATAAAATAAATTTAATTTTTGCAATGATCCTTATAGCTTGCACCTAAGTGCGACACATGTTTATGGCATGCATTTGATCATATAAACACGATTTCAATCAAATTATTCGACTCTATTCATTGTTATTGAAAAAATTGAAATTTCATTTAATAAATAAAATAAATTTAATTTTTGCAATGATCCTTATGGCTTGCACCTAAGTGTGACACATGTTTTCCGCATGCATTTGATCGTATAAACACGATTTCAATTAAAGTAATTCGACTTTAAGCATTGTTTTGAAAAAATTGAAATTTCATTTAATAAATAAAATAAATTTAATTTTTGCAATGATCCTTATGGCTTGCACCTAAGTGTGACACATGTTTTCGGTATGCATTTGATCATATAAACAAGATTTTAATCAAATTAATTCGACTTTATTAATTGTTATTGAAAAAATTGAAATTTCATTTAATAAATAAAATAAACTTAATTTTTGCAATGATCCTTATGGCTTGCACCTAAGTGCGACACATGTTTTCGGCATGCATTTGATCATATAAACACGATTTCAGTCAAATTAATTCGACTTTATGCATTGTTATTGAAAAAATTGAAATTTCATTTAATAAATAAAATAAATTTAATTTTTGCAATGATCCTTATAGCTTGCACCTAAGTGCGACACATGTTTTCGGCATGCATTTGATCATATAAACACGATTTCAATCAAATTAATTCGACTTGATGCATTGTTTTTGAAAAAATTGAAATTTCATTTAATAAATAAAATAAATTTAATTTTTGCAATGATCCTTATGGCTTGCACCTAAGTGTGACACATGTTTTCGGCATGCATTTGATCATATTACCACGATTTTAATCAAATTAATTCGACTTTAAGCATTGTTTTTGAAAAAATTGAAATTTCATTTAATAAATAAAATAAATTTAATTTTGGCAATGATCCTTATGGCTTGCACCTAAGTGCGATAAATGTTTCCGGCATGCATTTGATCATATAAACACGATTTCAATCAAATTAATTCGACTTTAAGCATTGTTTTTGAAAAAATTGAAATTTCATTTAATAAATAAAATAAATTTAATTTTTGCAATGATCCTAACAGCTTGCACCTAAGTGCGATAAATGTTTCCGGCATGCATTTAATCATATAAACACGATTTCAATCAAATTCATTCGACTTTTAGCATTGTTTTTGAAAAAATTGAAATTTCATTTAATAAATAAAATAAATTTAATTTTTGCAATGATCCTAACAGCTTGCACCTAAGTGCGACACATGTTTTAGGCATGCATTTGATCATATAAACACGATTTCAATCAAGTTAATTCGACTATATGCATTGTTATTGAAAAAATTGAAATTTCATTTAATAAATTAAATAAATTTAATTTTTGCAATGGTCCTAATAGCTTGCACCTAAGTGCGACACATGTTTTCGGCATGCATTTGATCATATAAACACGATTTCAATCAAATTAATTCGACTTTTTGCATTGTTATTGAAGAAAATGAAATTTCATTTAATAAATAAAATAAATTTAATTTTAGCAATGATCCTTATGGCTTGCACCTAAGTGTGACACATGTTTTCGGCATGCATTTGATCATATAAACACGATTTTAATCAAATTAATTTGACTTTAAGCATTGTTTTTGAAAAAATTGAAATTTCATTTAACAAATAAAATAAATTTAATTTTTGCAATGACCCTAACAGCTTGCACCTAAGTGCGACAAATGTTTCCGGCATGCATTTGATCATATAAACACGATTTCAATCAAATTAATTTGACTTTATGCATTGGTATTGAAAAAATTGAAATTTCATTTAATAAATAAAATAAATTTAATTTTTGCAATGATCCTAACAGCTTGCACCTAAGTGCGACACATGTTTTAGGCATGCATTTGATCATATAAATACGATTTCAATCAAATTCATTTGACTTTATGCATTGGTATTGAAAAAATTGAAATTTCATTTAATAAATAAAATAAATTTAATGTTTGCAATGATCCTAACAGCTTGCACCTAAGTGCGACAAATGTTTCCGGCATGCATTTGATCATATAAATACGATTTCAATCAAATTCATTTGACTTTATGCATTGGTATTGAAAAAATTGAAATTTCATTTAATAAATAAAATAAATATCATTTTTGCAATGATCCTAACAGCTTGCACCTAAGGGCGACACATGTTTTAGGCATGAATTTGATCATTTAAACTTGATTTTAATCAAATATATTCGACTTTATGCATTGTTATTGAAAAAATTTAAATTTCATTTAATAAATAAAATAAATTTAATTTTTGCAATGATCCTAATAGCTTGCACCTAAGTGCGATACATGTTTTGGGCATGGATTTGATCATATAAATACGATTTTAATCAAATAAATACGACTTTATGCATTGGTATTGAAAAAAATGAAATTCCTTTTAATAAATAAAATAAATTTAATTTTTGCAATGATCCTAACAGCTTGCACCTAAGTGCGACACATGTTTTCGGCATGCATTTGATCATATAAACACGATTTCAATCAAATTAATTCGACTTTATGCATTGTTTTTGAAAAAATTAAAATTTCATTTAATAAATAAAATAAATTTAATTTTTGCAATTATGCCTATAGCTTGCACCTAAGTGCGACACATGTTTTCGGCATGCATTTGATCATATAAACACGATTTTAATCAAATTAATTCAACTTGATGCATTGTTATTGAAAAAATTGAAATTTCATTTAATAAATAAAATAAATTTAATTTTTGCAATGATCCTTATAGCTTGCACCTAAGTGCGACACATGTTTATGGCATGCATTTGATCATATAAACACGATTTCAATCAAATTATTCGACTCTATTCATTGTTATTGAAAAAATTGAAATTTCATTTAATAAATAAAATAAATTTAATTTTTGCAATGATACTTATGGCTTGCACCCAAGTGTGACACATGTTTTCCGCATGCATTTGATCATATAAACACGATTTCAATCAAAGTAATTCGACTTTAAGCATTGTTTTGAAAAAATTGAAATTTCATTTAATAAAAAAATAAATTTAATTTTTGCAATGATCCTTATGGCTTGCACCTAAGTGTGACACATGTTTTCGGTATGCATTTGATCATATAAACAAGATTTTAATCAAATTAATTCGACTTTATTAATTGTTATTGAAAAAATTGAAATTTCATTTAATAAATAAAATAAACTTAATTTTTGCAATGATCCTTATGGCTTGCACCTAAGTGCGACACATGTTTTCGGCATGCATTTGATCATATAAACACGATTTCAGTCAAATTAATTCGACTTTATGCATTGTTATTGAAAAAATTGAAATTTCATTTAATAAATAAAATAAATTTAATTTTTGCAATGATCCTTATAGCTTGCACCTAAGTGCGACACATGTTTTCGGCATGCATTTGATCATATAAACACGATTTCAATCAAATTAATTCGACTTGATGCATTGTTTTTGAAAAAATTGAAATTTCATTTAATAAATAAAATAAATTTAATTTTTGCAATGATCCTTATGGCTTGCACCTAAGTGTGACACATGTTTTCGGCATGCATTTGATCATATTACCACGATTTTAATCAAATTAATTCGACTTTATTAATTGTTATTGAAAAAATTGAAATTTCATTTAATAAATAAAATAAACTTAATTTTTGCAATGATCCTTATGGCTTGCACCTAAGTGTGACACATGTTTTCGTCATGCATTTGATCATATAAACACGATTTTAATCAAAGTAATTCGACTTGAATCATTGTTTTTGAAATAATTGAAATTTCATTTAATAAATAAAAAAATTTAATTTTTGCAATGATCCTAATATCTTGCACCTAAGTATGACACATGTTTTCGGCATGCATTTGATCATATAAACACGATTTCAATCAAATGTATCCGACTGTATGCATTGTTATAGAAAAAATTGAAATTTCATTTAATAAATAAAATAAATTTATTTTTTGCAATGATCCTTATAGCTTGCACCTAAGTGCGACACATGTTTTCGGCATGCATTTGATCATATAAACACGATTTCAATCAAATTAATTCGACTTAAGTCATTGTTATTGAAAAAATTGAAATTTAATTTAATAAATAAAATAAATTTAATTTTTGCAATGATTCTTATGGCTTGCACCTAAGTGTGACACATGTTTTCGGTATGCATTTGATCATATAAACACGATTTCAATCAAAGTAATTCGACTTAAATCATTGTTTTTGAAAAAATTGAAATTTCTTTTAATAAATAAAATAAATTTAATTTTTGCAATGATCCTTATGGCTTGCACCTAAGTGTGACACATGTTTTCGGCATGCATTTGATCATATTAACACGATTTTAATCAAATTAATTCGACTTTATGCATTGTTATTGAAAAAATTGAAATTTTATTTAATAAATTAAATAAATTTAATTTTTGCAATGATCCTTATGGCTTGCACCTAAGTGTGACACATGTTTTCGGCATGCAATTGATCATATAAACACGATTTCAATCAAATTAATTCGACTTAAATCATTGTTTTTGAAAAAATTGAAATTTCATTTAATAAATAAAAAAAAATAATTTTTGCAATGATCCTTATATCTTGCACCTAAGTGTGACACATGTTTTCGGCATGCATTTGATCATATAAACACGATTTCAATCAAATATATCCGACTGTATGCATTGTTATTGAAAAAATAGAAATTTCATTTAATAAATAAAATAAATTTAATTTTTGCAATGATCCTAACAGCTTGCACCTAAGTGCGACACATGTTTTCGGCATGCTTTTGATCATATAAACACGATTTCAATCAAATTTTTTCGACTTTATGCATTGTTATTAAAAAAATTGAAATTTCATTTAATAAATAAAATAAATTTAATTTTTGCAATGATCCCTATAGCTTGCACCTAAGTGCGACACATGTTTTCGGCATGCATTTGATCATATAAACACGATTTCAATCAAATTAATTCAACTTGATGCATTGGTTTTGAAAAAATTGAAATTTCATTTAATAAATAAAATAAATTTAATTTTTGCAATGATCCTTATAGCTTGCACCTAAGTGCGACACATGTTTATGGCATGCATTTGATCATATAAACACGATTTCAATCAAATTAATTCGACTTCATTCATTGTTATTGAAAAAATTGAAATTTCATTTAATAAATAAAATAAATTTAATTTTTGCAATGATCCTTATGGCTTGCACCTAAGTGTGACACATGTTTTCGGCATGCATTTGATCATATAAATACGATTTCAATCAAAGTAATTCGACTTTAAGCATTGTTTTTGAAAAAATTGAAATTTCATTTAATAAATAAAATAAATTTAATTTTTGCAATGATCCCTATGGCTTGCACCTAAGTGTGACACATGTTTTCGGCATGCATTTGATCATATTAACACGATTTTAATCAAATTAATTCGACTTTATGCATTGTTATTGAAAAAATTGAAATTTTATTTAATAAATTAAATAAATTTAATTTTTGCAATGATCCTTATGGCTTGCACTTAAGTGTGACACATGTTTTCGGCATGCAATTGATCATATAAACACGATTTCAATCAAATTAATTCGACTTAAATCATTGTTTTTGAAAAAATTGAAATTTCATTTAATAAATAAAAAAAAATAATTTTTGCAATGATCCTTATATCTTGCACCTAAGTGTGACACATGTTTTCGGCATGCATTTGATCATATAAACACGATTTCAATCAAATATATCCGACTGTATGCATTGTTATTGAAAAAATAGAAATTTCATTTAATAAATAAAATAAATTTAATTTTTGCAATGATCCTAACAGCTTGCACCTAAGTGCGACACATGTTTTCGGCATGCTTTTGATCATATAAACACGATTTCAATCAAATTTTTTCGACTTTATGCATTGTTATTAAAAAAATTGAAATTTCATTTAATAAATAAAATAAATTTAATTTTTGCAATGATCCCTATAGCTTGCACCTAAGTGCGACACATGTTTTCGGCATGCATTTGATCATATAAACACGATTTCAATCAAATTAATTCAACTTGATGCATTGGTTTTGAAAAAATTGAAATTTCATTTAATAAATAAAATAAATTTAATTTTTGCAATGATCCTTATAGCTTGCACCTAAGTGCGACACATGTTTATGGCATGCATTTGATCATATAAACACGATTTCAATCAAATTAATTCGACTTCATTCATTGTTATTGAAAAAATAGAAATTTCATTTAATAAATAAAATAAATTTAATTTTTGCAATGATCCTAACAGCTTGCACCTAAGTGCGACAAATGTTTCCGGCATGCATTTGATCATATAAATACGATTTCAATCAAATTCATTTGACTTTATGCATTGGTATTGAAAAAATTGAAATTTCATTTAATAAATAAAATAAATATCATTTTTGCAATGATCCTAACAGCTTGCACCTAAGGGCGACACATGTTTTAGGCATGAATTTGATCATTTAAACTTGATTTTAATCAAATATATTCGACTTTATGCATTGTTATTGAAAAAATTTAAATTTCATTTAATAAATAAAATAAATTTAATTTTTGCAATGATCCTAATAGCTTGCACCTAAGTGCGATACATGTTTTGGGCATGGATTTGATCATATAAATACGATTTTAATCAAATAAATACGACTTTATGCATTGGTATTGAAAAAAATGAAATTCCTTTTAATAAATAAAATAAATTTAATTTTTGCAATGATCCTAACAGCTTGCACCTAAGTGCGACACATGTTTTCGGCATGCATTTGATCATATAAACACGATTTCAATCAAATTAATTCGACTTTATGCATTGTTTTTGAAAAAATTAAAATTTCATTTAATAAATAAAATAAATTTAATTTTTGCAATTATGCCTATAGCTTGCACCTAAGTGCGACACATGTTTTCGGCATGCATTTAAACATATAAACACGATTTCAATCAAATTAATTCAACTTGATGCATTGTTATTGAAAAAATTGAAATTTCATTTAATAAATAAAATAAATTTAATTTTTGCAATGATCCTTATAGCTTGCACCTAAGTGCGACACATGTTTATGGCATGCATTTGATCATATAAACACGATTTCAATCAAATTATTCGACTCTATTCATTGTTATTGAAAAAATTGAAATTTCATTTAATAAATAAAATAAATTTAATTTTTGCAATGATCCTTATGGCTTGCACCCAAGTGTGACACATGTTTTCCGCATGCATTTGATCATATAAACACGATTTCAATCAAAGTAATTCGACTTTAAGCATTGTTTTGAAAAAATTGAAATTTCATTTAATAAAAAAATAAATTTAATTTTTGCAATGATCCTTATGGCTTGCACCTAAGTGTGACACATGTTTTCGGTATGCATTTGATCATATAAACAAGATTTTAATCAAATTAATTCGACTTTATTAATTGTTATTGAAAAAATTGAAATTTCATTTAATAAATAAAATAAACTTAATTTTTGCAATGATCCTTATGGCTTGCACCTAAGTGCGACACATGTTTTCGGCATGCATTTGATCATATAAACACGATTTCAGTCAAATTAATTCGACTTTATGCATTGTTATTGAAAAAATTGAAATTTCATTTAATAAATAAAATAAATTTAATTTTTGCAATGATCCTTATAGCTTGCACCTAAGTGCGACACATGTTTTCGGCATGCATTTGATCATATAAACACGATTTCAATCAAATTAATTCGACTTGATGCATTGTTTTTGAAAAAATTGAAATTTCATTTAATAAATAAAATAAATTTAATTTTTTCAATGATCCTTATGGCTTGCACCTAAGTGTGACACATGTTTTCGGCATGCATTTGATCATATTACCACGATTTTAATCAAATTAATTCGACTTTATTAATTGTTATTGAAAAAATTGAAATTTCATTTAATAAATAAAATAAACTTAATTTTTGCAATGATCCTTATGGCTTGCACCTAAGTGTGACACATGTTTTCGTCATGCATTTGATCATATAAACACGATTTTAATCAAAGTAATTCGACTTGAATCATTGTTTTTGAAATAATTGAAATTTCATTTAATAAATAAAAAAATTTAATTTTTGCAATGATCCTAATATCTTGCACCTAAGTATGACACATGTTTTCGGCATGCATTTGATCATATAAACACGATTTCAATCAAATGTATCCGACTGTATGCATTGTTATAGAAAAAATTGAAATTTCATTTAATAAATAAAATAAATTTATTTTTTGCAATGATCCTTATAGCTTGCACCTAAGTGCGACACATGTTTTCGGCATGCATTTGATCATATAAACACGATTTCAATCAAATTAATTCGACTTAAGTCATTGTTATTGAAAAAATTGAAATTTAATTTAATAAATAAAATAAATTTAATTTTTGCAATGATTCTTATGGCTTGCACCTAAGTGTGACACATGTTTTCGGTATGCATTTGATCATATAAACACGATTTCAATCAAAGTAATTCGACTTAAATCATTGTTTTTGAAAAAATTGAAATTTCATTTAATAAATAAAATAAATTTAATTTTTGCAATGATCCTTATGGCTTGCACCTAAGTGTGACACATGTTTTCGGCATGCATTTGATCATATTAACACGATTTTAATCAAATTAATTCGACTTTATGCATTGTTATTGAAAAAATTGAAATTTTATTTAATAAATTAAATAAATTTAATTTTTGCAATGATCCTTATGGCTTGCACCTAAGTGTGACACATGTTTTCGGCATGCAATTGATCATATAAACACGATTTCAATCAAATTAATTCGACTTAAATCATTGTTTTTGAAAAAATTGAAATTTCATTTAATAAATAAAATAAATTTAATTTTTGCAATGATCCCTATAGCTTGCACCTAAGTGCGACACATGTTTTCGGCATGCATTTGATCATATAAACACGATTTCAATCAAATTAATTCAACTTGATGCATTGGTTTTGAAAAAATTGAAATTTCATTTAATAAATAAAATAAATTTAATTTTTGCAATGATCCTTATAGCTTGCACCTAAGTGCGACACATGTTTATGGCATGCATTTGATCATATAAACACGATTTCAATCAAATTAATTCGACTTCATTCATTGTTATTGAAAAAATTGAAATTTCATTTAATAAATAAAATAAATTTAATTTTTGCAATGATCCTTATGGCTTGCACCTAAGTGTGACACATGTTTTCGGCATGCATTTGATCATATAAATACGATTTCAATCAAAGTAATTCGACTTTAAGCATTGTTTTTGAAAAAATTGAAATTTCATTTAATAAATAAAATAAATTTAATTTTTGCAATGATCCCTATGGCTTGCACCTAAGTGTGACACATGTTTTCGGCATGCATTTGATCATATTAACACGATTTTAATCAAATTAATTCGACTTTATGCATTGTTATTGAAAAAATTGAAATTTTATTTAATAAATTAAATAAATTTAATTTTTGCAATGATCCTTATGGCTTGCACTTAAGTGTGACACATGTTTTCGGCATGCAATTGATCATATAAACACGATTTCAATCAAATTAATTCGACTTAAATCATTGTTTTTGAAAAAATTGAAATTTCATTTAATAAATAAAAAAAAATAATTTTTGCAATGATCCTTATATCTTGCACCTAAGTGTGACACATGTTTTCGGCATGCATTTGATCATATGAACACGATTTCAATCAAATATATCCGACTGTATGCATTGTTATTGAAAAAATAGAAATTTCATTTAATAAATAAAATAAATTTAATTTTTGCAATGATCCTAACAGCTTGCACCTAAGTGCGACACATGTTTTCGGCATGCTTTTGATCATATAAACACGATTTCAATCAAATTTTTTCGACTTTATGCATTGTTATTAAAAAAATTGAAATTTCATTTAATAAATAAAATAAATTTAATTTTTGCAATGATCCCTATAGCTTGCACCTAAGTGCGACACATGTTTTCGGCATGCATTTGATCATATAAACACGATTTCAATCAAATTAATTCAACTTGATGCTTTGTTTTTGAAAAAATTGAAATTTCATTTAATAAATAAAATAAATTTAATTTTTGCAATGATCCTTATAGCTTGCACCTAAGTGCGACACATGTTTATGGCATGCATTTGATCATATAAACACGATTTCAATCAAATTAATTCGACTTCATTCATTGTTATTGAAAAAATAGAAATTTCATTTAATAAATAAAATAAATTTAATTTTTGCAATGATCCTTATGGCTTGCACCTAAGTGTGACACATGTTTTCGGCATGCATTTGATCATATAAACACGATTTTAATCAAATTAATTCGACTTAATTCATTGTTATTGAAAAAATTGAAATTTCATTTTATAAATAAAATAAATTTAATTTTTGCAATGATCCTTATGGCTTGCACCTAAGTGCGACACATGTTTTCGGCATGCATTTGATCATATAAACACGATTTCAATCAAATTAATTCGACTTGATGCATTGTTTTTGAAAAAATTGAAATTTCATTTAATAAATAAAATAAATTTAATTTTTGCAATGATCCTTATAGCTTGCACCTAAGTGCGACACATGTTTTCGGCATGCATTTGATCATATAAACACGATTTCAATCAAATTAATTCGACTTGATGCATTGTTTTTGAAAAAATTGAAATTTCATTTAATAAATAAAATAAATTTAATTTTTGCAATGATCCTTATGGCTTGCACCTAAGTGCGACACATGTTTTCGGCATGCATTTGATCATATAAACACGATTTTAATCAAATTAATTCGACTTAATTCATTGTTATTGAAAAAATTGAAATTTCTTTTAATAAATAAAATAAATTTAATTTTTGCAATGATCCTTATGGCTTGCACCTAAGTGCGACACATGTTTTCGGCATGCATTTGATCATATAAACACGATTTTAATCAAATTAATTCGACTTAATTCATTGTTATTGAAAAAATTGAAATTTCATTTTATAAATAAAATAAATTTAATTTTTGCAATGATCCTTATGGCTTGCACCTAAGTGCGACACATGTTTTCGGCATGCATTTGATCATATAAACACGATTTCAATCAAAGTAATTCGACTTTAAGCATTGTTTTTGAAAAAATTGAAATTTCATTTAATAAATAAAATAAATTTAATTTTTGCAATGATCCCTATAGCTTGCACCTAAGTGCGACACATGTTTTCGGCATGCATTTGATCATATAAACACGATTTCAATCAAATTAATTCGACTTGATGCATTGTTTTTGAAAAAATTGAAATTTCATTTAATAAATAAAATAAATTTAATTTTTGCAATGATCCTTATAGCTTGCACCTAAGTGCGACACATGTTTTCGGCATGCATTTGATCATATAAACACGATTTCAATCAATATAATTCGACTTTATGCATTGTTATTGAAAAGATTGAAATTTCTTTTAATAAATAAAATAAATTTAATTTTTGCAATGATCCTAACAGCTTGCACCTAAGTGCGACAAATGTTTCCGGCATACATTTGATCATATAAATACGATTTCAATCAAATTCATTTGACTTTATGCATTGGTATTGAAAAAATTGAAATTTCATTTAATAAATAAAATAAATTTAATTTTTGCAATGATCCTAACAGCTTGCACCTAAGTGCGACAAATGTTTCCGGCATACATTTGATCATATAAATACGATTTCAATCAAATTCATTCGACTTTATGCATTGTTATTGAAAAAATTTAAATTTCATTTAATAAATAAAATAAATTTAATTTTTGCAATGATCCTAATAGCTTGCACCTAAGTGCGATACATGTTTTGGGCATGGATTTGATCATATAAATACGATTTTAATCAAATAAATACGACTTTATGCATTGGTATTGAAAAAAATGAAATTACTTTTAATAAATAAAATAAATTTAATTTTTGCAATGATCCTAATAGCTTGCACCTAAGTGTGACACATGTTTTCGCCATGCATTTGATCATATAAACACGATTTCAATCAAATGAATTCGACTTTATGCATTGTTATTGAAAGAATTGAAATTTCATTTAATAAATAAAAAAAAATTAATTTTTTCATTGATCCTAATAGCTTGCTCCTAAGTGTGACACATGTTTTCGGCATGCATTTGATCATATAAACACGACTTTAATAAAATATATCCGACTTTATGCATTGTTATTGAAAAAATAGAAATTTCATTTAATAAATAAAATAAATTTAATTTTTGCAATGATCCTAACAGCTTGCACCTAAGTGCGACACATGTTTTCGGCATGCATTTAATCATATAAACACGATTTCAATCAAATGAATTCGACTTTATGCATTGTTATTGAAAAAATTGAAATTTCATTTAATAAATAAAATAAATTTAATTTTTGCAATGATCCTAACAGCTTGCACCTAAGTGTCATACATGTTTTCGGCATGCATTTGATCATATAAACACGATTGTTAACAAATCAATTCGACTTTATGCATTGTTATTGAAAAAATTGAAATTTCATTTAATAAATAAAATAAATTTAATTTTTGCTATGATCCTAACAGCTTGCACCTAAGCGCGACACATGTTTTCGGCATGCATTTGATCATATAAACACGATTTAAATCAAATATATCCGACTTTATGCATTGTTATTGAAAAAATAGAAATTTCATTTAATAAATTTAATTTTTGCAATGATCCTAACAGCTTGCACCTAAGTGCGACACATGTTTTCGGCATGCATTTGAACATATAAACACGATTTCAATCAAATTAATTCGACTTTATGCATTGTTATTGAAAAAATAGAAATTTCATTTAATAAATAAAATAAATTTAATTTTTGCAATGATCCTAACGGCTTGCACCTAAGTGCAACATATGTTTTTGGCATGCATTTGATCATATAAAAACAATTTCAATCAAATTAATTCGACTTTATACATTGTTATTGAAAAAATTGAAATTTCATTTAATAAATAAAATAAATTTAATTTTTGCAATGATCCTTATAGCTTGCACCTAAGTGCGACACATGTTTTCGGCATGCATTTGATCATATAAACACGATTTCAATGAAATTAATTCGACTTTATGCATTGTTATTGAAAAAATTGAAATTTCATTTATTAAATAAAATAAATTTAATTTTTGCAATAAACCTTATGGCTTGCACCTAAGTGCGACACATGTTTTAGGCAATCATTTGATCATTTAAACTTGAATTCAATCAAATAAATTCGACTTTATGCATTCTTATTGAAAAAATTGAAATTAAATTTAATAAATAAAATAAATTTAATTTTTGCAATGATCCTAACAGCTTGCACCATAGTGCAACACATGTTTAAGGCATGGATTTGATCATTTAAATACGATTTTAATCAAATAAATTCAACTTTATGATTTGTTATTGAAAACATTGAAATTCCATTTAATTAATAAAATAAATTTAATTTTTGCAATGATCCTAACAGCTTGTACCTAAGTGCAACACATGTTTTAGGCATGGATTTGATCATTTAAATACGATTTTAATCAAATAAATTTGACTTTATGCATTGTTATTGAAAAAACTGAAATTCCTTTTAAGAAATAAAATAAATTTAATTTTTGCAATGATCCTAATAGCTTGCACCTAAGTGCGACACATGTTTTCGGCATGCATTTGATCATATAAACACGATTTCAATCAAATATATCCGACTGTATGCATTGTTATCGAAAAAATAGAAATTTCGTTTAATAAATAAAATAAATTTAATTTTTGCAATGATCCTAACAGCTTGCACCTAAGTGCGACACATGTTTTAGGCATGGATTTGATCATTTAAATACGATTTTAATCAAATAAATTCGACTTTATGCATTGTTATTGAAAAAATTGAAATTCCATTCAACAAATAAAATAAATTTAATTTTTGCAATGATCCTAACAGCTTGCACCTAAGTGTGACACATGTTTTCGGCATGCATTTGATTTTTTAAACTTGATTTCAATCAAATAAATTTGACTTTATGCATTGTTATTGAAAAAATTGAAATTTCATTTAATAAATAAAATAAATTTAATTTTTGCAATGATCCTAACAGCTTGCACCTAAGTGCGACACATGTCTCAGGCATGGATTTGATCATTTAAATACGATTTTAATCAAATAAATTCAACTTTATGCATTGTTATTGAAAACATTGAAATTCCATTTAATTAATAAAATAAATTTAATTTTTGCAATGATCCTAACAGCTTGTACCTAAGTGCAGCACATGTTTTAGGCATGGATTTGATCATTTAAATACGATTTTAATCAAATAAATTCGACTTTATGCATTGTTATTGAAAAAATTGAAATTCCATTTAACAAATAAAATAAATTTAATTTTTGCAATGATCCTAACAGCTTGCACCTAAGTGCGACACATGTTTTAGGCATGGATTTGATCATTTAAATACGATTTTAATCAAATAAATTCGACTTTATGCATTGTTATTGAAAAAATTGAAATTCCATTTAACAAATAAAATAAATTTAATTTTTGCAATGATCCTAACAGCTTGCACCTAAGTGCGACACATGTCTCAGGCATGGATTTGATCATTTAAATACGATTTTAATCAAATAAATTCAACTTTATGCATTGTTATTGAAAACATTGAAATTCCATTTAATTAATAAAATAAATTTAATTTTTGCAATGATCCTAACAGCTTGTACCTAAGTGCAGCACATGTTTTAGGCATGGATTTGATCATTTAAATACGATTTTAATCAAATAAATTCGACTTTATGCATTGTTATTGAAAAAATTTAAATTCCATTTAACAAATAAAATAAATTTAATTTTTGCAATGATCCTAACAGCTTGCACCTAAGTGTGACACATGTTTTCGGCATGCATTTGATTTTTTAAACTTAATTTCAATCAAATAAATTTGACTTTATGCATTGTTATTGAAAAAATTGAAATTTCATTTAATAAATAAAATAAATTTAATTTTTGCAATGATCCTAACAGCTTGCACCTAAGTGCGACACATGTTTTAGGCATGGATTTGATCATTTAAATACGATTTTAATCAAATAAATTCGACTTTATGCATTGTTATTGAAAAAATTGAAATTTCATTTAATAAATAAAATAAATTTAATTTTTGCAATGATCCTAACAGCTTGCACCTAAGTGCGACACATGTTTTCGGCATGCATTTAATAATATAAAAAAGATTTCAATCAAATTAATTCGACTTTATATGGGGCCGCGGTGGTCTAGTGGGTAGAGGTCCGGCCTCTGGACCCCGTTGGTGCGGGTTCGAGTCCCGTCTGGACGGTCACTTTTTCAACACGAAAAATGGCCGTACGGGTCCCTGGGTGTCTAGTGTTTGTCCCCATTTCATTTAAATATGAATATTATTAATATAAATTGGTTGTGGCTGAATGCCCTAGCTGGCTAAGCCAAGTCCCCATCATCCTCGATTCCCTAACCCGAACTCCTGTCAATCATCTTTCCTTTTAAAAAACAAAACAAAAATTCGACTGTATGCATTGTTATTGAAAAAATTGAAATTTCATTTAATAAATAAAATAAATTTAATTTTTGCAATGATCCTAATAGCTTGCACCTAAGTGCGATACATGTTTTAGGCATGGATTTGATCATTTAAATACGATTTTATTCAAATAAATTCGACTTTATGCATTGTTATTGAAAGAATTGAAATTTCATTTAATAAATAAAATAAATTTAATTTTTGCAATGATCCTAATAGCTTGCACCTAAGTGTGACACATGTTTTCGGCATGCATTTGATTTTTTAAACTTGATTTCAATCAAATAAATTTGACTTTATGCATTGTTATTGAAAAAATTGATATTTCATTTAATAAATAAAATAAATTTAATTTTTGCTATGATCCTAATAGCTTGCACCTAAGTGCGACAAATGTTTTCGGCATGCAATTGAATATATAAACACGATTTCAATCAAATTAATTCGAC
Source organism: Ocypus olens (assembly GCA_910593695.2). Classification (NCBI taxonomy): domain Eukaryota; kingdom Metazoa; phylum Arthropoda; class Insecta; order Coleoptera; family Staphylinidae; genus Ocypus; species Ocypus olens. Next base: position 8,602,198 of record OU343065.1, on the reverse strand, counting down.
TTTATGCATTGTTATTAAAAAAATTGAAATATCATTTAATAAATAAAATAAATTTAATTTTTGCAATGATCCTAATAGCTTGCACCTAAGTGCGATACATGTTTTAGGCATGGATTTGATCATTTAAAAACGATTTTAATCAAATAAATTCGACTTTATGCATTGTTATTGAAAAAAGTGAAATTCCTTTTAATAAATAAAATAAATTTAATTTTTGCAATGATCCTAATAGCTTGCACCTAAGTGCGATACATGTTTTAGGCATGCATTTGATCATTTAAAATTGATTTTAATCAAATAAATTCGACTTTATGCATTGTTATTGAAAGAATTGAAATTTCATTTAATAAATAAAATAAATTTAATTTTTGCAATGATCCTAATAGCTTGCACCTAAGTGCGATACATGTTTTAGGCATGGATTTGATCATTTAAATACGATTTTATTCAAATAAATTCGACTTTATGCATTGTTATTGAAAAAAGTGAAATTCCTTTTAATAAATAAAATAAATTTAATTTTTGCAATGATCCTAATAGCTTACACCTAAGTGCGACACATGTTTTAGGCATGATTTAATCATTTAAACTTGATTTCAATCAAATAAATTCGACTTTATGCATTGTTATTGAAAGAATTGAAATTTCATTTAATAAATAAAATAAATTTAATTTTTTCAATGATCCTAATAGCTTGCACCTAAGTACGATACATGTTTTAGGCATGGATTTGATCATTTAAATACGATTTTAATCAAATAAATTTGACTTTATGCATTGTTATTGAAAAAATTGAAATTTCATTTAATAAATAAAATACATTTAATTTTTGCAATGATCCTAATAGCTTGCACCTAAGTGTGACACATGTTTTCAGCATGCATTTAATTTTTAAAACTTGATTTCAATCAAATAAATTTGACTTTATGCATTGTTATTGAAAAAATTGAAATTTCTTTTAATAAATAAAATAAATTTAATTTTTGCAATGATCCTAATAGCTTGCACCTAAGTGTGATATGTTTTCAGCATGCATTTGATCATATAAACACGATTTCAATCAAATTAATTCGACTTTAAGCATTGTTTTTGAAAAAATTGAAATTTCATTTAATAAATAAAATAAATTTAATGTTTGCAATGATCCTAACAGCTTGCACCCAAGTGCGACAAATGTTTCCGGCATGCATTTGATCATATAAACACGATTTCAATCAAATTAGATTGACTTTATGCATTGGTATTGGAAAAATTGAAATTTCATTTAATAAATAAAATAAATTTAATTTTTGCAATGATCCTAACAGCTTGCACCTAAGTGCGACAAATGTTTCCGGCATGCATTTGATCATATAAACACGATTTCAATCAAATTAATTCGACTTTTAGCATTGTTTTTGAAAAAATTGAAATTTCATTTAATAAATAAAATAAATTTAATTTTTGCAATGATCCTTATGGCTTGCACCTAAGTGTGACACATGTTTTCGGCATGCATTTGATCATATAAATACGATTTCAATCAAAGTAATTCGACTTTAAGCATTGTTTTTGAAAAAATTGAAATTTCATTTAATAAATAAAATAAATTTAATTTTTGCAATGATCCTTATATCTTGCACCTAAGTGTGACACATGTTTTCCGCATTCATTTGATCATATAAACACGATTTTAATCAAATTAATTCGACTTAATTCATTGTTATTGAAAAAATTGAAATTTCATTTTATAAATAAAATAAATTTAATTTTTGCAATGATCCTTATGGCTTGCACCTAAGTGCGACACATGTTTTCGGCATGCATTTGATCATATAAACACGATTTCAATCAAATTAATTCGACTTTATGCATTGTTATTGAAAAAATTGAAATTTCATTTAATAAATAAAATAAATTTAATTTTTGCAATGATCCTTATAGCTTGCACCTAAGTGCGACACATGTTTTCGGCATGCATTTGATCATATAAACACGATTTCAATCAAATTAATTCGACTTGATGCATTGTTTTTGAAAAAATTGAAATTTCATTTAATAAATAAAATAAATTTAATTTTTGCAATGATCCTTATAGCTTGCACCTAAGTGCGACACATGTTTTCGGCATGCATTTGATCATATAAACACGATTTCAATCAATATAATTCGACTTTATGCATTGTTATTGAAAAGATTGAAATTTCTTTTAATAAATAAAATAAATTTAATTTTTGCAATGATCCTAACAGCTTGCACCTAAGTGCGACAAATGTTTCCGGCATACATTTGATCATATAAATACGATTTCAATCAAATTCATTTGACTTTATGCATTGGTATTGAAAAAATTGAAATTTCATTTAATAAATAAAATAAATTTAATTTTTGCAATGATCCTAACAGCTTGTACCTAAGTGCGACAAATGTTTCCGGCATACATTTGATCATATAAATACGATTTCAATCAAATTCATTCGACTTTATGCATTGTTATTGAAAAAATTTAAATTTCATTTAATAAATAAAATAAATTTAATTTTTGCAATGATCCTAATAGCTTGCACCTAAGTGCGATACATGTTTTGAACATGGATTTGATCATATAAATACGATTTTAATCAAATAAATACGACTTTATGCATTGGTATTGAAAAAAATGAAATTACTTTTAATAAATAAAATAAATTTAATTTTTGCAATGATCCTAATAGCTTGCACCTAAGTGTGACACATGTTTTCGCCATGCATTTGATCATATAAACACGATTTCAATCAAATGAATTCGACTTTATGCATTGTTATTCAAAGAATTGAAATTTCATTTAATAAATAAAAAAAAATTAATTTTTTCATTGATCCTAATAGCTTGCTCCTAAGTGTGACACATGTTTTCGGCATGCATTTGATCATATAAACACGACTTTAATAAAATATATCCGACTTTATGCATTGTTATTGAAAAAATAGAAATTTCATTTAATAAATAAAATAAATTTAATTTTTGCAATGATCCTAACAGCTTGCACCTAAGTGCGACACATGTTTTCGGCATGCATTTAATCATATAAACACGATTTCAATCAAATGAATTCGACTTTATGCATTGTTATTGAAAAAATTGAAATTTCATTTAATAAATAAAATAAATTTAATTTTTGCAATGATCCTAACAGCTTGCACCTAAGTGTCATACATGTTTTCGGCATGCATTTGATCATATAAACACGATTGTTAACAAATCAATTCGACTTTATGCATTGTTATTGAAAAAATTGAAATTTCATTTAATAAATAAAATAAATTTAATTTTTGCTATGATCCTAACAGCTTGCACCTAAGCGCGACACATGTTTTCGGCATGCATTTGATCATATAAACACGATTTAAATCAAATATATCCGACTTTATGCATTGTTATTGAAAAAATAGAAATTTCATTTAATAAATTTAATTTTTGCAATGATCCTAACAGCTTGCACCTAAGTGCGACACATGTTTTCGGCATGCATTTGAACATATAAACACGATTTCAATCAAATTAATTCGACTTTATGCATTGTTATTGAAAAAATAGAAATTTCATTTAATAAATAAAATAAATTTAATTTTTGCAATGATCCTAACGGCTTGCACCTAAGTGCAACATATGTTTTTGGCATGCATTTGATCATATAAAAACAATTTCAATCAAATTAATTCGACTTTATACATTGTTATTGAAAAAATTGAAATTTCATTTAATAAATAAAATAAATTTAATTTTTGCAATGATCCTTATAGCTTGCACCTAAGTGCGACACATGTTTTCGGCATGCATTTGATCATATAAACACGATTTCAATGAAATTAATTCGACTTTATGCATTGTTATTGAAAAAATTGAAATTTCATTTATTAAATAAAATAAATTTAATTTTTGCAATAAACCTTATGGCTTGCACCTAAGTGCGACACATGTTTTAGGCAATCATTTGATCATTTAAACTTGAATTCAATCAAATAAATTCGACTTTATGCATTCTTATTGAAAAAATTGAAATTAAATTTAATAAATAAAATAAATTTAATTTTTGCAATGATCCTAACAGCTTGCACCATAGTGCAACACATGTTTAAGGCATGGATTTGATCATTTAAATACGATTTTAATCAAATAAATTCAACTTTATGATTTGTTATTGAAAACATTGAAATTCCATTTAATTATTAAAATAAATTTAATTTTTGCAATGATCCTAACAGCTTGTACCTAAGTGCAACACATGTTTTAGGCATGGATTTGATCATTTAAATACGATTTTAATCAAATAAATTTGACTTTATGCATTGTTATTGAAAAAACTGAAATTCCTTTTAAGAAATAAAATAAATTTAATTTTTGCAATGATCCTAATAGCTTGCACCTAAGTGCGACACATGTTTTCGGCATGCATTTGATCATATAAACACGATTTCAATCAAATATATCCGACTGTATGCATTGTTATCGAAAAAATAGAAATTTCGTTTAATAAATAAAATAAATTTAATTTTTGCAATGATCCTAACAGCTTGCACCTAAGTGCGACACATGTTTTAGGCATGGATTTGATCATTTAAATACGATTTTAATCAAATAAATTCGACTTTATGCATTGTTATTGAAAAAATTGAAATTCCATTCAACAAATAAAATAAATTTAATTTTTGCAATGATCCTAACAGCTTGCACCTAAGTGTGACACATGTTTTCGGCATGCATTTGATTTTTTAAACTTGATTTCAATCAAATAAATTTGACTTTATGCATTGTTATTGAAAAAATTGAAATTTCATTTAATAAATAAAATAAATTTAATTTTTGCAATGATCCTAACAGCTTGCACCTAAGTGCGACACATGTCTCAGGCATGGATTTGATCATTTAAATACGATTTTAATCAAATAAATTCAACTTTTTGCATTGTTATTGAAAACATTGAAATTCCATTTAATTAATAAAATAAATTTAATTTTTGCAATGATCCTAACAGCTTGTACCTAAGTGCAGCACATGTTTTAGGCATGGATTTGATCATTTAAATACGATTTTAATCAAATAAATTCGACTTTATGCATTGTTATTGAAAAAATTGAAATTCCATTTAACAAATAAAATAAATTTAATTTTTGCAATGATCCTAACAGCTTGCACCTAAGTGCGACACATGTTTTAGGCATGGATTTGATCATTTAAATACGATTTTAATCAAATAAATTCGACTTTATGCATTGTTATTGAAAAAATTGAAATTCCATTTAACAAATAAAATAAATTTAATTTTTGCAATGATCCTAACAGCTTGCACCTAAGTGCGACACATGTCTCAGGCATGGATTTGATCATTTAAATACGATTTTAATCAAATAAATTCAACTTTATGCATTGTTATTGAAAACATTGAAATTCCATTTAATTAATAAAATAAATTTAATTTTTGCAATGATCCTAACAGCTTGTACCTAAGTGCAGCACATGTTTTAGGCATGGATTTGATCATTTAAATACGATTTTAATCAAATAAATTCGACTTTATGCATTGTTATTGAAAAAATTGAAATTCCATTTAACAAATAAAATAAATTTAATTTTTGCAATGATCCTAACAGCTTGCACCTAAGTGTGACACATGTTTTCGGCATGCATTTGATTTTTTAAACCTAATTTCAATCAAATAAATTTGACTTTATGCATTGTTATTGAAAAAATTGAAATTTCATTTAATAAATAAAATAAATTTAATTTTTGCAATGATCCTAACAGCTTGCACCTAAGTGCGACACATGTTTTAGGCATGGATTTGATCATTTAAATACGATTTTAATCAAATAAATTCGACTTTATGCATTGTTATTGAAAAAATTGAAATTTCATTTAATAAATAAAATAAATTTAATTTTTGCAATGATCCTAACAGCTTGCACCTAAGTGCGACACATGTTTTCGGCATGCATTTAATAATATAAAAAAGATTTCAATCAAATTAATTCGACTTTATATGGGGCCGCGGTGGTCTAGTGGGTAGAGGTCCGGCCTCTGGACCCCGTTGGTGCGGGTTCGAGTCCCGTCCGGACGGTCACTTTTTCAACACGAAAAATGGCCGTACGGGTCCCTGGGTGTCTAGTGTTTGTCCCCATTTCATTTAAATATGAATATTATTAATATAAATTGGTTGTGGCTGAATGCCCTAGCTGGCTAAGCCAAGTCCCCATCATCCTCGATTCCCTAACCCGAACTCCTGTCAATCATCTTTCCTTTTAAAAAACAAAACAAAAATTCGACTGTATGCATTGTTATTGAAAAAATTGAAATTTCATTTAATAAATAAAATAAATTTAATTTTTGCAATGATCCTAATAGCTTGCACCTAAGTGCGATACATGTTTTAGGCATGGATTTGATCATTTAAATACGATTTTAATCAAATAAATTCGACTTTATGCATTGTTATTGAAAAAAGTGAAATTCCTTTTAATAAATAAAATAAATTTAATTTTTGCAATGATCCTAATAGCTTGCACCTAAGTGCGATACATGTTTTAGGCATGCATTTGATCATTTAAAATTGATTTTAATCAAATAAATTCGACTTTATGCATTGTTATTGAAAGAATTGAAATTTCATTTAATAAATAAAATAAATTTAATTTTTGCAATGATCCTAATAGCTTGCACCTAAGTGCGATACATGTTTTAGGCATGGATTTGATCATTTAAATACGATTTTATTCAAATAAATTCGACTTTATGCATTGTTATTGAAAAAAGTGAAATTCCTTTTAATAAATAAAATAAATTTAATTTTTGCAATGATCCTAATAGCTTACACCTAAGTGCGACACATGTTTTAGGCATGATTTAATCATTTAAACTTGATTTCAATCAAATAAATTCGACTTTATGCATTGTTATTGAAAGAATTGAAATTTCATTTAATAAATAAAATAAATTTAATTTTTTCAATGATCCTAATAGCTTGCACCTAAGTACGATACATGTTTTAGGCATGGATTTGATCATTTAAATACGATTTTAATCAAATAAATTTGACTTTATGCATTGTTATTGAAAAAATTGAAATTTCATTTAATAAATAAAATACATTTAATTTTTGCAATGATCCTAATAGCTTGCACCTAAGTGTGACACATGTTTTCAGCATGCATTTAATTTTTAAAACTTGATTTCAATCAAATAAATTTGACTTTATGCATTGTTATTGAAAAAATTGAAATTTCTTTTAATAAATAAAATAAATTTAATTTTTGCAATGATCCTAATAGCTTGCACCTAAGTGTGATATGTTTTCAGCATGCATTTGATCATATAAACACGATTTCAATCAAATTAATTCGACTTTAAGCATTGTTTTTGAAAAAATTGAAATTTCATTTAATAAATAAAATAAATTTAATGTTTGCAATGATCCTAACAGCTTGCACCCAAGTGCGACAAATGTTTCCGGCATGCATTTGATCATATAAACACGATTTCAATCAAATTAGATTGACTTTATGCATTGGTATTGGAAAAATTGAAATTTCATTTAATAAATAAAATAAATTTAATTTTTGCAATGATCCTAACAGCTTGCACCTAAGTGCGACAAATGTTTCCGGCATGCATTTGATCATATAAACACGATATTTCAATCAAATTAATTCGACTTTTAGCATTGTTTTTGAAAAAATTGAAATTTCATTTAATAAATAAAATAAATTTAATTTTTGCAATGATCCTTATAGCTTGCACCTAAGTACGACACATGTTTTCGGCATGCATTTGATCATATAAACACGATTTCAATCAAATTAATTCGACTTTAAGCATTGTTATTGAAAAAATTGAAATTTCATTTAATAAATTAAATAAATTTAATTTTTGCAATGATCCTTATAGCTTGCACCTAAGTACGACACATGTTTTCGGCATGCATTTGATCATATAAACAAGATTTCAATCAAATTAATTCGACTTTAAGCATTGTTATTGAAAAAATTGAAATTTCATTTAATAAATTAAATAAATTTAATTTTTGCAATGATCCTAATAGCTTGCACCTAAGTGCGACACATGTTTTCGGCATGCATTTGATCGTATAAACACGATTTCAATCAAATTAATTCGACTTTAAGCATTGTTATTGAAAAAATTGAAATTTCATTTAATAAATAAAATAAATTTAATTTTTGCAATGATCCTAGTAGCTTGCAACTAAGTGTGACACATGTTTTCGGCATGCATTTGATCATATAAACACGATTTCAATCAAATTAATTTGACTTTTAGCATTGTTTTTTAAAAAATTGAAATTTCATTTAATAAATAAAATAAATTTAATTTTTGCAATGATCCTAATAGCTTGCACCTAAGTGCGACACATGTTTTCGGCATGTATTTGATCATTTAAACACGATTTTAATTAAATAAATTCAACTTTATGCATTGTTATTGAAAAAATTGAAATTCCTTTAATAAATAAAATAAATTTAATTTTTGCAATGATCCTAAAAGCTTGCACCTAAGTGCGACACCTGTTTTAGGCATGCATTTAATCATTTAAACTTGATTTTAATCAAATTATTTCGACTTTATGCATTGTTATTGAAAACATTTAAATTTCATTTAATAAATTAAATAAATTTAATTTTTGCAATGATCCTTATAGCTTGCACCTAAGTGCGACACATGTTTTCGGCATGCATTTGATCATTTGAACACGATTTCAATCAAATAAGTTCGACTTTAAGCATTGTTTTTGAAAAAATTGAAATTTCATTTAATAAATAAAATAAATTTAATTTTTGCAATGATCCTAACAGCTTGCACCTAAGTGCGACAAATGTTTCCGGCATGCATTTGATCATATAAACACGATTTCAATCAAATTAATTCGACTTTTGGCATTGTTTTTGAAAAAATTGAAATTTTATTTAATAAATAAAATAAATTTAATTTTTGCAATGATCCTAACAGCTTGCACCTAAGTGCGACACATGTTTTCGGCTTACATTTGATCATATAAACACGATTTCAATCAAATTAATTCGACTTTATGCATTGTTATTGAAAAAATTGTAATTTCATTTAATAAATTAAATAAATTTAATTTTTGCAATGATCCTTATAGCTTGCACCTAAGTGCGACACATGTTTTCGGCATGCATTTGATCATATAAACACGATTTCAATCAAATTAATTCGACTTTATGCATTGTTATTGAAAAAATTGTAATTTCATTTAATAAATTAAATAAATTTAATTTTTGCAATGATCCTAATAGCTTGCACCTAAGTGCGACAAATGTTTTCGGCATGCAATAAAATATATAAACACGATTTCAATCAAATTAATTCGACTTTATGCATTGTTATTGAAAAAAATTGAAATTTCATTTAATAAATAAATCAAATTTAATTTTTGCAATGATCCTAATGGCTTGCACTTTAGTGTGACACATGTTTTCGGCATGCATTTAATCATATAAACACGATTTCAATCAAATAAATTCGACTTTATGCATTGTTATTGAAAAAATTGTAATTTCATTTAATAAATTAAATAAATTTAATTTTTGCAATGATCCTAATAGCTTGCACCTAAGTGCGACACATGTTTTCGGCATGCATTTGATCATATAAACACGATTTCAGTCAAATTAATTCGACTTTATGCATTGTTTTTGAAAAAATTGTAATTTCATTTAATAAATTAAATAAATTTAATTTTTGCAATGATCCTAATAGCTTGCACCTAAGTGCGACAAATGTTTTCGGCATGCAATAAAATATATAAACACGATTTCAATCAATTTAATTCGACTTTAAGCATTGTTTTTGAAAAAATTGAAATTTCATTTAATAAATTAAATAAATTTAATTTTTGCAATGATCCTAATAGCTTGCACCTAAGTGCGACACATGTTTTCGGCATGTATTTGATCATTTAAACACGATTTTAATTAAATAAATTCAACTTTATGCATTGTTATTGAAAAAATTGAAATTCCTTTTAATAAATAAAATAAATTTAATTTTTGCAATGATCCTAATAGCTTGCACCTAAGTGCGACACCTGTTTTAGGCATGCATTTAATCATTTAAACTTGATTTTAATCAAATTATTTCGACTTTATGCATTGTTATTGAAAACATTTAAATTTCATTTAATAAATTAAATAAATTTAATTTTTGCAATGATCCTTATAGCTTGCACCTAAGTGCGACACATGTTTTCGGCATGCATTTGATCATTTGAACACGATTTCAATCAAATTAGTTCGACTTTAAGCATTGTTTTTGAAAAAATTGAAATTTCATTTAATAAATAAAATAAATTTAATTTTTGCAATGATCCTAACAGCTTGCACCTAAGTGCGACAAATGTTTCCGGCATGCATTTGATCATATAAACACGATTTCAATCAAATTAATTCGACTTTTGGCATTGTTTTTGAAAAAATTGAAATTTTATTTAATAAATAAAATAAATTTAATTTTTGCAATGATCCTAACAGCTTGCACCTAAGTGCGACACATGTTTTCGGCATGCATTTGATCATATAAACACGATTTCAATCAAATTAATTCGACTTTATGCATTGTTATTGAAAAAATTGTAATTTCATTTAATAAATTAAATAAATTTAATTTTTGCAATGATCCTAATAGCTTGCACCTAAGTGCGACACATGTTTTCGGCATGCATTTGATCATATAAACACGATTTCAATCAAATTAATTCGACTTTATGCATTGTTATTGAAAAAATAGAAATTTCATTTAATAAATTAAATAAATTTAATTTTTGCAATGATCCTAATAGCTTGTACCTAAGTGCGACAAATGTTTTCGGCATGCAATAAAATATATAAACACGATTTCAATCAAATTAATTCGACTTTATGCATTGTTATTGAAAAAATTGAAATTTCATTTAATAAATAAAATAAATTTAATTTTTGCAATGATCCTAATGGCTTGCACTTTAGTGTGACACATGTTTTCGGCATGCATTTAATCATATAAACACGATTTCAATCAAATAAATTCGACTTTATGCATTGTGATTGAAAGAATTGAAATTTCATTTAATAAATAAAATAAATGTAATTTTTGCAATGATCCTAATAGCTTGCACCAAAGTGTGACACATGTATTCGGCATGCATTTGATTATATAAACACGATTTCAATCAAATATATCCGACTTTATGCATTGTTATTGAAAAAATAGAAAATTCATTTAATAAATAAAATAAATTTAATTTTTGCAATGATCCTAACAGCTTGCACCTAAGTGCGACACATGTTTTCGGCATGCATTTGATCATATAAACACGATTTCAATCAAATTAATTCGACTTTATGCATTGTTATTGAAAAAATTGTAATTTCATTTAATAAATTAAATAAATTTAATTTTTGCAATGATCCTAATAGCTTGAACCTAAGTGCGACAAATGTTTTCGGCATGCAATAAAATATATAAACACGATTTCAATCAATTTAATTCGACTTTAAACATTGTTTTTGAAAAAATTGAAATTTCATTTAATAAATTAAATAAATTTAATTTTTGCAATGATCCTAATAGCTTGCACCTAAGTGCGACACATGTTTTCGGCATGTATTTGATCATTTAAACACGATTTTAATCAAATAAATTCAACTTTATGCATTGTTATTGAAAAAATTGAAATTCCTTTTAATAAATAAAATAAATTTAATTTTTGCAATGATCCTAATAGCTTGCACCTAAGTGCGACACCTGTTTTAGGCATGCATTTAATCATTTAAACTTGATTTTAATCAAATTATTTCGACTTTATGCATTGTTATTGAAAACATTTAAATTTCATTTAATAAATTAAATAAATTTAATTTTTGCAATGATCCTAACAGCTTGCACCTAAGTGCTACAAATGTTTCCGGCATGCATTTGATCATATAAACACGATTTCAATCAAATTAATTCGACTTTTGGCATTGTTTTTGAAAAAATTGAAATTTTATTTAATAAATAAAATAAATTTAATTTTTGCAATGATCCTAACAGCTTGCACCTAAGTGCGACACATGTTTTCGGCATGCATTTGATCATATAAACACGATTTCAATCAAATTAATTCGACTTTATGCATTGTTATTGAAAAAATTGTAATTTCATTTAATAAATTAAATAAATTTAATTTTTGCAATGATCCTAATAGCTTGCACCTAAGTGCGACACATGTTTTCGGCATGCATTTGATCATATAAACACGATTTCAATCAAATTAACTCGACTTTATGCATTGTTATTGAAAAAATAAAAATTTCATTTAATAAATTAAATAAATTTAATTTTTGCAATGATCCCAATAGCTTGTACCTAAGTGCGACAAATGTTTTCGGCATGCAATAAAATATATAAACACGATTTCAATCAAATTAATTCGACTTTATGCATTGTTATTGAAAAAATTGAAATTTAATTTAATAAATAAAATAAATTTAATTTTTGCAATGATCCTAATGGCTTGCACTTTAGTGTGACACATGTTTTCGGCATGCATTTAATCATATAAACACGATTTCAATCAAATAAATTCGACTTTATGCATTGTGATTGAAAGAATTGAAATTTCATTTAATAAATAAAATAAATGTAATTTTTGCAATGATCCTAATAGCTTGCACCAAAGTGTGACACATGTATTCGGCATGCATTTGATTATATAAACACGATTTCAATCAAATATATCCGACTTTATGCATTGTTATTGAAAAAATAGAAATTTCATTTAATAAATAAAATAAATTTAATTTTTGCAATGATCCTAACAGCTTGCACCTAAGTGCGACAGATGTTTTCGGCATGCATTTGATCATATAAACACGATTTCAATCAAATTAATTCGACTTTTGGCATTGTTTTTGAAAAAATTGAAATTTTGTTTAATAAATAAAATAAATTTAATTTTTGCAATGATCCTAACAGCTTGCACCTAAGTGCGACACATGTTTTCGGCATGCATTTGATCATATAAACACGATTTCAATCAAATTAATTCGACTGTATGCATTGTTATTGAAAAAATAGTAATTTCATTTAATAAATAAAATAAATTTAATTTTTGCAATGATCCTAGTAGCTTGCAACTAAGTGTGACACATGTTTTCGGCATGCATTTGATCATATAAACACGATTTCAATCAATTTAATTCGACTTTAAGCATTGTTATTGAAAAAATTGAAATTTCATTTAATAAATAAAATAAATTTAATTTTTGCAATGATCCTAGTAGCTTGCAACTAAGTGTGACACATGTTTTCGGCATGCATTTGATCATATAAACACGATTTCAATCAAATTAATTCGACTTTTAGCATTGTTTTTGAAAAAATTGAAATTTTATTTAATAAATAAAATAAATTTAATTTTTGCAATGATCCTAACAGCTTGCACCTAAGTGCGACACATGTTTTCAGCATGCATTTGATCATATAAACACGATTTCAATCAAATTAATTCGACTTTATGCATTGTTATTGAAAAAATTGTAAATTCATTTAATAAATTAAATAAATTTAATTTTTGCAATGTTCCTAATAGCTTGCACCTAAGTGCGACACATGTTTTCGGCATGCATTTGATCATATAAACACGATTTCAATCAAATTAATTCGACTTTATGCATTGTTATTGAAAAAATTGTAATTTCATTTAATAAATTAAATAAATTTAATTTTTGCAATGATCCTAATAGCTTGCACCTAAGTGCGACAAATGTTTTCGGCATGCAATAAAATATATAAACACGATTTCAATCAAATTAATTCGACTTTATGCATTGTTATTGAAAAAATTGAAATTTCATTTAATAAATAAAATAAATTTAATTTTTGCAATGATCCTAATGGCTTGCACTTTAGTGTGACACATGTTTTCAGCATGCATTTAATCATATAAACACGATTTCAATCAAATAAATTCGACTTTATGCATTGTTATTGAAAAAATTGTAAATTCATTTAATAAATTAAATAAATTTAATTTTTGCAATGATCCTAATAGCTTGCACCTAAGTGCGACACATGTTTTCGGCATGCATTTGATCATATAAACACGATTTCAGTCAAATTAATTCGACTTTATGCATTGTTATTGAAAAAATTGTAATTTCATTTAATAAATTAAATAAATTTAATTTTTGCAATGATCCTAACAGCTTGCACCTAAGTGCGACAAATGTTTTCGGCATGCAATAAAATATATAAACACGATTTCAATCAATTTAATTCGACTTTAAGCATTGTTTTTGAAAAAATTGAAATTTCATTTAATAAATTAAATAAATTTAATTTTTGCAATGATCCTAATAGCTTGCACCTAAGTGCGACACATGTTTTCGGCATGTATTTGATCATTTAAACACGATTTTAATCAAATAAATTCAACTTTATGCATTGTTATTGAAAAAATTGAAATTCCTTTTAATAAATAAAATAAATTTAATTTTTGCTATGATCCTAATAGCTTGCACCTAAGTGCGACACCTGTTTTAGGCATGCATTTAATCATTTAAACTTGATTTAAATCAAATTATTTAGACTTTATGCATTGTTATTGAAAACATTTAAATTTCATTTAATAAATTAAATAAATTTAATTTTTGCAATGATCCTTATAGCTTGCACCTAAGTGCGACACATGTTTTCGGCATGCATTTGATCATTTGAACACGATTTCAATCAAATTAGTTCGACTTTAAGCATTGTTTTTGAAAAAATTGAAATTTCATTTAATAAATAAAATAAATTTAATTTTTGCAATGATCCTAACAGCTTGCACCTAAGTGCGACAAATGTTTCCGGCATGCATTTGATCATATAAACACGATTTCAATCAAATTAATTCGACTTTTGGCATTGTTTTTGAAAAAATTGAAATTTTATTTAATAAATAAAATAAATTTAATTTTTGCAATGATCCTAACAGCTTGCACCTAAGTGCTACAAATGTTTCCGGCATGCATTTGATCATATAAACACGATTTCAATCAAATTAATTCGACTTTTGGCATTGTTTTTGAAAAAATTGAAATTTTATTTAATAAATAAAATAAATTTAATTTTTGCAATGATCCTAATAGCTTGCACCTAAGTGCGACACATGTTTTCGGCATGCATTTGATCATATAAACACGATTTCAATCAAATTAATTCGACTTTATGCATTGTTATTGAAAAAATAGAAATTTCATTTAATAAATTAAATAAATTTAATTTTTGCAATGATCCTAATAGCTTGTACCTAAGTGCGACAAATGTTTTCGGCATGCAATAAAATATATAAACACGATTTCAATCAAATTAATTCGACTTTATGCATTCTTATTGAAAAAATTGAAATTTCATTTAATAAATAAAATAAATTTAATTTTTGCAATGATCCTAATGGCTTCCACTTTAGTGTGACACATGTTTTCGGCATGCATTTAATCATATAAACACGATTTCAAACAAATAAATTCGACTTTATGCATTGTGATTGAAAGAATTGAAATTTCATTTAATAAATAAAATAAATGTAATTTTTGCAATGATCCTAACAGCTTGCACCTAAGTGCGACACATGTTTTCGGCATGTATTTGATCATTTAAACACGATTTTAATCAAATAAATTCAACTTTATGCATTGTTATTGAAAAAATTGAAATTCCTTATAATAAATAAAATAAATTTAATTTTTGCAATGATCCTAATAGCTTGCACCTAAGTGCGACACCTGTTTTAGGCATGCATTTAATCATTTAAACTTGATTTTAATCAAATTATTTCGACTTTATGCATTGTTATTGAAAACATTTAAATTTCATTTAATAAATTAAATAAATTTAATTTTTGCAATGATCCTTATAGCTTGCACCTAAGTGCGACACATGTTTTCGGCATGCATTTGATCATTTGAACACGATTTCAATCAAATTAGTTCGACTTTAAGCATTGTTTTTGAAAAAATTGAAATTTCATTTAATAAATAAAATAAATTTAATTTTTGCAATGATCCTAACAGCTTGCACCTAAGTGCGACAAATGTTTCCGGCATGCATTTGATCATATAAACACGATTTCAATCAAATTAATTCGACTTTTGGCATTGTTTTTGAAAAAATTGAAATTTTATTTAATAAATAAAATAAATTTAATTTTTGCAATGATCCTAACAGCTTGCACCTAAGTGCTACAAATGTTTCCGGCATGCATTTGATCATATAAACACGATTTCAATCAAATTAATTCGACTTTTGGCATTGTTTTTGAAAAAATTGAAATTTTATTTAATAAATAAAATAAATTTAATTTTTGCAATGATCCTAACAGCTTGCACCTAAGTGCGACACATGTTTTCGGCATGCATTTGATCATATAAACACGATTTCAATCAAATTAATTCGACTTTATGCATTGTTATTGAAAAAATAGAAATTTCATTTAATAAATTAAATAAATTTAATTTTTGCAATGATCCTAATAGCTTGTACCTAAGTGCGACAAATGTTTTCGGCATGCAATAAAATATATAAACACGATTTCAATCAAATTAATTCGACTTTATGCATTCTTATTGAAAAAATTGAAATTTCATTTAATAAATAAAATAAATTTAATTTTTGCAATGATCCTAATGGCTTCCACTTTAGTGTGACACATGTTTTCGGCATGCATTTAATCATATAAACACGATTTCAAACAAATAAATTCGACTTTATGCATTGTGATTGAAAGAATTGAAATTTCATTTAATAAATAAAATAAATGTAATTTTTGCAATGATCCTAACAGCTTGCACCTAAGTGCGACACATGTTTTCGGCATGTATTTGATCATTTAAACACGATTTTAATCAAATAAATTCAACTTTATGCATTGTTATTGAAAAAATTGAAATTCCTTTTAATAAATAAAATAAATTTAATTTTTGCAATGATCCTAATAGCTTGCACCTAAGTGCGACACCTGTTTTAGGCATGCATTTAATCATTTAAACTTGATTTTAATCAAATTATTTCGACTTTATGCATTGTTATTGAAAACATTTAAATTTCATTTAATAAATTAAATAAATTTAATTTTTGCAATGATCCTAACAGCTTGCACCTAAGTGCTACAAATGTTTCCGGCATGCATTTGATCATATAAACACGATTTCAATCAAATTAATTCGACTTTTGGCATTGTTTTTGAAAAAATTGAAATTTTATTTAATAAATAAAATAAATTTAATTTTTGCAATGATCCTAACAGCTTGCACCTAAGTGCGACACATGTTTTCGGCATGCATTTGATCATATAAACACGATTTCAATCAAATTAATTCGACTTTATGCATTGTTATTGAAAAAATTGTAATTTCATTTAATAAATTAAATAAATTTAATTTTTGCAATGATCCTAATAGCTTGCACCTAAGTGCGACACATGTTTTCGGCATGCATTTGATCATATAAACACGATTTCAATCAAATTAACTCGACTTTATGCATTGTTATTGAAAAAATAAAAATTTCATTTAATAAATTAAATAAATTTAATTTTTGCAATGATCCCAATAGCTTGTACCTAAGTGCGACAAATGTTTTCGGCATGCAATAAAATATATAAACACGATTTCAATCAAATTAATTCGACTTTATGCATTGTTATTGAAAAAATTGAAATTTAATTTAATAAATAAAATAAATTTAATTTTTGCAATGATCCTAATGGCTTGCACTTTAGTGTGACACATGTTTTCGGCATGCATTTAATCATATAAACACGATTTCAATCAAATAAATTCGACTTTATGCATTGTGATTGAAAGAATTGAAATTTCATTTAATAAATAAAATAAATGTAATTTTTGCAATGATCCTAATAGCTTGCACCAAAGTGTGACACATGTATTCGGCATGCATTTGATTATATAAACACGATTTCAATCAAATATATCCGACTTTATGCATTGTTATTGAAAAAATAGAAATTTCATTTAATAAATAAAATAAATTTAATTTTTGCAATGATCCTAACAGCTTGCACCTAAGTGCGACAGATGTTTTCGGCATGCATTTGATCATATAAACACGATTTCAATCAAATTAATTCGACTTTTGGCATTGTTTTTGAAAAAATTGAAATTTTGTTTAATAAATAAAATAAATTTAATTTTTGCAATGATCCTAACAGCTTGCACCTAAGTGCGACACATGTTTTCGGCATGCATTTGATCATATAAACACGATTTCAATCAAATTAATTCGACTGTATGCATTGTTATTGAAAAAATAGTAATTTCATTTAATAAATAAAATAAATTTAATTTTTGCAATGATCCTAGTAGCTTGCAACTAAGTGTGACACATGTTTTCGGCATGCATTTGATCATATAAACACGATTTCAATCAATTTAATTCGACTTTAAGCATTGTTATTGAAAAAATTGAAATTTCATTTAATAAATAAAATAAATTTAATTTTTGCAATGATCCTAGTAGCTTGCAACTAAGTGTGACACATGTTTTCGGCATGCATTTGATCATATAAACACGATTTCAATCAAATTAATTCGACTTTTAGCATTGTTTTTGAAAAAATTGAAATTTTATTTAATAAATAAAATAAATTTAATTTTTGCAATGATCCTAACAGCTTGCACCTAAGTGCGACACATGTTTTCGGCATGCATTTGATCATATAAACACGATTTCAATCAAATTAATTCGACTTTATGCATTGTTATTGAAAAAATTGTAAATTCATTTAATAAATTAAATAAATTTAATTTTTGCAATGTTCCTAATAGCTTGCACCTAAGTGCGACACATGTTTTCGGCATGCATTTGATCATATAAACACGATTTCAATCAAATTAATTCGACTTTATGCATTGTTATTGAAAAAATTGTAATTTCATTTAATAAATTAAATAAATTTAATTTTTGCAATGATCCTAATAGCTTGCACCTAAGTGCGACAAATGTTTTCGGCATGCAATAAAATATATAAACACGATTTCAATCAAATTAATTCGACTTTATGCATTGTTATTGAAAAAATTGAAATTTCATTTAATAAATAAAATAAATTTAATTTTTGCAATGATCCTAATGGCTTGCACTTTAGTGTGACACATGTTTTCAGCATGCATTTAATCAT
This sequence comes from Ocypus olens, assembly GCA_910593695.2. Classification (NCBI taxonomy): domain Eukaryota; kingdom Metazoa; phylum Arthropoda; class Insecta; order Coleoptera; family Staphylinidae; genus Ocypus; species Ocypus olens. The sequence continues at coordinate 8,583,011 of OU343065.1, read as the reverse complement.
ATAAACACGATTTCAATCAAATAAATTCGACTTTATGCATTGTTATTGAAAAAATTGTAAATTCATTTAATAAATTAAATAAATTTAATTTTTGCAATGATCCTAATAGCTTGCACCTAAGTGCGACACATGTTTTCGGCATGCATTTGATCATATAAACACGATTTCAGTCAAATTAATTCGACTTTATGCATTGTTATTGAAAAAATTGTAATTTCATTTAATAAATTAAATAAATTTAATTTTTGCAATGATCCTAACAGCTTGCACCTAAGTGCGACAAATGTTTTCGGCATGCAATAAAATATATAAACACGATTTCAATCAATTTAATTCGACTTTAAGCATTGTTTTTGAAAAAATTGAAATTTCATTTAATAAATTAAATAAATTTAATTTTTGCAATGATCCTAATAGCTTGCACCTAAGTGCGACACATGTTTTCGGCATGTATTTGATCATTTAAACACGATTTTAATCAAATAAATTCAACTTTATGCATTGTTATTGAAAAAATTGAAATTCCTTTTAATAAATAAAATAAATTTAATTTTTGCTATGATCCTAATAGCTTGCACCTAAGTGCGACACCTGTTTTAGGCATGCATTTAATCATTTAAACTTGATTTAAATCAAATTATTTAGACTTTATGCATTGTTATTGAAAACATTTAAATTTCATTTAATAAATTAAATAAATTTAATTTTTGCAATGATCCTTATAGCTTGCACCTAAGTGCGACACATGTTTTCGGCATGCATTTGATCATTTGAACACGATTTCAATCAAATTAGTTCGACTTTAAGCATTGTTTTTGAAAAAAATTGAAATTTCATTTAATAAATAAAATAAATTTAATTTTTGCAATGATCCTAACAGCTTGCACCTAAGTGCGACAAATGTTTCCGGCATGCATTTGATCATATAAACACGATTTCAATCAAATTAATTCGACTTTTGGCATTGTTTTTGAAAAAATTGAAATTTTATTTAATAAATAAAATAAATTTAATTTTTGCAATGATCCTAACAGCTTGCACCTAAGTGCGACACATGTTTTCGGCATGCATTTGATCATATAAACACGATTTCAATCAAATTAATTCGACTTTATGCATTGTTATTGAAAAAATTGTAATTTCATTTAATAAATTAAATAAATTTAATTTTTGCAATGATCCTAATAGCTTGCACCTAAGTGCGACAAATGTTTTCGGCATGCAATAAAATATATAAACACGATTTCAATCAATTTAATTCGACTTTAAGCATTGTTTTTGAAAAAATTGAAATTTCATTTAATAAATTAAATAAATTTAATTTTTGCAATGATCCTAATAGCTTGCACCTAAGTGCGACACATGTTTTCGGCATGCATTTGATCATATAAACACGATTTCAATCAAATTAATTCGACTTTATGCATTGTTATTGAAAAAATAGAAATTTCATTTAATAAATAAAATAAATTTAATTTTTGCAATGATCCTAATAGCTTGCACCTAAGTGCGACACCTGTTTTAGGCATGCATTTAATCATTTAAACTTGATTTTAATCAAATTATTTCGACTTTATGCATTGTTATTGAAAACATTTAAATTTCATTTAATAAATTAAATAAATTTAATTTTTGCAATGATCCTAACAGCTTGCACCTAAGTGCGACAAATGTTTCCGGCATGCATTTGATCATATAAACACGATTTTAATCAAATTAATTCGACTTTTGGCATTGTTTTTGAAAAAATTGAAATTTTATTTAATAAATAAAATAAATTTAATTTTTGCAATGATCCTAACAGCTTGCACCTAAGTGCGACACATGTTTTCGGCATGCATTTGATCATATAAACACGATTTCAATCAAATTAATTCGACTTTATGCATTGTTATTGAAAAAATTGAAATTTCATTTAATAAATAAAATAAATTTAATTTTTGCAATGATCCTTATAGCTTGCACCTAAGTACGACACATGTTTTCGGCATGCATTTGATCATATAAACACGATTTCAATCAAATTAATTCGACTTTAAGCATTGTTATTGAAAAAATTGAAATTTCATTTAATAAATTAAATAAATTTAATTTTTGCAATGATCCTAATAGCTTGCACCTAAGTGCGACACATGTTTTCGGCATGCATTTGATCATATAAACAAGATTTCAATCAAATTAATTCGACTTTATGCATTGTTATTGAAAAAATTGAAATTTCATTTAATAAATTAAATAAATTTAATTTTTGCAATGATCCTTATAGCTTGCACCTAAGTGCGACACATGTTTTCGGCATGCATTTGATCATATAAACACGACTTTAATTAAATTAATTCGACTTTATGCATTGTTATAGAAAAAAATGAAATTTCATGTAATAAATAAAATAAATTTAATTTTGGCAATGATCCTAGTAGCTTGCACCTAAGTGTGACACATGTTTTCGGCATGGATTTGATCATATAAACACGATTTCAATCAAATTAATTCGACTTTTAGCATTGTTTTTGAAAAAATTGAAATTTCATTTAATAAATAAAATAAATTTAATTTTTGCAATGATCCTTATAGCTTGCACCTAAGTGCGATACATGTTTTCGGCATGCATTTGATCATATAAACACGACTTTAATTAAATTAATTCGACTTTATGCATTGTTATAGAAAAAAATGAAATTTCATGTAATAAATAAAATAAATTTAATTTTTGCAATGATCCTAGTAGCTTGCACCTAAGTGTGACACATGTTTTCGGCATGGATTTGATCATATAAACACGATTTCAATCAAATTAATTCGACTTTAAGCATTGTTTTTGAAAAAATTGAAATTTCATTTAATAAATAATATAAATTTAATTTTTGCAATGACCCTAACAGCTTGCACCTAAGTGCGACAAATGTTTCCGGCATGCATTTGATCATATAAACAAGATTTCAATCAAATTATATCGACTTTATGCATTGGTATTGAAAAAATTGAAATTTCATTTAATAAATTAAATAAATTTAATTTTGGCAATGATCCTTATGGCTTGCACCTAAGTGTGACACATGTTTTCGGCATGGATTTGATCATTTAAACACGATTTTAATCAAATAAATTCAACTTTATGCATTGTTATTGAAAAAATTGAAATTCCTTTTAATAAATAAAATAAATTTAATTTTTGCAATGATCCTAATAGCTTGCACCTAAGTGCGACACCTGTTTTAGGCATGCATTTAATCAGTTAAACTTGATTTTAATCAAATTATTTCGACTTTATGCATTGTTATTGAAAACATTTAAATTTCATTTAATAAATTAAATAAATTTAATTTTTGCAATGATCCTTATAGCTTGCACCTAAGTGCGACACATGTTTTCGGCATGCATTTGATCATTTAAACACGATTTCAATCAAATTAGTTCGACTTTAAGCATTGTTTTTGAAAAAATTGAAATTTCATTTAATCAATAAAATAAATTTAATTTTTGCAATGATCCTAACAGCTTGCACCTAAGTGCGACAAATGTTTCCGGCATGCATTTGATCATATAAACACGATTTCAATCAAATTAATTCGTCTTTTGGCATTGTTTTTGAAAAAATTGAAATTTTATTTATTAAATAAAATAAATTTAATTTTTGCAATGATCCTAACAGCTTGCACCTAAGTGCGACACATGTTTTCGGCATGCATTTGATCATATAAACACGATTTCAATCAAATTAATTCGACTTTATGCATTGTTATTGAAAAAATTGTAAATTCATTTAATAAATTATATAAATTTAATTTTTGCAATGATCCTAATAGCTTGCACCTAAGTGCGACAAATGTTTTCGGCATGCAATAAAATATATAAACACGATTTCAATCAAATTAATTCGACTTTATGCATTGTTATTGAAAAAATTGAAATTTCATTTAATAAATAAAATAAATTTAATTTTTGCAATGATCCTAATGGCTTGCACTTTAGTGTGACACATGTTTTCGGCATGCATTTAATCATATAAACACGATTTCAATCAAATAAATTCGACTTTATGCATTGTGATTGAAAGAATTGAAATTTCATTTAATAAATAAAATAAATGTAATTTTTGCAATGATCCTAATAGCTTGCACCAAAGTGTGACACATGTATTCGGCATGCATTTGATTATATAAACACGATTTCAATCAAATATATCCGACTTTATGCATTGTTATTGAAAAAATAGAAATTTCATTTAATAAATAAAATAAATTTAATTTTTGCAATGATCCTAACAGCTTGCACCTAAGTGCGACACATGTTTTCGGCATGCATTTGATCATATAAACATGATTTCAATCAAATTAATTCGACTTTATGCATGGTTTTTGAAAAAATTGAAATTCATTTTAATAAATAAAATAAATTTAATTTTTGCAATGATCCTAATAGCTTGCACCTAAGTGCGACAAATGTTTTCGGCATGCAATTAAATATATAAACACGATTTCAATCAATTTAATTCGACTTTAAGCATTGTTTTTGAAAAAATTGAAATTTCATTTATTAAATTAAATAAATTTAATTTTTGCAATGATCCTAATAGCTTGCACCTAAGTGCGACACATGTTTTCGGCATGTATTTGATCATTTAAACACGATTTTAATCAAATAAATTCAACTTTATGCATTGTTATTGAAAAAATTGAAATTCCTTTTAATAAATAAAATAAATTTAATTTTTGCAATGATCCTAATAGCTTGCACCTAAGTGCGACACCTGTTTTAGGCATGCATTTAATCATTTAAACTTGATTTTAATCAAATTATTTCGACTTTATGCATTGTTATTGAAAACATTTAAATTTCATTTAATAAATTAAATAAATTTAATTTTTGCAATGATCCTAACAGCTTGCACCTAAGTGCGACAAATGTTTCCGGCATGCATTTGATCATATAAACACGATTTCAATCAAATTAATTCGACTTTTGGCATTGTTTTTAAAAAAATTGAAATTTTATTTAATAAATAAAATAAATTTAATTTTTGCAATGATCCTAACAGCTTGCACCTAAGTGCGACACATGTTTTCGGCATGCATTTGATCATATAAAGACGATTTCAATCAAATTAATTCGACTTTATGCATTGTTATTGAAAAAATTGTAATTTCATTTAATAAATTAAATAAATTTAATTTTTGCAATGATCCTAATAACTTGCACCTAAGTGCGACACATGTTCTCGGCATGCATTTGATCATATAAACACGATTTCAATCAAATTAACTCGACTTTATGCATTGTTATTGAAAAAATAAAAATTTCATTTAATAAATTAAATAAATTTAATTTTTGCAATGATCCCAATAGCTTGTACCTAAGTGCGACAAATGTTTTCGGCATGCAATAAAATATATAAACACGATTTCAATCAAATTAATTCGACTCTATGCATTGTTATTGAAAAAATTGAAATTTCATTTAATAAATAAAATAAATTTAATTTTTGCAATGATCCTAATGGCTTGCACTTTAGTGTGACACATGTTTTCGGCATGCATTTAATCATATAAACACGATTTTAATCAAATAAATTCGACTTTATGCATTGTGATTGAAAGAATTGAAATTTCATTTAATAAATAAAATAAATGTAATTTTTGCAATGATCCTAATAGCTTGCACCAAAGTGTGACACATGTATTCGGCATGCATTTGATTATATAAACACGATTTCAATCAAATATATCCGACTTTATGCATTGTTATTGAAAAAATAGAAATTTCATTTAATAAATTAAATAAATTTAATTTTTGCAATGATCCTAATAGCTTGCACCTAAGTGCGACACATGTTTTCGGCATGTATTTGATCATTTAAACACGATTTTAATCAAATAAATTCAACTTTATGCATTGTTATTGAAAAAATTGAAATTCCTTTTAATAAATAAAATAAATTTAATTTTTGCAATGATCCTAATAGCTTGCACCTAAGTGCGACACCTGTTTTAGGCATGCATTTAATCATTTAAACTTGATTTTAATCAAATTATTTCGACTTTATGCATTGTTATTGAAAACATTTAAATTTCATTTAATAAATTAAATAAATTTAATTTTTGCAATGATCCTAACAGCTTGCACCTAAGTGCGACAAATGTTTCCGGCATGCATTTGATCATATAAACACGATTTCAATCAAATTATTTCGACTTTTGGCATTGTTTTTGAAAAACTTGAAATTTTATTTAATAAATAAAATAAATTTAATTTTTGCAATGATCCTAACAGCTTGCACCTAAGTGCGACACATGTTTTCGGCATGCATTTGATCATATAAAGACGATTTCAATCAAATTAATTCGACTTTATGCATTGTTATTGAAAAAATTGTAATTTCATTTAATAAATTAAATAAATTTAATTTTTGCAATGATCCTAATAACTTGCACCTAAGTGCGACACATGTTCTCGGCATGCATTTGATCATATAAACACGATTTCAATCAAATTAACTCGACTTTATGCATTGTTATTGAAAAAATAAAAATTTCATTTAATAAATTAAATAAATTTAATTTTTGCAATGATCCCAATAGCTTGTACCTAAGTGCGACAAATGTTTTCGGCATGCAATAAAATATATAAACACGATTTCAATCAAATTAATTCGACTTTATGCATTGTTATTGAAAAAATTGAAATTTCATTTAATAAATAAAATAAATTTAATTTTTGCAATGATCCTAATGGCTTGCACTTTAGTGTGACACATGTTTTCGGCATGCATTTAATCATATAAACACGATTTTAATCAAATAAATTCAACTTTATGCATTGTGATTGAAAGAATTGAAATTTCATTTAATAAATAAAATAAATGTAATTTTTGCAATGATCCTAATAGCTTGCACCAAAGTGTGACACATGTATTCGGCATGCATTTGATTATATAAACACGATTTCAATCAAATATATCCGACTTTATGCATTGTTATTGAAAAAATAGAAATTTCATTTAATAAATAAAATAAATTTAATTTTTGCAATGATCCTAACAGCTTGCACCTAAGTGCGACACATGTTTTCGGCATGCATTTGATCATATAAACACGATTTCAATCAAATTAATTCGACTTTTGGCATTGTTTTTGAAAAAATTGAAATTTTATTTAATAAATAAAATAAATTTAATTTTTGCAATGATCCTAACAGCTTGCACCTAAGTGCGACACATGTTTTCGGCATGCATTTGATCATATAAACACGATTTCAATCAAATTAATTCGACTTTATGCATTGTTATTGAAAAAATTGTAATTTCATTTAATAAATAAAATAAATTTAATTTTTGCAATGATCCTAGTAGCTTGCAACTAAGTGTGACACATGTTTTCGGCATGCATTTGATCATATAAACACGATTTCAATCAAATTAATTCGACTTTAAGCATTGTTATTGAAAAAATTGAAATTTGATTTAATAAATAAAATAAATTTAATTTTTGCAATGATCCTAGTAGCTTGCAACTAAGCGTGACACATGTTTTCGGCATGCATTTGATCATATAAACACGATTTCAATCAAATTAATTCGACTTTTAGCATTGTTTTTGAAAAAATTGAAATTTTATTTAATAAATAAAATAAATTTAATTTTTGCAATGATCCTAACAGCTTGCACCTAAGTGCGACACATGTTTTCGGCATGCATTTGATCATATAAACACGATTTCAATCAAATTAATTCGACTTTATGCATTGTTATTGAAAAAATTGTAATTTCATTTAATAAATTAAATAAATTTAATTTTTGCAATGATCCTAATAGCTTGCACCTAAGTGCGACAAATGTTTTCGGCATGCAATAAAATATATAAACACGATTTCAATCAAATTAATTCGACTTTATGCATTGTTATTGAAAAAATTGAAATTTCATTTAATAAATAAAATAAATTTAATTTTTGCAATGATCCTAATGGCTTGCACTTTAGTGTGACACATGTTTTCGGCATGCATTTAATCATATAAACACGATTTCAATCAAATAAATTCGACTTTATGCATTGTTATTGAAAAAATTGTAATTTCATTTAATAAATTAAATAAATTTAATTTTTGCAATGATCCTAATAGCTTGCACCTAAGTGCGACACATGTTTTCGGCATGCATTTGATCATATAAATACGATTTCAGTCAAATTAATTCGACTTTATGCATTGTTATTGAAAAAATTGTAATTTCATTTAATAAATTAAATAAATTTAATTTTTGCAATGATCCTAATAGCTTGCACCTAAGTGCGACAAATGTTTTCGGCATGCAATAAAATATATAAACACGATTTCAATCAAATTAATTCGACTTTATGCATTGTTATTGAAAAAATTGTAATTTCATTTAATAAATTAAATAAATTTAATTTTTGCAATGATCCTAATAGCTTGCACCTAAGTGCGACAAATGTTTTCGGCATGCAATAAAATATATAAACACGATTTCAATCAAATAAATTCGACTTTATGCATTGTTATTGAAAAAATTGTAATTTCATTTAATAAATTAAATAAATTTAATTTTTGCAATGATCCTAATAGCTTGCACCTAAGTGCGACACATGTTTTCGGCATGCATTTGATCATATAAACACGATTTCAGTCAAATTAATTCGACTTTATGCATTGTTATTGAAAAAATTGTAATTTCATTTAATAAATTAAATAAATTTAATTTTTGCAATGATCCTAATAGCTTGCACCTAAGTGCGACAAATGTTTTCGGCATGCAATAAAATATATAAACACGATTTCAATCAAATTAATTCGACTTTATGCATTGTTATTGAAAAAATTGAAATTTCATTTAATAAATAAAATAAATTTAATTTTTGCAATGATCCTAATGGCTTGCACTTTAGTGTGACACATGTTTTCGGCATGCATTTAATCATATAAACACGATTTCAATCAAATAAATTCGACTTTATGCATTGTTATTGAAAAAATTGAAATTTCATTTAATAAATTAAATAAATTTAATTTTTGCAATGATCCTAATAGCTTGCACCTAAGTGCGACACATGTTTTCGGCATGCATTTCATCATATAAACACGATTTCAGTCAAATTAATTCGACTTTATGCATTGTTATTGAAAAAATTGTAATTTCATTTAATAAATTAAATAAATTTAATTTTTGCAATGATCCTAATAGCTTGCACCTAAGTGCGACAAATGTTTTCGGCATGCAATAAAATATATAAACACGATTTCAATCAATTTAATTCGACTTTAAGCATTGTTTTTGAAAAAATTGAAATTTCATTTAATAAATTAAATAAATTTAATTTTTGCAATGATCCTAATAGCTTGCACCTAAGTGCGACACATGTTTTCGGCATGTATTTGATCATTTAAACACGATTTTAATCAAATAAATTCAACTTTATGCAGTGTTATTGAAAAAATTGAAATTCCTTTTAATAAATAAAATAAATTTAATTTTTGCAATGATCCTAATAGCTTGCACCTAAGTGCGACACCTGTTTTAGGCATGCATTTAATCATTTAAACTTGATTTAAATCAAATTATTTCGACTTAATGCATTGTTATTGAAAACATTTAAATTTCATTTAATAAATTAAATAAATTTAATTTTTGCAATGATCCTTATAGCTTGCACCTAAGTGCGACACATGTTTTCGGCATGCATTTGATCATTTGAACACGATTTCAATCAAATTAGTTCGACTTTAAGCATTGTTTTTGAAAAAATTGAAATTTCATTTAATAAATAAAATAAATTTAATTTTTGCAATGATCCTAACAGCTTGCACCTAAGTGCGACAAATGTTTCCGGCATGCATTTGATCATATAAACACGATTTCAATCAAATTAATTCGACTTTTGGCATTGTTTTTGAAAAAATTGAAATTTTATTTAATAAATAAAATAAATTTAATTTTTGCAATGATCCTAACAGCTTGCACCTAAGTGCGACACATGTTTTCGGCATGCATTTGATCATATAAACACGATTTCAATCAAATTAATTCGACTTTATGCATTGTTATTGAAAAAATTGTAATTTCATTTAATAAATTAAATAAATTTAATTTTTGCAATGATCCTAATAGCTTGCACCTAAGTGCGACACATGTTTTCGGCATGCATTTGATCATATAAACACGATTTCAATCAAATTAATTCGACTTTATGCATTGTTATTGAAAAAATAGAAATTTCATTTAATAAATTAAATAAATTTAATTTTTGCAATGATCCTAATAGCTTGTACCTAAGTGCGACAAATGTTTTCGGCATGCAATAAAATATATAAACACGATTTCAATCAAATTAATTCGACTTTATGCATTGTTATTGAAAAAATTGAAATTTCATTTAATAAATAAAATAAATTTAATTTTTGCAATGATCCTAATGGCTTGCACTTTAGTGTGACACATGTTTTCGGCATGCATTTAATCATATAAACACGATTTCAATCAAATAAATTCGACTTTATGCATTGTGATTGAAAGAATTGAAATTTCATTTAATAAATAAAATAAATGTAAATTTTGCAATGATCCTAATAGCTTGCACCAAAGTGTGACACATGTATTCGGCATGCATTTGATTATATAAACACGATTTCAATCAAATATATCCGACTTTATGCATTGTTATTGAAAAAATAGAAATTTCATTTAATAAATAAAATAAATTTAATTTTTGCAATGATCCTAACAGCTTGCACCTAAGTGCGACACATGTTCTCGGCATGCATTTGATCATATAAACACGATTTCAATCAAATTAATTCGACTTTATGCATTGTTATTGAAAAAATTGTAATTTCATTTAATAAATTAAATAAATTTAATTTTTGCAATGATCCTAATAGCTTGCACCTAAGTGCGACAAATGTTTTCGGCATGCAATAAAATATATAAACACGATTTCAATCAATTTAATTCGACTTTAAGCATTGTTTTTGAAAAAATTGAAATTTCATTTAATAAATTAAATAAATTTAATTTTTGCAATGATCCTAATAGCTTGCACCTAAGTGCGACACATGTTTTCGGCATGTATTTGATCATTTAAACACGATTTTAATCAAATAAATTCAACTTTATGCATTGTTATTGAAAAAATTGAAATTCCTTTTAATAAATAAAATAAATTTAATTTTTGCAATGATCCTAATAGCTTGCACCTAAGTGCGACACCTGTTTTAGGCATGCATTTAATCATTTAAACTTGATTTTAATCAAATTATTTCGACTTTATGCATTGTTATTGAAAACATTTAAATTTCATTTAATAAATTAAATAAATTTAATTTTTGCAATGATCCTAACAGCTTGCACCTAAGTGCGACAAATGTTTCCGGCATGCATTTGATCATATAAACACGATTTCAATCAAATTAATTCGACTTTTGGCATTGTTTTTGAAAAAATTGAAATTTTATTTAATAAATAAAATAAATTTAATTTTTGCAATGATCCTAACAGCTTGCACCTAAGTGCGACACATGTTTTCGGCATGCATTTGATCATATAAACACGATTTCAATCAAATTAATTCGACTTTATGCATTGTTATTGAAAAAATTGTAATTTCATTTAATAAATTAAATAAATTTAATTTTTGCAATGATCCTAATAGCTTGCACCTAAGTGCGACACCTGTTTTAGGCATGCATTTAATCATTTAAACTTGATTTTAATCAAATTATTTCGACTTTATGCATTGTTATTGAAAACATTTAAATTTCATTTAATAAATTAAATAAATTTAATTTTTGCAATGATCCTAACAGCTTGCACCTAAGTGCGACAAATGTTTCCGGCATGCATTTGATCATATAAACACGATTTCAATCAAATTAATTCGACTTTTGGCATTGTTTTTGAAAAAAATTGAAATTTTATTTAATAAATGAAATAAATTTAATTTTTGCAATGATCCTAACAGCTTGCACCTAAGTGCGACACATGTTTTCGGCATGAATTTGATTATATAAACACGATTTCAATCAAGTTAACTCGACTTTATGCATTGTTATTGAAAAAATAAAAATTTCATTTAATAAATTAAATAAATTTAATTTTTGCAATGATCCCAATAGCTTGTACCTAAGTGCGACAAATGTTTTCGGCATGCAATAAAATATATAAACACGATTTCAATCAAATTAATTCGACTTTATGCATTGTTATTGAAAAAATTGAAATTTCATTTAATAAATAAAATAAATTTAATTTTTGCAATGATCCTAATGGCTTGCACTTTAGTGTGACACATGTTTTCGGCATGCATTTAATCATATAAACACGATTTCAATCAAATAAATTCAACTTTATGCATTGTGATTGAAAGAATTGAAATTTCATTTAATAAATAAAATAAATGTAATTTTTGCAATGATCCTAATAGCTTGCACCAAAGTGTGACACATGTATTCGGCATGCATTTGATTATATAAACACGATTTCAATCAAATATATCCGACTTTATGCATTGTTTTTGAAAAAATTGAAATTTTATTTAATAAATAAAATAAATTTAATTTTTGCAATGATCCTAATAGCTTGCACCTATCTGTGACACATGTTTTCGGCATGCATTTGATCATATAAAGACGTTTTTAATCAAATAATTTCGACTTCATGCATTGTTTTTGAAAAAATTGCATTTCATTTAATAAATAAAATAAATTTAATTTTTGCAATGATCCTAATAGCTTGCACCTCAGAGCGACATTTCTTTTAAGCATGCTTTTGGTCATATAAAAACGATTACAATCAAATAAATTCGACTTTATGCATTGTTATTGAAAGAATTGAAATTTCATTTAAAAAATAAAATAAATTTAATTTTTTTCAATGATCCTAACAGCTTGCACCTAAGTGCGACACATGTTTTCGGCATGCATTTGATCATATGAACACGTTCTCAATTAAATATATCCGACTTCATGCATTGTTATTGAAAAAATTAAAATTTCATTTAATAAATAAAATAAATTTAATTTTTGCAATGATCCTTACAGCTTGCACCTAAGTGCGACACATGTTTTCGGCATGCATTTGATCATACAAACACGATTTCAATCAAATTAATTCGACTTTATGCATTGTTATTGAAAAAATTGAAATTTGATTTAATAAATAAAATAAATTTAATTTTTGCAATGATCCTAACAGCTTGCACCTAAGTGCGACACATGTTTTCGGCATGCATTTGATCATATAAACACGATTTCAATCAAATTAATTCGACTTTATGCATTGTTATTGAAAAAATTGAAATTTCATTTAATAAATAAAATAAATATAATTTTTGCAATGATCCTAATAGCTTGCACCTAAGTGCGACACTTGTTTCTGGCATGCATTTGATCATTTAAACTTGATTTCAATCAAATAAATTTGGCTTTATGCCTTGTTATTGAAAGAATTGAAATTTCATTTAATAAATAAAATAAATTTAATTTTCGCAATAATCCTAATAGCTTGCACCTAAGCGTGACACATGTTTTCGGCATGCATTTGATCATATAAACACGATTTTAATCAAATATATCCGACTTTATGCATTGTTATTGAAAAAATAGAAATTTCATTTAATAAATAAAATAAATTTAATTTTTGCAATGATCCTAACAGCTTGCACCCAAGTGTGACACATGTTTTCGGCATGCATTTGATTTTTTAAACTTGATTTCAATTAAATAAATTCGACTTTATGCATTGTTATTGAAAAAATAAAAATTTCATTTAATAAATAAAATAAATTTAACTATTCCAATGATCCTAACAGCTTGCACCTAAGTGCGACACATGATTTCGGCATGCATTTGATCATTTAAACATGATTTCAATCAAATTAATTCAACTTTATGCATTGTTATTGAAAAAATTGAAATTTCATTTAATAAATAAAATAAATTTAATTTTTGCAATGATCCCTATAGCTTGCACCTAAGTGCGACACATGTTTTCGGCATGCAATTGATCATATAAATACGATTTCAATCAAATAAATTCGACTTTATGCATTGTAATTGAAAAAATTGAAAGTTCATTTAATAAATAAGACAAATTTAATTTTTGCAATGATCCTAATATCTTGCACCTAAGTGTGACACATGTTTTCGGCATGCATTTGATCATATAAACACGATTTCAATCAAATATATCCGACTATATGCATTGTTATTGAAAAAATAGAAATTTCGTTTAATAAATAAAATAAATTTAATATTTGCAATGATTCTAACAGCGTGCACCTAAGTGCAACACATGTTTTAGGCATGCATTTGATCATTTAAATACGATTTTAATCAAATAAATTGGACTTTATGCATTGTTATTGAAAAAATTGAAATTCCATTTAATAAATAAAATAAATTTAATTTTTGCAATGATCCTAATAGCTTGCACCTAAGTGTGACACATGTTTTTGGCATGGATTTGATTTTTTAAACTTGATTTCAATCAAATAAATTTGACTTTATGCATTGTTATTGAAAAAATTGAAATTTCATTTAATAAATAAAATAAATTTAATTTTTGCAATGATCCTAATATCTTGCACCTAAGTGCGACACATGTTTTTGGCATGCATTTGATCATTTAAACTTGATTTCAATCAAATAAATTCGACTTTAAGCATTGTTTTTGAATAAAATGAAATTTAATTTAATAAATGAAATAAATTTAATTTTTGCAATGATCCTTATAGCTTGCACCTAAGTGCGACACATGTTTTCGGCAAGCATTTAATCATATAAACACGATTTCAATCAAATTAATTCGACTTTATGCATTGTTATTGAAAAAATTGAAATTCCATTTAATAAAGAAAATAAATTTAATTTTTGCAATGATCCTAATAGCTTGCACCTAAGTGCGACAAATGATTTCGGCATGCAATTGAACATTTAAACACGATTTCAATCAAATTAATTCGACTTTATGTATTGTTATTGAAAAAATTGAAATTTCATTTAATAAATAAAACAAATTTAATTTTTGCAATGATCCTAACATCTTGCACCTAAGTGCGACACATGTTTTCGGCATGCATTTGATCATATAAACACGATTTCAATCAAATATATCCGACTATATGCATTGTTATTGAAAAAATAGAAATTTCGTTTAATAAATAAAATAAATTTAATATTTGCAATGATTCTAACAGCTTGCACCTAAGTGCAACACATGTTTTAGGCATGCATTTGATCATTTAAATACGATTTTAATCAAATAAATTCGACTTTATGCATTGTTATTGAAAAAATTGAGATTCCATTTAATAAATAAAATAAATTTAATTTTTGCAATGATCCTAATAGCTTGCACCTAAGTGTGACACATGTTTTCGGCATGGATTTGATTTTTTAAACTTGATTTCTATCAAATAGATTTGACTTTATGCATTGTTATTGAAAAAATTAAAATTTCATTTAATAAATAAAATAAATTCAATTTTTGCAATGATCCTAACAGCTTGCACCTAATTGCGACACATGTTTTAGGTATGCATTTGATCATTTAAACTTGATTTCAATCAAATAAATTCGACTTTAAGCATTGTTTTTGAATAAAATGAAATTTCATTTAATAAATGAAATAAATTTAATTTTTGCAATGATCCTTATAGCTTGCACCTAAGTGCGACACATGTTTTCGGCAAGCATTTGATCATATAAACACGTTTTCAATCAAATATATCCGATTTTATGCATTGTTATTGAAAAAATTAAAATTTCATTTAATAAATAAAATAAATTTAATTTTTGCAATGATCCTAACAGCTTGCACCTAAGTGCGACACATGTTTTCGGCATGCATTTGATCATATAAACACGATTTCAATCAAATTAATTCGACTTTATGCATTGTTATTGAAAAAATTGAAATTTCATTTAATAAATAAATTAAATTTAATTTTTGCAATGATCCTAACAGCTTGCACCTAAGTGCGACACATGTTTTCGGCAAGCATTTGATCATATAAACACGTTTTTATTCAAATATATCCGACTTTATGCATTGTTATTGAAAAAATTAAAATTTCATTTAATAAATAAAATAAATTTAATTTTTGCAATGATCCTAACATCTTGCACCTAAGTGCGACACATGTTTTCGGCATGCATTTGATCATATAAACACGATTTCAATCAAATTAATTCGACTTTATGCATTGTTATTGAAAAAATTGAAATTTCATTTAATAAATAAAATACATTTAATTTTTGCAATGATCCTAACAGCTTGCACCTAAGTACGACACATGTTTTAGGCATGGATTTGATCATTTAAATACGATTTTAATCAAATAAATTCGACTTTATGCATTGTTATTGAAAAAATTGAAATTCCATTTAATAAATAAAATTAATTTAATTTTTGCAATGATCCTAATAGCTTGCACCTAAGTGTGACACATGTTTTCGGCATGCATTTGATTTTTAAACTTGATTTCAATCAAATAAATCTGACTTTATGCATTGTTATTGAAAAAATAAAAATTTCATTTAATAAATAAAATAAATTTAATTTTTGCAAAGATCCTAATATCTTGCACCTAAGTGCTACACATGTTTTTGGCGTGCATTTGATCATTTAAACTTGATTTCAATCAAATAAATATGTCCGACTGTATGCATTGTTATTGAAAAAATTAAAATTTTATTGAATAAATAAAATAAATTTAATTTTTGCAATGATCCTAACAGCTTGCACCTAAGTGCGACACATGATTTCGGCATGAATTTGATCATTTAAACACGATTTCAATCAAATTAATTCAACTTTATGCATTGTTATTGAAAAAATTAAAATTTCATTTAATAAATAAAATAAATTTAATTTTTGCAATGATCCTAATGGCTTGCACCTAATTGTGACACATGTTTTTGGCATGAATTTGATCATATAAACACGATTTCAATCAAATTAATTCGACTTTAAGCATTGTTTTTAAAAAAATTGAAATTTCATTTAATAAATAAAATAAATTTAATTTTTGCAATGATCCTAACAGCTTGCACCTAAGTGCGACACATGATTTCGGCATGCATTTGATCATTTAAACACGATTTCAATCAAATTAATTCAACTTTATGCATTGTTATTAAAAGAATTGAAATTTCATTTAATAAATAAAATAAATTTAATTTTTGCAATAATCCTAATGGCTTGCACCTAAGTGTGACACATGTTTTTGGCATGCATTTGATCATATAAACACGATTTCAATTAAATTAATTCGACTTTAAGCATTGTTTTTGAAAAAATTGAAATTTCATTTAATAAATAAAATAAATTTAATTTTTGCAATGATCCTAATATCTTGCACCTAAGTGTGACACATGTTTTCGGCATGCATTTGATCATATAAACACGATTTCAATCAAATATATCCGACTGTATGCATTGTTATTGAAAAAATAGAAATTTCGTTTAATAAATAAAATAAATTTAATTTTAGCAATGATCCTAACAGCTTGTACCTAAGTGCAACACATGTTTTAGGCATGAATTTGATCATTTAAATAAGATTTTAATCAAATAAATTCGACTTTATGCATTGTTATTAAAAAAATTGAAATTCCATTTAATAAATAAAATAAATTTAATTTTTGCAATGATCCTAATAGCTTGCACCTAAGTGCGACAAATGTTTTCGGCATGCAATTGAACATATAAACACGATTTCAATCAAATTAATTCGACTTTATGTATTGTTATTGAAAAAATTTAAATTTCATTTAATAAATAAAATAAATTTAATTTTTGCAATGATCCTTATAGCTTCCACCTAAGTGCGACACATGTTTTCGGCATGCATTTAATCATATAAACACAATTTTAATCAAATTAATTCGACTTTATGCATTGTTATTGAAAAAATTGAAATTTCATTTAATAAATAAATTAAATTTAATTTTTGCAATGATCCTAACAGCTTGCACCTAAGTGCGACACATGTTTTCGGCAAGCATTTGATCATATAAACACGTTTTTAGTCAAATATATCCGACTTTATGCATTGTTATTGAAAAAATTAAAATTTCATTTAATAAATAAAATAAATTTAATTTTTGCAATGATCCTAACATCTTGCACCTAAGTGCGACACATGTTTTCGGCATGCATTTGATCATATAAACACGATTTCAATCAAATTAATTCGACTTTATGCATTGTTATTGAAAAAATTGAAATTTCATTTAATAAATAAAATACATTTATTTTTGCAATGATCCTAACAGCTTGCACCTAAGTACGACACATGTTTTAGGCATGGATTTGATCATTTAAATACGATTTTAATCAAATAAATTCGACTTTATGCATTGTTATTGAAAAAATTGAACTTCCATTTAATAAATAAAATTAATTTAATTTTTGCAATGATCCTAATAGCTTGCACCTAAGTGTGACACATGTTTTCGGCATGCATTTGATTTTTAAACTTGATTTCAATCAAATAAATCTGACTTTATGCATTGTTATTGAAAAAATAAAAATTTCATTTAATAAATAAAATAAATTTAATTTTTGCAAAGATCCTAATATCTTGCACCTAAGTGCTACACATGTTTTTGGCGTGCATTTGATCATTTAAACTTGATTTCAATCAAATAAATATGTCCGACTGTATGCATTGTTATTGAAAAAATTAAAATTTTATTTAATAAATAAAATAAATTTAATTTTTGCAATGATCCTAACAGCCTGCACCTAAGTGCGACACATGATTTCGGCATGAATTTGATCATTTAAACACGATTTCAATCAAATTAATTCAACTTTATGCATTGTTATTGAAAAAATTAAAATTTCATTTAATAAATAAAATAAATTTAATTTTTGCAATGATCCTAATGGCTTGCACCTAATTGTGACACATGTTTTTGGCATGAATTTGATCATATAAACACGATTTAAATCAAATTAATTCGACTTTAAGCATTGTTTTTAAAAAAATTGAAATTTCATTTAATAAATAAAATAAATTTAATTTTTGCAATGATCCTAACAGCTTGCACCTAAGTGCGACACATGATTTCGGCATGCATTTGATCATTTAAACACGATTTCAATCAAATTAATTCAACTTTATACATTGTTATTAAAAGAATTGAAATTTCATTTAATAAATAAAATAAATTTAATTTTTGCAATGATCCTAATGGCTTGCACCTAAGTGTGACACATGTTTTTGGCATGCATTTGATCATATAAACACGATTTCAATTAAATTAATTCGACTTTAAGCATTGTTTTTGAAAAAATTGAAATTTCATTTAATAAATAAAATAAATTTAATTTTTGCAATGATCCTAATATCTTGCACCTAAGTGTGACACATGTTTTCGGCATGCATTTGATCATATAAACACGATTTCAATCAAATATATCCGACTGTATGCATTGTTATTGAAAAAATAGAAATTTCGTTTAATAAATAAAATAAATTTAATTTTAGCAATGATCCTAACAGCTTGTACCTAAGTGCAACACATGTTTTAGGCATGAATTTGATCATTTAAATAAGATTTTAATCAAATAAATTCGACTTTATGCATTGTTATTAAAAAAATTGAAATTCCATTTAATAAATAAAATAAATTTAATTTTTGCAATGATCCTAATAGCTTGCACCTAAGTGCGACAAATGTTTTCGGCATGCAATTAAACATATAAACACGATTTCAATCAAATTAATTCGACTTTATGTATTGTTATTGAAAAAATTTAAATTTCATTTAATAAATAAAATAAATTTAATTTTTGCAATGATCCTTATAGCTTCCACCTAAGTGCGACACATGTTTTCGGCATGCATTTAATCATATAAACACAATTTTAATCAAATTAATTCGACTTTATGCATTGTTATTGAAAAAATTGAAATTTCATTTAATAAATAAAAAAATTTAATTTTTGCAATGATCCTTATATCTTGCACCTAAGTTTGACACATGTTTTCGGCATGAATTTGATCATATAAACACGATTTCAATCAAATTAATTCGACTTTATGCATTGTTATTGAAAAAATTGAAATTTCACTTAATAAATAAAATAAATTTAATTTTTGCAATGATCCTTATAGCTTCCACCTAAGTGCGACACAAGTTTTCGGCATGCATTTGATCATATAAACACGATTTCAATCAAATTAATTCGACTTAAAGCATTGTTTTTAAAAAAATTGAAATTTCATTTAATAAATAAAAAAATTTAATTTTTGCAATGATCCTAATATCTTGCACCTAAGTGTGACACATGTTTTCGGCATGCATTTGATCATATAAACACGATTTCAATCAAATATATCCGACTGTATGCATTGTTATTGAAAAAATAGAAATTTCGTTTAATAAATAAAATAAATTTAATTTTTGCAATGATCCTAACAGCTTGTACCTAAGTGCAACACATGTTTCAGGCATAAATTTGATCATTTAAACTTGATTTTAATTAAATAAATTCGACTTTAGGCATTGTTTTTGAAAAAATTGAAATTTCATTTAATAAATAAAATAAATTTAATTTTTGCAATGATCCTTATAGCTTGCACCTAAGTGCCTCACATGTTTTCGGCATGCATTTGGTCATATAAACACGATTTCAATCAAATTAATTCGACTTTATGCATTGTTATTGAAAAAATTGAAATTTCATTTAATAAATAAAATAAATTTAATTTTTGCAATGATCCTTATAGCTTCCACCTAAGTGCGACACATGTTTTCGGCATGCATTTGATCATATAAACATGATTTTAATCAAATTAATTCGACTTTATGCATTGTTATTGAAAAAATTGAAATTTTATTTAATAAATTAAATAAATTTAATTTTTGCAATGATCGTTATGGCTTGCACCTAAGTGTGGCACATGTTTTTGGCATGCATTTGAACATATTAACACGATTTCAATCAAATTAATTCGACTTAAAGCATTGTTTTTGAAAAAATTGAAATTTCATTTAATAAATAAAAAAATTTAATTTTTGCAATGATCCTAATATCTTGCACCTAAGTGTGACACATGTTTTCGGCATGCATTTGATCATATAAACACGATTTCAATCAAATATATCCTACTGTATGCATTGTTATAGAAAAAATTGAAATTTCAATTAATAAATAAAATCAATTTAATTTTTGCAATGATCCTAACAGCTTGCACCTTAGTGCGACACATGTTTTCGGCGTGCATTTGATCAAATAAACACGATTTCAATCAATATAATTCGACTTTATGCATTGTTATTGAAAAAATTGAAATTTCATTTAATAAATAAAATAAATTTAATTTTTGCAATGATCCTAACAGCTTGCACCTAAGTGCGACACATGTTTTGGGCATGCATTTAATCATTTGAACTTGATTTCAATCAAATAAATTAGACTTTATGCATTGTGATTGAAAGAATTGAAATTTCATTTAATAAATAAAATAAATTTGATTTTTGCAATGATCCTTATAGCTTGCACCTAAGTGCGACACATGTTTTCGGCATGCATTTAATCATATAAACACGTTTTTAATCAAATATATCCGACTTTATGCATTATTATTGAAAAAATTGAATATTCATTTAATAAATAAAATAAATTTAATTTTTGCAATGATCCTAACAGCTTGCACCTAAGTGCGACACATGTTTTCGGCATGCATTTGATCATATAAACACGATTTCAATCAAATTAATTTGACTTTATGCATTGTTATTGAAAAAATTGAAATTTCATTTAATAAATAAAATAAATTTAATTTTTGCAATGATCCTAATGGCTTGCACCTAAGTGTGACACATGTTTTCGGCATGCATTAATTCATATAAACACGATTTCAATCAAATTAATTCGACTGTAAACATTGTTTTTGAAAAAATTGGAATTTCATTTATTAAATAAAATAAATTTAATTTTTGCAATGATCCTAACAGCTTGCACCGGAGTGCGACAAATGTTTTCGGCATGATTTTGATCATATAAACACGATTTCAATCAAATAAATTCGACTTTATGCATTGTGATTGAAAGAATTGAAATTTCATTTAATAAATAAAATAAATGTAATTTTTGCAATGATCCTAATAGCTTGCACCTAAGTGTGACACATGTTTTCGGCATGCATTTGATCATATAAACACGATTTCGATCAAAGTAATTCGACTTTAAGCATTGTTTTTGAAAAAATTGAAATTTCATTTAATAAATAAAATAAATTTAATTTTTGCAATGATCCTTATGGCTTGCAACTAAGTGCGACACATGTTTTCGGCATGCATTTGATCATATAAACACGATTTCAATCAAATTAATTCGACTTTTTGCATTGGTATTGAAAAAATTGAATTTTCATTTAATAAATAAAATAAATTTAATTTTTGCAATGATCCTAATAGCTTGCACCTAAGTGCGACAAATGTTTTCGGCATGCAATTGAACATATAAACACGATTTCAATCAAATTAATTCGACTTTTTGTATGGTTATTGAAAAAATTGAAATTTAATTTAATAAATAAAATAAATTTAATTTTTGCAATGATCCTAATATCTTGCACCTAAGTGTGACACATGTTTTCGGCAGGTATTTGATCATATAAACACGATTTTAATCAAATTAATTCGACTTTAAGCAACGTTTTTGAAAAAAATTGAAATTTCATTTAATAAATAAAATAAATTTAATTTTTGCAATGATCCTAACAGCTTGCACCTAAGTGCGACAAATGTTTTCGGCATGCTTTTCATCATATAAACACGATTTCAATTAAATAAATTCGACTTTATGCATTGTTATTGAAAAAATTGAAATTTCATTTAATAAATAAAATAAATTTAATTTTTGCAATGATCCTAATATCTTGCACCTAAGTGTGACACATGTTTTCGGCATGCATTTGATCATATAAACACGATTTCAATCAAATATATCCGACTGTATGCATTGTTGTTGAAAAAATAGAAATTTCGTTTAATAAATAAAATAAATTTAATTTTTGCAATGATCCTAACAGCTTGTACCTAAGTGCAACACATGTTTTAGGCATGAAGTTGATTATTTAAATACGATTTTAATCAAATAAATTAGACTTTATGCATTGTTATTGAAAAAATTGAAATTCCATTTAATAAATAAAATAAATTTAATTTTTGCAATGATCCTAATAGCTTGCACCTAAGTGCGACAAATGTTTTCGGCATGCAATTGAACATATAAACACGATTTCAATCAAATTAATTCGACTTTATTTATTGTTATTGAAAAAATTGCAATTTAATTTAATAAATAAAATAAATTTAATTTTTGCAATGATCCTAATATCTTGCACCTAAGTGTGACACATGTTTTCGGCAGGTATTTGATCATATAAACATGATTTCAATCAAATTAATTCGACTTTAAGCATTGTTTTTGAAAAAATTGAAATTTCATTTAATAAATAAAATAAATTTAATTTTTGCAATGATCCTAACAGCTTGCACCTAAGTGCGATAAATGTATTCGGCATGCTTTTGATCATATAAACACGATTTCAATCAAATATATCCGACTGTATGCATTGTTATTGAAAAAATAGAAATTTCGTTTAATAAATAAAATAAATTTAATTTTTGCAATAATCCTAACAGCTTGTACCTAAGTGCAACACATGTTTTAGGCATGGATTTGATCATTTAAATACGATTTTAATCAATTAAATTCGACTTTATGCATTGTTATTGAAAAAATTGAAATTCCATTTAAGAAATAAAATAAATTTAATTTTTGCAATGATCCTAACAGCTTGCACCTAAGTGTGACACATGTTTTCGGCATGCATTTGATTTTTTAAACTTGATTTCAATCAAATAAATTTGACTTTATGCATTGTTATTGAAAAAATTGAAATTCCATTTAATAAATAAAATTAATTTAATTTTTGCAATGATCCTAATAGCTTGCACCTAAGTGCGACACATGTTTTGGGCATGCATTTAATCATTTAAACTTGATTTCAATCAAATAAATTCGACTTTATGCACTGTGATTGAAAGAATTGAAATTTCATTTAATAAATAAAATAAATGTAATTTTTGCAATGATCCCAATAGCTTGCACCAAAGTGTGACACATGTATTCAGTATGCATTTGATTATATAAACACGATTTCAATCAAATATATCCGACTTTATGCATTGTTATTGAAAAAATAGAAATTTCATTTAATAAATAAAATAAATTTAATTTTTGCAATGATCCTTACAGCTTGCACCCAAGTGCGACACATGTTTTGGGCATGCATTTGATCATTTAAACTTGATTTCAAATAAATAAATTCGACTTTATGCATTGTGATTGAAAGAATTGAAATTTCATTTAATAAATAAAATAAATGTAATTTTTGCAATGATCCTAACAGCTTGCACCCAGGTGCGACACATGTTTTCGGCATGCATTTGATCATATACACACAATTTTATTCAAATTAATTCGACTTTATGCATTGTTTTTGAAAAAATTGAAATTCCTTTTAATAAATAAAATAAATTTAATTTTTGCAATTATCCTAATAGCTTGCACCTAAGTGCGACACATGTTTTCGGCATGCATTTGATCATATAAACACGATTTCAATCAAATTAATTCGACTTTATGCATTGTTATTGAAAAAATTGAAATTTCATTTAATAAATAAAATAAATTTAATTTTTGCAATGATCCTTATGGCTTGCACCTAAGTGTGACACATGTTTTTGGCATGCAATTGATCATATAAACACGATTTCAATCAAATTAATTCGACTTAAATCATTGTTTTTGAAAAAATTGAAATTTCATTTAATAAATAAAAAAATTAAATTTTTGCAATGATCCTAATATCTTGCACCTAAGTGTGACACATGTTTTCGGCATGCATTTGATCATATGAACACGATTTCATTCAAATATATCCGACTGCATGCTTTGTTATTGAAAAAATAAAAATTTCATTTAATAAATAAAATAAATTTAATTTTTGCAATGATCCTAACAGCTTGCACCTAAGTGCGACACATGTTTTCGGCATGCATTTGATCACATAAATACGATTTCAATCAAATTATTCGACTTTATGCATTGTTATTGGAAAAATTGATATTTCATTTAATAAATAAAATAAATTTAATTTTTGCAATGATCCCTATAGCTTGCACCTAAGTGCGACACATGTTTTCGGCATGCATTTGATCATATAAACACGATTTCAATCAAATTAATTCAACTTGATGCATTGTTATTGAAAAAATTGAAATTTCATTTAATAAATAAAATAAATTTAATTTTTGCAATGATCCTTATAGATTGCACCTAAGTGTGACACATGTTTTCGGCATGCATTTGATCATATAAACACGATTTCAATCAAAGTTATTCGACTTTAAGCATTGTTTTTGAAAAAATTGAAATTTCATTTAATAAATAAAATAAATTTACTTTTTGCAATGATCCTTATGGCTTGCACCTAAGTGTGACACATGTTTTCGGCATGCATTTGATCATATAAACACGATTTTTATCAAATTAATTCGACTTTATTCATTGTTATTGAAAAAATTGAAATTTCATTTAATAAATAAAATAAATTTAATTTTTGCAATGATCCTTATAGCTTGCACCTAAGTGCGACACATGTTTTCGGCATGCATTTGATCATATAAACATGATTTCAATCAAATTAATTCGACTTGATGCGTTCTTTTTGAAAAAATTGAAATTTCATTTAATAAATAAAATAAATTTAATTTTTGCAATGATCCTTATAGCTTGCACCTAAGTGCGACACATGTTTTCGGCATGCATTTGATCATATAAACAAGATTTCAATCAAATTAATTCGACTTTATTCATTGTTATTGAAAAAATTGAAATTTCATTTAATAAATAAAATAAATTTAATTTTTGCAATGATCCTTATGGCTTGCACCTAAGTGTGACACATGTTTTCGGCATGCATTTGATCATATAAACACGATTTCAATCAAAGTAATTCGACTTAAATCATTGTTTTTGAAAAAATTTAAATTTCATTTAATAAATAAAAAAATTTAATTTTTGCAATGATCCTAATATCTTGCACCTAAGTATGACACATGTTTTCGGCATGCATTTGATCATATAAACAAGATTTCAATCAAATTAATTCGACTTTATTCATTGTTATTGAAAAAATAGAAATTTCATTTAATAAGCAAAATAAATTTAATTTTTGCAATGATCCTAATAGCTTGCACCTACGTGTGACACATGGTTTTGGCATGCATTTGATCATATAAACACGATTTTAATCAAAATAATTCGACCTTATGCATTGTTTTTGAAAAAATTGACATTTCATTTAATAAATAAATTAAATTTAATTTTTGCAATAATCCTAATAGCTTGCACCTAAGTGCGACACATGTTTTCGGCATGCATTTGATTATTTAAACACGATTTCAATCAAATAAATTCGACGATATTCATTGTTTTTGAAAAAATTTAAATTTAATTCAATAAATAAATTAAATTTAATTTTTGCAATGATCCTAGTAGCTTGCACCTAAGTGCGACACATGTTTTCGGCATTAATTTGATGATATAAACACGATTTCAATCAAATTAATTCGACTTTATGCATTGTTATTGAAAAAATTGAAATTTCATATAATAAATAAAATAAATTTAATTTTTGCAATGATCCTGATAGCTTGCACCTAAGTGTAACACATGTTCTCGGCATGCATTTGATCATATAAACACGATTTTAATCAAATTTATCCGACTTCATGCATTGTTATTGAAAAAATTGACATTTCATTTAATAAATAAATTAAATTTAATTTTTGCAATGATCCTAATTGCTTGCACCTAAGTGCGACACATGTTTTAGGCACGGATTTAATCATTTAAATACTATTTTAATCAAATAAATTCGACTTTATGCATTGTTATTGAAAAAATTGAAATTCAATTTAATGAATAAAATAAATTTAATTTTTGCAATGATCCTAATAGCTTGCACCAAAGTGTGACACTTGTTCTCGGCATGCATTTAATTTTTTAAACTTGATTTCTATCAAATAAATTCGACTTTATGCATTGTTATTGAAAAAATTGAAATTTCAATTAATAAATAAAATAAATTTAATTTTTGCAATGATCCTAGTAGCTTGCACCTAAGTGTGACAAATGATTTTCGGCATGGATTTGATCATATAAACACGATTTCAAATAAATTAATTCAACTTTATGCATTGTTTTTGAAAAAATTGACATTTCTTTTAATAAATAAATTAAATTTAATTTTTGCAACAAATCCTTATAGCTTGCATCTAAGTGCGACACATGTTTTTGGCATGCATTTGATCATATAAACACGATTTTAATCAAATAGATTCGACTTTATGCATTGTTTTTGAAAAAATTGAAATTTCATTCAATATACAGGGTGTGGCACTTAAGATGCCTCGGACCATAGCTCCTTTACGATAAAAGCTATCGAAAAAAATCTTCGAACAAAGTGGTGCATAGTTACCGCCGCAATGTTTCAAAAATATTTCTAATCATCAGTGGCGTGCCGTACTCCAGTGGCGTACCAAACTTATGTTTTTTTTAAAGAATTGCCCTATTTTTTATTGCAGATTTGGAAAGTGCTCGACGAGTACTTATTTTTTTATCTAACATGTTATACCCTTCACTTTAGCGGTTTCGCTGTTATAACCCCTTCTTTCAAAATTGCGCCCCATTTTTGAGATTTTTTTGTAGAGAAACTAATTGACGCCGGGGCCTAAATTTTGAATTGAGGTACAGGTTAAGACCTCGTATACCTTTACATAATTTTTTTTCGGGTAATTTATGGAAAAAAAATAATTTTTGATTGATCTTCGCATGTTGTCATTTTTTCCGAAAATTTCAAATGGCACCCCCCTAAAAAAATTACGGCGTTGTACAGCCAAAACTCTAAATTTTTCATTGGTGTAAAAAAAAATTACACATTGCATAACAAAATTTCGGAGAAAAAAGGAATTTCTTCGCAAATGTCGGGAAACGTTTTCCGTTCCCAAGTGTGCCATGAAAAAACAAAAGATTGGTAATTGTCAAAGTAAATTATTAGACGTCAGTAGCAGCCATAAGTCATTTTTGACAAACGTTCTAAAAATGTTCCGAACTCAAGAGAAAATGGTTGACATGATATTTATTCTTGGAGAATGTAACAAGAATTGTTTCTTGGCATCACGAGTGTACCCTGCGCGATATCCGCACAGGGCACATCCAAATGAACGTGCGTTTCAAAAAGTGTTGGAGAGATTTACTACTACGGGAAGTGTGAAACGGCCAAGGAGAGTTAGAAAGAAGGCAGTTATTACCGAAAATAATGAACTGCAGGTTCTGGAGGCAGTTATTGAAGATCCTCATACCAGTATCCGTGATATTAGTAGGAATCACGATATTTCAACGCGATCCGTACATCGTGTTCTTAAAAAGTACAAATTCCGACCATTTAAGATTCAACTGCACCAAGAATTGCAACCTCAAGATTTTCATGCGAGGCAAGATTTCTGCATGTGGGCTATCAACAAAATTGAGCAGGAGGAATCATTTCTTATGCGCGTATTATTTTCTGATGAAGCAACGTTCCATAGAAATGGGCATGTCAATCGCCACAACTACCATTATTACGCCGATGAAAACCCACAAGCCATGCGAATGATAAACCACCAGCAAAGATGGTCGCTGAATGTTTGGGGAGGCATACTTGGAGAACACCTTTTGGGTCCTTATTTCATCGAGGGGCACCTGAACGGCAACAGTTATTTGAGGTTCCTTCGCGACGACTGGGATGATCTCTTGGAAAATGTCCCTCTAGCCGCTCTTCGACAGATAGTTTTCCAGCACGATGGAGCTCCTGCACATAATAGCTGTGTCGTTCGGGAATTTCTCGATGAAACGTTTCCGGACTCCTGGATTGGTCGTGGGGGTCCTGTGAGGTGGCCGCCAAGATCACCAGACCTCACTCCCCTTGACTTTTTCCTTTGGGGCCATATCAAAGACGAGGTTTACAGGACGGTACCAACTACTGTCGAGGATATAAGGGAGAGAATCTGCGCGGCTTTCCGCGGTATATCACCAGAAGTCCTTAGGGCAGTGTCTAGAGCTTGTGAGTCGAAGTTGCGGTTATGCCTCCGGCAGGAAGGTCGTCATTTCTAACATTTAGTTTAAGTTGTTAAATTTTCTTTATCTGCATTTTTCATATCATGTTGAATAAATAGGTACATACTATTATGTTGACCGTATTTGTGTATTTGTTTTCTCATGGCACACTTGGGAACGGAAAACGTTTCCCGACATTTGCGATTAAATTCCTTTTTTCTCCGAAATTTTGTTATGCAATGTGTAATTTTTTTTACACCAATGAAAAATTTAGAGTTTTGGCTGTACAACGCCGTAATTTTTTTAGGGGGGTGCCATTTGAAATTTTCGGAAAAAATGACAACATGCGAAGATCAATCAAAAATTATTTTTTTTCCATAAATTACCCGAAAAAAAAAATATGTGAAGGTATACGAGGTCTTAACCTGTACCTCAATTCAAAATTTAGGCGCCGGCGTCAATTAGTTTCTCTACAAAAAAATCTCAAAAATGGGGCGGAATTTTGAAAGAAGGGGTTATAACAGCGAAACCGCTAAAGTGAAGGGTATACATGTTAAATAAAAAAATAAGTACTCGTCGAGCACTTTCCAAATCTGCAATAAAAAATAGGGCATTCCATTTAAAAAAACATAAGTTTGGTACGCCACTGGAGTACGGCACGCCACTGATGATTAGAAATATTTTTGAAACATAGCGACGGTAACTATGCACCACTTTGTTCTTAGATTTTTTTCGATAGCTTTTATCGTAAAGGAGCTATGGTCCGAGGCGTCTGAAGTGCCACACCCGGTATAAATTAAATTTAATTTTTGCAATAATCCTAATAGCTTGCACCTAAGTGTGACACATGTTTTTGGCATGCATTTGATCATTTAAACTTGATTTCAATCAAATAAATTCGACTTTATGCATTGTTATTGAAAAAATTGGAATTTCATATAATAAATAAAATAAATTTAATTTTTGCAATGATCCTAACAGC
The DNA here is from genome assembly GCA_910593695.2 of Ocypus olens. Taxonomy (NCBI): domain Eukaryota; kingdom Metazoa; phylum Arthropoda; class Insecta; order Coleoptera; family Staphylinidae; genus Ocypus; species Ocypus olens. The sequence goes on along the minus strand of OU343065.1, from coordinate 8,552,832 downwards.
TTGCACCTAAGTGTGACACATGTTTTCGGCATGCATTTAATTTTTCAAACTTGATTTCAATCAAATTTTTTGACTTTATGCATTGTTATTGAAAAAATTGGAATTTCATTTAATAAATAAAATAAATTTAATTTTTGCAATGATCCTAACAGCTTGCACCTAAGTGTGACACATGTTTTCGGCATGCATTTAATTTTTCAAACTTGATTTCAATCAAATTTTTCGACTTTATGCATTGTTAATGAAAAAATTGAAATTTCATTTAATAAATAAAATAAATTTAATTTTTGCAATAATCCTAGTAGCTTGCACCTAAGTGTGACACATGTTTTCGGCGTGGATTTAATCATATAAACACGATTTCAATCAAATTAATTCGACTTTATGCATTGTTATTGAAAAAATTGAAATTTTATTTAATAAATAAAATAAATTTAATTTTTGCAATGATCCTAATAGCTTGCACCTAAGTGTGACACATGTTTTCAGCATGCATTTGATTTTTTAAACTTGATTTCAATTAAATATATTCGACTTAATGCATTGTTATTGAAAAAATTGAAATTTCATTTAATAAATCAAATTAATTTAATTTTTGCAATAATCCTAGTAGCTTGCACCTAAGTGTGACATAAGTTTTGGGCATGCATTTGATCATAATAACACGATTTTAATCAAATAAATTCGACTTTATGCATTGTTTTTGAAAAAATTGACATTTCATTAAATAAATAAATTAAATTTAATTTTTGCAATAATCCTAATAGCTTGCACCTAAGTGCGACACATGTTTTCGGCATGAATTTGATTATATAAACACGATTTTAATCAAATTAATTCGAGTTTATGCATTGTTATTGAAAAAATTGAAATTTCATTTAATAAATAAAATAAATTTAATTTTTGCAATGATCCTAATAGCTTGCACCTAAGTGAGACACATGTTTTAGGCACGAATTTGATCATTTAAATACGATTTTAATCAAATAAATTCGACTTTATGCATTACTATTGAAAAAATTGAAATTCCATTTAATAAATAAAATAAATTTAATTTTTGCAATGATCCTAATAGCTTGCACCTAGGTGTGACACATGTTTTCGGCATGCATTTGATCATTTAATCTTGATTTCAATCTAATAAATTCGACTTTATGCATTGTTATTAAAAAAATTGGAATTTCATTTAATAAATCAAATTAATTTAATTTTCGCAATAATCCTAGTAGCTTGCACCTAAGTGTGACATAAGTTTTGGGCATGCATTTGATCATAATAACACGATTTTAATCAAATAAATTCGACTTTATGCATTGTTTTTGAAAAAATTGACATTTCATTTAATAAATAAATTAAATTTAATTTTTGCAATAATCCTAATAGCTTGCACCTAAGTGCGACACATGTTTTTGGCATGAATTTGATTATATAAACACGATTTTAATCAAATTAATTCGAGTTTATGCATTGTTATTGAAAAAATTGAAATTTCATTTAATAAATAAAATAAATTTAATTTTTGCAATGATCCTAATAGCTTGCACCTAAGTGAGACACATGTTTTAGGCACGAATTTGATCATTTAAATACGATTTTATTCAAATAAATTCGACTTTATGCATTACTATTGAAAAAATTGAAATTCCATTTAATAAATAAAATAAATTTAATTTTTGCAATGATCCTAATAGCTTGCACCTAGGTGTGACACATGTTTTCGGCATGCATTTGATCATTTAATCTTGATTTCAATCTAATAAATTCGACTTTATGCATTGTTATTGAAAAAATTGGAATTTCATTTAATAAATAAAATAAATTTAATTTTTGCAATGATCCTAACAGCTTGCACCTAAGTGTGACACATGTTTTCGGCATGCATTTGATTATATAAACTTGATTTCAATCAAATAAATTCGACATTATGCATTGTTATACAAAAAATTGATATTTCATTTAATAAATAAAATTAATTTAATTTTTGCAATGATCCTAGTAGCTTGCACCTAAGTGTGACAAATGTTTTCGGCATGGATTTAATCATATAAACACGATTTTAATTAAATTAATTCGACTTTATGCATTGTTTTTGAAAAAATTGACATTTCATTTAATAAATAAATTAAATTTAATTTTTGCAATAATCCTAATAGCTTGCATCTAAGAGCGACACATGTTTTTGGCATGCATTTGATCATATAAACTCGATTTCAATCAATTAAATTCGACTTTATGCAATGTTTTTGAAAAAATTGAAATTTCATTCAATATATAAATTAAATTTAATTTTTGCAATGATCCTAATAGCTTGCACCTAAGTGCGACACATGTTTTAGGTATGCATTTGATCATATAAACACGATTTCAATCAAATAAATTTGACTTTATGCATTGTTATTGAAAAAATTGAAATTCAACTTAATAAATGAATTAAATTTAATTTTTGCAATGATCCTAATAGCTTGCACCTCAGTGCGACACATGTTTTAGGCATGCAGCTGATCATTTCAACACGATTTCAATCAAATAAATTCGACTTTATGCATTGTTATTAAAAAAATTGAAATTTCATTTAATAAATAAAATAAATTTAATTTTTGCAATGATCCTAGTAGCTTGCATCTAAGTGTGACACATGTTTTCGGCATGCATTTGATTATATAAACACGATTTTAATCAAATTAATTCGACTTTATACATTGTTTTTGAAAAAATTGAAATTTCATTTAATAAATAAAATAAATTTAATTTTTGCAATGATCCTAACAGCTTGCACCTAAGTGCGACACATGTTTTCGGCATGCGTTTGATCATTTAAACTTGATTTTAATTAAATAAATTCGACTTTATTCATTGTTATTGAAAAAATTAAAATTTCATTTATTAAATAAATTAAATTTAATTTTTGCAATGATCCTAATTGCTTGCACCCAAGTGTGACACATGTTTTTGGCATGCATTTGATCATTTAAACTTGATTAAATCAAATAAACTCGATTTTTTGCACTGTTATTGAAAAAATTGAAATTTCATTGAATAAATAAAATAAATTTAATTTTTGAAATGATCCTAATTGCTTGCACCTAAGTGTGACACATGTTTTCGGCATGCATTTGTTTATTTAAACTTGATTTCAATCAAATAAATTCGACTTTATGCATTGTTATTAAAAAAATTGAAATTTCATTTAATAAATAAAATAAATTTAATTTTTGCAATGATCCTAATAGCTTGCACCGAAGTATGACACATGTTTTCGGCATGCATTTGATCATATAAACACGATTTTAATCAAATATATCCGACTTTATGCATTGTTATTGAAAAAATAGAAATTTCATTTAATAAATAAAATAAATTTAATTTTTGCAATGATCCTAACAGCTTGCACCTTAGTGCGACACATGTTTTCGGCATGCATTTGATTATATAAACACGATTTCAATGAATGAACTTCGACTTTATGCATTGTTATTGAAAAAATTGAAATTTCATTTAATAAATAAAATAAATTTAATTTTTGCAATGATCCTAATAGTTTGCACCTGAGTGTGACACATGTTTTCGGCATGCATTTGATCATATAAACACGATTTCAATCAAATATATCCGACTTTATGCATTGTTATTGAAAAAATAGAAATTTCATTTAATAAATAAAATAAATTAAATTTTTGCAATTATCCTAACAGCTTGCACCTAAGTGCGTCACATGTTTTCGGCATGCATTTGATCATATAAATACGATTTTAATGAAAGAAATTCGACTTTATGCATTGTTATTGAAAAAATTTAAATTTCATTTGATAAATAAATTAAATTTAATTTTTGCAATAATCCTAATGGCTTGCACCTAAGTGTGACACATGTTTTCGGCATGCATTTGATCATATAAACACATTTTCAATCAAACTAATTCGACTTAATGCATTGTTTTTGAAAAAATTGAGATTACATTCAATAAATAAATTAAATTTAATTTTTGCAATGATCCATATAGTTTGCACCTAAGTGCGACACATGTTTTCGGCATTCATTTGATCTTATAAACACGACTTTAATCAAATTAATTCGAGCTTATGCATTGGTATTGAAAAAATTGAAATTTCATTTAATAAATAAAATAAATTTAATTTTTGCAATGATCCTAACAGCTTGCACCTAAGTGCGACAAATGTTTTCGGCATGCTTTTGATCATATAAACACGATTTCAATCAAATAAATTCGACTTTATGTATTGTAATTGAAAAAAATGAAAGTTCATTTAATAAATAAAACAAATTTAATTTTTGCAATGATCCTAATATCTTGCACCTAAGTGTGACACATGTTTTCGGCATGCATTTGATCATGTAAACACGATTTCAATCAAATATATCCGACTATATACATTGTTATTGAAAAAATAGAAATTTCGTTTAATAAATAAAATAAATTTAATATTTGCAATGATTCTAACAGCTTGCACCTAAGTGCAACACATGTTTTAGGCATGCATTTGATCATTTCAATACGATTTTAATCAAATAAATTTGACTTTATGCATTGTTATTGAAAAAATTGAAATTCCATTTAATAAATAAAATAAATTGAATTTTTGCAATGATCCTAATAGCTTGCACCTAAGTGTGACACATGTTTTCGGCATGGATTTGATTTTTTAAACTTGATTTCAATCAAATAAATTTGACTTTATGCATTGTTATTGAAAAAATTGAAATTTCATTTAATAAATAAAATAAATTTAATTTTTGCAATGATCCTAACAGCTTGCACCTAAGTGCGACTCATGTTTTAGGCATGCATTTGATCATTTAAACTTGATTTCAATCAAATAAATTCGACTTTATGCATTGTTATTGAAAAAATTGAAATTACATTTAATAAATAAAATAAATTTAATTTTTGCAATGATCCTAACAGCTTGCACCTAAGTGCGACACATGTTTTCGGCATGAATTTAATCATATAAACACGTTTTCCATCAAATATATCCGACTTTATGCATTGTTATTGAAAAAATTGAAATTTCATTTAATAAATAAAATAAATTTAATTTTTGCAATGATCCTAACAGCTTGCAAGTAACTGCGACACATGTTTTCGCCATGCATTTGATCAAATAAACACGTTTTCAATCAAATATATCCGACTCTATGCATTGTTATTGAAAAAATTAAAATTTCATTTAATAAATAAAATAAATTTAATTTTTGCAATGATCCTAACAACTTGCACCTATGTGCGACACATGTTTTCGGCATGCACTTGATCATATAAACTCGATTTCAATCAAATTAATTCGACTTTATTCATTGTTATTGAAAAAATTGTAATTTTATTTAATAAATAAAATAAATTTAATTTTTCCAATGATCCTAACAGCTTGCACCTAAGTGCGACACATGTTTTCGGCATGCATTTAATCATATAAACACGTTTTTAATTAAATATATCCGACTTTATGCATCGGTATTGAAAAAATTGAAATTTCATTTAATAAATAAAATAAATTTAATTTTTGCAATGATCCTAACAGCTTGCACCTAAGTGCCACACATGTTTTCGGCATGAATTTGATCATATAAACACGTTTTCAATCAAATATATCCGACTTTATGCATTGTTATTGAAAAAATTGAAATTTCATTTAATAAATAAAATAAATTTAATTTTTGCAATGATCCTAACAGCTTGCAAGTAACTGCGACACATGTTTTCGGCATGCATTTGATCAAATAAACACGTTTTCAATCAAATATATCCGACTTTATGCATTGTTATTGAAAAAATAAATTAAAATTTCATTTAATAAATAAAATAAATTTAATTTTTGCAATGATCCTAACAACTTGCACCTAAATGCGACACATGTTTTCGGCATGCACTTTATCATATAAACACGATTTCAATCAAATATATCCGACTGTATGCATTGTTGTTGAAAAAATAGAAATTTCGTTTAATAAATAAAATAAATTTAATTTTTCCAATGATCCTAACAGCTTGCACCTAAGTGCGACACATGTTTTCGGCATGCATTTAATCAAATAAACACGTTTTTAATCAAATATATCCGACTTTATGCATCGTTATTGAAAAAATTGAAATTTCATTTAATAAATAAAATAAATTTAATTTTTGCAATGATCCTTACAGCTTGCACCTAAGTGCGACACATGTTTTCGGCATGCATTTGATCATATAAACACGTTTTTATTCAAATTAATTTGACTTTATGCATTGTTATTGAAAAAATTGAAATTTCATTTAATAAATAAAATAAATTTAATTTTTGCAATGATCCTAATGGCTTGCACCTAAGTGCGACCAATGTTTTCAGCATGAAATTGAACATATAAACACGATTTCAATCAAATTAATTCGACTTTATGCATTGTTATTGAAAAAATTGAAATTCCATTTAATAAATAAAATAAATTTAATTTTTGCAATGATCCTAACAGCTTGCACCTAAGTGTGACACATGTTTTCGGCATGCATTTGATTTTTTAAACTTGATTTCAATCAAATAAATTTGACTTTATGCATTGTTATTGAAAAAATTGAAATTTCATTTAATAAATAAAATAAATTTAATTTTTGCAATGATCCTAATATCTTGCACCTAAGTGTGACACATGTTTTCGGCATGCATTTGATCATATAAACACGATTTCAATCAAATATATCCGACTGTATGCATTGTTGTTGAAAAAATAAAAATTTCGTTTAATAAATAAAATAAATTTAATTTTTGCAATGATCCTAACAGCTTGTACCTAAGTGCAACACATGTTTTAGGCATGAATTTGATCATTTAAATACGATTTTAATCAAATAAATTCGACTTTATGCATTGTTATTGAAAAAATTGAAATTCCATTTAATAAATAAAATAAATTTAATTTTTGCAATGATCCTAATAGCTTGCACCTAAGTGCGACAAATGTTTTCGGCATGCAATTGAACATATAAACACGATTTCAATCAAATTAATTCGACTTTATGTATTGTTATTGAAAAAATTGAAATTTAATTTAATAAATAAAATAAATTTAATTTTTGCAATGATCCTAATATCTTGCACCTAAGTGTGACACATGTTTTCGGCAGGTATTTGATCATATAAACATGATTTCAATCAAATTAATTCGACTTTAAACATTGTTTTTGAAAAAATTGAAATTTCATTTAATAAATAAAATAAATTTAATTTTTGCAATGATCCTAACAGCTTGCACCTAAGTGCGACAAATGTATTCAGCATGCTTTTGATCATATAAACTCGATTTCAATCAAATAAATTCGACTTTATGCATTGTTATTGAAAAAATTGAAATTTCATTTAATAAATAAAATCACTGAATAAAACACTTACTATGTTTTTTACCACAATTTATTTGATGTATGTACAAATATTTCATATACATACATATCACGACTTAAGTTTCGACGTTTTACTGTCATTATCAAGTGACACAATTAATGGAAGACGTTACATTTATATCGGTACGAAAATAGGGTGAGGGTAACAAAATGGTTTACAGTGAACAGGTGCAAAAACATAATTAAGAGATTAAAGAATTTTGAAAAGCGGTGAGTACATTAGATCGGTCTGCTCGTTCAACAGATTAACGAGGGGATTATTGCTAAGTCTGAAAATTTCGGCGGATTCAAGGAAGTTAAGCTTTGTACCTTTTGTACAGTTGTGTAAAATTTTCATGTTTTGGATTTCGGGGAATGAATGTTTACATTCTAAAGAATGGTTAGAGAATGAACTGGAATTTTGATTTAATCTAAAGGCGCGGAAATGTTCAGAATATCTTTTTTCAAAACTACGACCGGTTTGTCCTACATATACACTATTGCATTCGGAACAAGAAATTTCGTAAACACCTGATTTCTTTAAGGGATTGATTTTATCTTTTGAATTGAATAATATGTTTGATAATTTGCAGCTAGGTTTAAACGCGATTTGATGGTTTTGTTTGCGGAGAATGTAAGCTATTTTTTCGGTAGTTTCACCATAATATGTTAGGGAAATGAATGGATCTTTGTTCGAATGTCGTGATATGTATGTATAGGAAATATTTGTACATACATCAAATAAATTGTGGTAAAAAACATAGTAAGTGTTTTATTCAGTGATTTTATAATGAATTACCACGTAGTAACGGTCACAACCATCACCATGATTTAATAAATAAAATAAATTTAATTTTTGCAATGATCCTAATATCTTGCACCTAAGTGTGACACATGTTTTCGGCATGCATTTGATCATATAAACACGATTTCAATCAAATATATCCGACTGTATGCATTGTTATTGAAAAAATAGAAATTTCGTTTAATAAATAAAATAAATTTAATTTTTGCAATGATCCCAACAGCTTGTACCTAAGTGCAACACATGTTTTAGGCATGGATTTGATCATTTAAATACGATTTTAATCAATTAAATTCGACTGTATGCATTGTTATTGAAAAAATTGAAATTCCATTTAATAAATAAAATAAATTTAATTTTGCAATGATCCTAACAGCTTGCACCTAAGTGTGACACATGTTTTCGGCATGCATTTGATTTTTTAAACTTGATTTCAATCAAATAAATTTGGCTTTATGCATTGTTATTGAAAAAATTGAAATTTCATTTAATAAATAAAATAAATTTAATTTTTGCAATGATCCTAACAGCTTGCACCTAAGTGCGACACATGTTTTAGGCATGGATTTGATCATTTAAATACGATTTTAATCAAATAAATTCGACTTTATGCATTGTTATTGACAAAATTGATATTCCATTTAATAAATAAAATTAATTTAATTTTTGCAATGATCCTAATAGCTTGCACCTAAGTGCGACACATGTTTTGGGCATGCATTTAATCATTTAAACTTGATTTCAATCAAATAGATTCGACTTTATGCACTGTGATTGAAAGAATTGAAATTTCATTTAATAAATAAAATAAATGTAATTTTTGCAATGATCCTAATAGCTTGCACCAAAGTGTGACACATGTATTCGGCATGCATTTGATTATATAAACACGATTTCAATCAAATATATCCGACTTTATGCATTGTTATTGAAAAAATAGAAATTTCATTTAATAAATAAAATAAATTTAATTTTTGCAATGATCCTTACAGCTTGCACCTAAGTGCGACACATGTTTTGGGCATGCATTTGATCATTTAAACTTGATTTCAAATAAATAAATTCGACTTTATGCATTGTTATTGAAAGAATTGAAATTTCATTTAATAAATAAAATAAATGTAATTTTTGCAATGATCCTAACAGCTTGCACCCAGGTGCGACACATGTTTTCGGCATGCATTTGATCATATACACACGATTTCAATCAAATTAATTCGACTTTATGCATTGTTTTTGAAAAAATTGAAATTCCTTTTAATAAATAAAATAAATTTAATTTTTGCAATGATCCTAATAGCTTGCACCTAAGTGCGACACATGTTTTCGGCATGCATTTGATCATATAAACACGATTTCAATCAAATTAATTCGACTTTATGCATTGTTATTGAAAAAATTGAAATTTCATTAAATAAATAAAATAAATTTAATTTTTGCAATGATCCTTATGGCTTGCACCTAAGTGTGACACATGTTTTCGGCATGCAATTGATCATATAAACACGATTTCAATCAAATTAATTCGACTTAAATCATTGTTTTTGAAAAAATTGAAATTTCATTTAATAAAAAAAAAAATTTAATTTTTGCAATGATCCTAATATCTTGCACCTAAGTGTGACACATGTTTTCGGCATGCATTTGATCATATAAACACGATTTCAATCAAATATATCCGACTGTATGCATTGGTATTGAAAAAATAAAAATTTCATTTAATAAATAAAATAAATTTAATTTTTGCAATGATCCTAACAGCTTGCACCTAAGTGCGACACATGTTTTCGGCATGCATTTGATCATATAAATACGATTTCAATCAAATTAATTCGACTTTATGCATTGTTATTGGAAAAATTGAAATTTCATTTAATAAATAAAATAAATTTAATTTTTGCAATGATCCCTATAGCTTGCACCTAAGTGCGACACACGTTTTCGGCATGCATCTGATCATATAAACACGATTTCAATCAAATTAATTCAACTTGATGCATTGTTATTGAAAAAATTGAAATTTCATTTAATAAATAAAATAAATTTAATTTTTGCAATGATCCTTATAGATTGCACCTAAGTGCGACACATGTTTATGGCATGCATTTGATCATATAAACACGATTTCAATCAAATTAATTCGACTTTATTCATTGTTATTGAAAAAATTGAAATTTCATTTAATAAATAAAATAAATTTAATTTTTGCAATGATCCTTACAGCTTGCACCCAGGTGCGACACATGTTTTCGGCATGAATTTGATCATATACACACGATTTCAATCAAATTAATTCGACTTTATGCATTGTTTTTGAAAAAATTGAAATTCCTTTTAATAAATAAAATAAATTTAATTTTTGCAATGATCCTAATAGCTTGCACCTAAGTGCAACACATGTTTTCGGCATGCTTTTGATCATATAAACACGATTTTAATCAAATTAATTCGACTTTATGCATTGTTATTGAAAAAATTGAAATTTCATTAAATAAATAAAATAAATTTAATTTTTGCAATGATCCTTATGGCTTGCACCTAAGTGTGACACATGTTTTCGGCATGCAATTGATCATATAAACACGATTTCAATCAAATTAATTCGACTTAAATCATTGTTTTTGAAAAAATTGAAATTTCATTTAATAAAAAAAAAATTTAATTTTTGCAATGATCCTAATATCTTGCACCTAAGTGTGACACATGTTTTCGGCATGCATTTGATCATATAAACACGATTTCAATGAAATATATCCGACTGTATGCATTGGTATTGAAAAAATAAAAATTTCATTTAATAAATAAAATAAATTTAATTTTTGCAATGATCCTAACAGCTTGCACCTAAGTGCGACACATGTTTTCGGCATGCATTTGATCATATAAATACAATTTCAATCAAATTAATTCGACTTTATTATTGTTATTGGAAAAATTGAAATTTCATTTGATAAATAAAATAAATTTAATTTTTGCAATGATTCCTATAGCTTGCACCTAAGTGCGACACATGTTTTCGGCATGCATTTGATAATATAAACACGATTTCAATCAAATTAATTCAACTTGATGCATTGTTATTGAAAAAATTGAAATTTCATTTAATAAATAAAATAAATTTAATTTTTGCAATGATCCTTATAGATTGCACCTAAGTGCGACACATGTTTATGGCATGCATTTGATCATATAAACACGATTTCAATCAAATTAATTCGACTTTATTCATTGTTATTGAAAAAATTGAAATTTCATTTAATAAATAAAATAAATTTAATTTTTGCAATGATCCTTATGGCTTGCACCTAAGTGTGACACATGTTTTCGGCATGCATTTGATCATATAAACACGATTTCAATCAAAGTAATTCGACTTTAAGCATTGTTTTTGAAAAAATTGAAATTTCATTAAATAAATAAAATAAATTTACTTTTTGCAATGATCCTTATGGCTTGCACCTAAGTGTGACACATGTTTTCAGCATGCATTTGATCATATAAACACGATTTTTATCAAATTAATTCGACTTTATTCATTGTTATTGAAAAAATTGAAATTTCATTTAATAAATAAAATAAATTTAATTTTTGCAATGATCCTTATAGCTTGCACCTAAGTGCGACACATGTTTTCGGCATGCATTTGATCATATAAATACGATTTCAATCAAATTAATTCGACTTTATGCATTGTTATTGAAAAAATTGAAATTTCATTTAATAAATAAAATAAATTTAATTTTTGCAATGATCCTTATAGCTTGCACCTAAGTGCAACACATGTTTTCGGCATGCATCTGATCATATAAACACGATTTCAATCAAATTAATTCAACTTGATGCATTGTTATTGAAAAAATTGAAATTTCATTTAATAAATAAAATAAATTTAATTTTTGCAATGATCCTTATAGATTGCACCTAAGTGCGACACATGTTTATGGCATGCATTTGATCATATAAACACGATTTCAATCAAATTAATTCGACTTTATTCATTGTTATTGAAAAAATTGAAATTTCATTTAATAAATAAAATAAATTTAATTTTTGCAATGATCCTTACAGCTTGCACTTAGGTGCGACACATGTTTTCGGCATGAATTTGATCATATACACACGATTTCAATCAAATTAATTCGACTTTATGCATTGTTTTTGAAAAAATTTAAATTCCTTTTAATAAATAAAATAATTTTAATTTTTGCAATGATCCTAATAGCTTGCACCTAAGTGCGACACATGTTTTCGGCATGCATTTGATCATATAAACACGATTTCAATCAAATTAATTCGACTTTATGCATTGTTATTGAAAAAATTGAAATTTCATTAAATAAATAAAATAAATTTAATTTTTGCAATGATCCTAACACCTTGCACCCAGGTGCGACACATGTTTTCGGCATGAATTTGATCATATACACACGATTTCAATCAAATTAATTCGACTTTATGCATTGTTTTTGAAAAAATTGAAATTCCTTTTAATAAATAAAATAAATTTAATTTTTGCAATGATCCTAATAGCTTGCACCTAAGTGCAACACATGTTTTCGGTATGCTTTTGATCATATAAACACGATTTCAATCAAATTAATTCGACTTTATGCATTGTTATTGAAAAAATTGAAATTTCATTAAATAAATAAAATAAATTTAATTTTTGCAATGATCCTTATGGCTTGCACCTAAGTGTGACACATGTTTTCGGCATGCAATTGATCATATAAACACGATTTCAATCAAATTAATTCGACTTAAATCATTGTTTTTGAAAAAATTGAAATTTCATTTAATAAAAAAAAAATTTAATTTTTGCAATGATCCTAATATCTTGCACCTAAGTGTGACACATGTTTTCGGCATGCATTTGATCATATAAACACGATTTCAATAAAATATATCCGACTGTATGCATTGGTATTGAAAAAATAAAAATTTCATTTAATAAATAAAATAAATTTAATTTTTGCAATGATCCTAACAGCTTGCACCTAAGTGCGACACATGTTTTCGGCATGCATTTGATCATATAAATACAATTTCAATCAAATTAATTCGACTTTATTATTGTTATTGAAAAAATTGAAATTTCATTTGATAAATAAAATAAATTTAATTTTTGCAATGATTCCTATAGCTTGCACCTAAGTGCGACACATGTTTTCGGCATGCATTTGATAATATAAACACGATTTCAATCAAATTAATTCAACTTGATGCATTGTTATTGAAAAAATTGAAATTTCATTTAATAAATAAAATAAATTTAATTTTTGCAATGATCCTTATAGATTGCACCTAAGTGCAACACATGTTTATGGCATGCATTTGATCATATAAACACGATTTCAATCAAATTAATTCGACTTTATTCATTGTTATTGAAAAAATTGAAATTTCATTTAATAAATAAAATAAATTTAATTTTTGCAATGATCCTTATGGCTTGCACCTAAGTGTGACACATGTTTTCGGCATGCATTTGATCATATAAACACGATTTCAATCAAAGTAATTCGACTTTAAGCATTGTTTTTGAAAAAATTGAAATTTCATTAAATAAATAAAATAAATTTACTTTTTGCAATGATCCTTATGGCTTGCACCTAAGTGTGACACATGTTTTCAGCATGCATTTGATCATATAAACACGATTTTTATCAAATTAATTCGACTTTATTCATTGTTATTGAAAAAATTGAAATTTCATTTAATAAATAAAATAAATTTAATTTTTGCAATGATCCTTATAGCTTGCACCTAAGTGCGACACATGTTTTCGGCATGCATTTGATCATATAAATACGATTTCAATCAAATTAATTCGACTTTATGCATTGTTATTGAAAAAATTGAAATTTCATTTAATAAATAAAATAAATTTAATTTTTGCAATGATCCTTATAGCTTGCACCTATGTGCGACACATGTTTTCGGCATGCATTTGATAATATAAACATGATTTCAATCAAATTAATTCGACTTGATGCATTCTTTTTGAAAAAATTGAAATTTCATTTAATAAATAAAATAAATTTAATTTTTGCAATGATCCTTATAGCTTGCACCTAAGTGCGACACATGTTTTCGGCATGCATTTGATCATATAAACAAGATTTCAATCAAATTATTTCGACTTTATTCATTGTTATTGAAAAAATTGAAATTTCATTTAATAAATAAAATAAATTTAATTTTTGCAATGATCCTTATGGCTTGCACCTAAGTGTGACATATGTTTTCGGCATGCATTTGATCATATAAACACGATTTCAATCAAAGTAATTCGACTTAAATCATTGTTTTTGAAAAAATTGAAATTTCATTTAATAAATAAAAAAAATTAATTTTTGCACTGATCCTAATATCTTGCACCTAAGTATGACACATGTTTTCGGCATGCATTTGATCATATAAACACGATTTCAATCAAATGTATCTGACTGTATGCATTGTTATAGAAAAAATTGAAATTTCATTTAATAAATAAAATAAATTTAATTTTTGCAATGATCCTAATAGCTTGCACCTAAGTGCGGCACATGTTTTGGGCATGCATTTAATTATTTAAACTTGATTTCAATCAAATAAATTCGACTTTATGCACTGTGATTGAAAGAATTGAAATTTCATTTAATAAATAAAATAAATGTAATTTTTGCAATATTCCTAACAGCTTGCACCTAAGTGCGACACATGTTTTCGGCATGCATTTGATCATATAATCACGATTCAAATCAAATTAATTCGACTTTATGCATTGTTATTGAAAAAATAGAAATTTCATTTAATAAACAAAATAAATTTAATTTTTGCAATGATCCTAATAGCTTGCACCTAAGTGTGACACATGTTTTTGGCATGCATTTGATCATATAAACACGATTTTAATCAAAATAATTCGACCTTATGCATTGTTTTTGAAAAAATTGACATTTCATTTAATAAATAAATTAAATTTAATTTTTGCAATAATCCTAATAGCTTGCACCTAAGTGCGGCACATGTTTTCGGCATGAATTTGATGATATAAACACGATTTCAATCAAATAAATTCGACATTATTCATTGTTTTTGAAAAAATTTAAATTTAATTCAATAAATAAATTAAATTTAATTTTTGCAATGATCCTAGTAGCTTGCACCTAAGTGCGACACATGTTTTCGGCATTAATTTGATCATATAAACACGATTTCAATCAAATTAATTCGACTTTATGCATTGTTATTGAAAAAATTGAAATTTCATATAATAAATAAAATAAATTTAATTTTTGCAATGATCCTGATAGCTTGCACCTAAGTGTGACACATGTTCTCGGCATGCATTTGATCATATAAACATGATTTCAATCAAATTTATCCGACTTCATGCATTGTTATTGAAAAAATTGAAATTTCATTTAATAAATAAAATAAATTTAATTTTAGCACTGATCCTAACAGCTTGCACCTAAGTGCGACACATGTTTTCGGTATGCATTTGATCATATAAACACGATTTCAATCAAATTAATTCGACTTAATGCATTGTTATTGAAAAAATTTAAATTTCATATAATAAATAAAATAAATTTATAAATAAAATAGAAACAACCTTACTTATTGCAGAGAGTATTAAATAAATTCAAAAAAACGAAATATAGCCTGAATAAATAAATATTCAACCTGTTCGTAACTCGGGTAGAAATAAGGGATCTTAAACCAATGTTATTTCACTAGTAGTACTAGTAATAACATGCAAATTTCTTTTGTATCATTCAATATCCGGCGTGGCATCAGCCAGGGAAGTAGTTGTTTCAATAAGTTATTTGTTTATAGTCTTAGTAAGACTTAATTTTGCTTGCAGAGTTACGAACAGGTTGAATATTTATTTATTCAGGCTATATTTCGTTTTTTTGAATTTAAAATAAATTTAATTTTTGCAATGATCCCAACAGCTTGCACCTAAGTGCGACATATGTTTTCGGCATGCATTTAATCATATAAACCCGATTATAATCAAATTAATTTGACTTTATGCATTGTTATTGAAAAAATCGAAATTTCATTTAATAAATAAAATAAATTTAATTTTCGCAATGATCCCAATAGCGTGCACCTAAGTGCGACATATGTTTTAGCCATGCTTTTGATCATATAAACACGATTTCAATCTAATTAGCTCGACTTTATGCATTGTTATTGAAAAAATTGAAATTTCATTTAATAAATAAAATAAATTTAATTTTTGCAATGATCCTAATAGCTTGCACTAAAGTGCTACACATGTTTTAGGCATGGATTTGATTATTTAAATACGATTTTATTCAAATAAATTCGACTTTATGCATTGTTATTGAAAAAATTAAAATTCCATTTTATAAATAAAATAAATTTACATTTTGCAATGATCCTAATATCATGCACCTAAGTGTGACACATGTTTTCGGCATGCATTTGATTTTTCAAACTTGATTTCAATTAAATAAATTCGACTTTATGCATTGTTATTGAAAAAATTGAAATTTCATTTAATAAATAAAATCAATTTAATATTTGCAAAGATCCTAGCAGCTTGCACCTAAGTGTGACAAATGTTTTCGGCATGGATTTGATCATATAAACACGATTTCAATTAAATTATTTCGACTTTATGCATTGTTTTTGAAAAAATTAACATTTCTTTTAATAAATAAATTAAATTTAATTTTTGCAATAATCCTAATAGCTTGCATCCAAGTGCGACACATGTTTTCGGCATTCATTTGATCTTATTAACATGATTTTAATCAAATTAGTTCGAGTTTATGCATTGTAATTGAAAAAATTGAAATTTCATGTAATAAATAAAATAAATTTAATTTTTGCAATGATCCTAATTGCTTGCACCTAAGTGCGACACATGTTTTAGGCACGGATTTAATCATTTAAATACTATTTTAATCAAATAAATTCGACTTTATGCATTGTTATTGAAAAAATTGAAATTCCATTTAATAAATAAAATAAATTTAATTTTTGCAATGATCCTAATAGCTTGCACCTGGGTGTGACACATGTTTTCGGCATGCAATTGATCATATAAACACGATTTCAATCAAATTAATTCGACCTAAATCATTGTTTTTGAAAAAATTGAAATTTCATTTAATAAAAAAAAAAAATTTAATTTTTGCAATGATCCTAATATCTTGCACCTAAGTGTGACACATGTTTTCGGCATGCATTTGATCATATAAACACGATTTCAATCAAATATATCCGACTGTATGCATTGGTATTGAAAAAATAAAAATTTCATTTAATAAATAAAATAAATTTAATTTTTGCAATGATCCTAACAGCTTGCACCTAAGTGCGACACATGTTTTCGGCATGCATTTGATCATATAAATACGATTTCAATCAAATTAATTCGACTTTATGCATTGTTATTGGAAAAATTGAAATTTCATTTGATAAATAAAATAAATTTAATTTTTGCAATGATTCCTATAGCTTGCACCTAAGTGCGACACATGTTTTCGGCATGCATTTGATCATATAAACACGATTTCAATCAAATTAATTCAACTTGATGCATTGTTATTGAAAAAATTGAAATTTCATTTAATAAATAAAATAAATTTAATTTTTGCAATGATCCTTATAGATTGCACCTAAGTGCGACACATGTTTATGGCATGCATTTGATCATATAAACACGATTTCAATCAAATTAATTCGACTTTATTCATTGTTATTGAAAAAATTGAAATTTCATTTAATAAATAAAATAAATTTACTTTTTGCAATGATCCTTATGGCTTGCACCTAAGTGTGACACATGTTTTCGGCATGCATTTGATCATATAAACACGATTTTTATCAAATTAATTCGACTTTATTCATTGTTATTGAAAAAATTGAAATTTCATTTAATAAATAAAATAAAGTTAATTTTTGCAATGATCCTTCTAGCTTGCACCTAAGTGCGACACATGTTTTCGGCATGCATTTGATCATATAAATACGATTTCAATCAAATTAATTCGACTTTATGCATTGTTATTGAAAAAATTGAAATTTCATTTAATAAATAAAATAAATTTAATTTTTGCAATGATCCTTATAGCTTGCACCTAAGTGCGACACATGTTTTCGGCATGCATTTGATCATATAAACATGATTTCAATCAAATTAATTCGACTTGATGCATTCTTTTTGAAAAAATTGAAATTTCATTTAATAAATAAAATAAATTTAATTTTTGCAATGATCCTTATAGCTTGCACCTAAGTGCGACACATGTTTTCGGCATGCATTTGATCATATAAACAAGATTTCAATCAAATTAATTCGACTTTATTCATTGTTATTGAAAAAATTGAAATTTCATTTAATAAATAAAATAAATTTAATTTTTGCAATGATCCTTATGGCTTGCACCTAAGTGTGACATATGTTTTCGGCATGCATTTGATCATATAAACACGATTTCAATCAAAGTAATTCGACTTAAATAATTGTTTTTGAAAAAATTGAAATTTCATTTAATAAATAAAAAAAATTAATTTTTGCAATGATCCTAATATCTTGCACCTAAGTATGACACATGTTTTCGGCATGCATTTGATCATATAAACACGATTTCAATCAAATGTATCCGACTGTATGCATTGTTATAGAAAAAATTGAAATTTCATTTAATAAATAAAATAAATTTAATTTTTGCAATGATCCTAACAGCTTGCACCTAAGTGCGACACATGTTTTGGGCATGCATTTAATTATTTAAACTTGATTTCAATCAAATAAATTCGACTTTATGCACTGTGATTGAAAGAATTGAAATTTCATTTAATAAATAAAATAAATGTAATTTTTGCAATATTCCTAAGAGCTTGCACCTAAGTGCGACACATGTTTTCGGCATGCATTTGATCATATAATCACGATTCAAATCAAATTAATTCGACTTTATGCATTGTTATTGAAAAAATTGAAATTTCATTTAATAAATAAAATAAATTAAATTTTGGAAATGATCCTAATGGCTTGCACCTAAGTGTGACACATGTTTTCGGCATGCATTTGTTTATTTAAACTTGATTTCAATCAAATAAATTCGACATTATGCATTGTTATTGAAAAAATTGAAATTTCATTTAATAAATAAAATAAATTTAATTTTTGCAATGATCCTAACAGCTTGCACTTAAGTGCGACACATGTTTTAGGCATGGATTTGATCATTTAAATACGATTTTAATCAGATAAATTCGACTTTATGTATTGTTATTGAAAAAATTGAAATTCCAAATAATAAATAAAATTAATTTAATTTTTGCAATGATCCTAATAGCTTGCACCTAAGTGTGACACATGTTTTCGGCATGCATTTGATTTTTTAAACTTGATTTCAATCAAATAAATCTGACTTTATGCATTGTTATTGAAAAAATTGATATTTCATTTAATAAATAAAATAAATTTAATTTTTGCAATGATCCTAATATCTTGCACCTAAGTGCTACACATGGTTTTGGCGTGCATTTGATCATTTAAACTTGATTTCAATCAAATAAATATGACCGACTGTATGCATTGTTATTGAAAAAATAGAAATTTCGTTTAATAAATAAAATAAATTTAATTTTTGCAATGATCCTTACAGCTTGCACCTAAGTGCGACACATGTTCTCGGCATGCATTTAATCATATAAACACGATTTCAATCAAATTAATACGACTTTATGCATTGTTATTGAAAAAATTGAAATTTCATGTAATAAATAAAATAAATTTAATTTTTGCAATGATCCTAACAGCTTGCACTTAAGTGCGACACATGTTTTAGGCATGGATTTGATCATTTAAATACGATTTTAATCAGATAAATTCGACTTTATGCATTGTTATTGAAAAAATTGAAATTCCAAATAATAAATAAAATTAATTTAATTTTTGCAATGATCCTAATAGCTTGCACCTAAGTGCGACAAATGTTTTTGGCATGCATTTGATCATGTAAAGACGATTTCAATCAAATTAATTTGACTTTATGCATTGTTATTGAAAAAATTGAAATTTCATTTAATAAATAAAATAAATTTAATTTTTGCAATGATCCTAACAGCTCGCACCTAAGTGCAACACATGTTTTAGGCATGGATTTGATTTTTTAAACTTGATTTCAATCAAATAAATTTGACTTTATGCATTGTTATTGAAAAAATTGAAATTTCATTTAATAAATAAAATAAATTTAATTTTTGCAATGATCCTAACAGCTTGCACCTAAGTGCGACAAATGTTTTTGGCATGCATTTGATCATATAAAGACGATTTCAATCAAATTAATTTGACTTTATGCATTGTTATTGAAAAAATTGAAATTTCATTTAATAAATAAAATAAATTTAATTTTTGCAATGATCCTAACAGCTCGCACCTAAGTGCAACACATGTTTTAGGCATGGATTTGATTTTTTAAACTTGATTTCAATCAAATAAATTTGACTTTAAGCATTGTTTTTGAAAAAATTGAAATTTCATTTAATAAATAAAATAAATTTAATTTTTGCAATGATCCTAACAGCTTGCACCTAAGTGCGACAAATGTTTTTGGCATGCATTTGATCATATAAAGACGATTTCAATCAATTTAATTTGACTTTATGCATTGTTATTGAAAAAATTGAAATTTCATTTAATAAATAAAATAAATTTAATTTTTGCAATGATCCTAACAGCTCGCACCTAAGTGCAACACATGTTTTAGGCATGGATTTGATTTTTTAAACTTGATTTCAATCAAATAAATTTGACTTTATGCATTGTTATTGAAAAAATTGAAATTTCATTTAATAAATAAAATTGATTTAATTTTTGCAATGATCCTAACAGCTTGCACCTAAGTGCGACCCATGTTTTTGGCATGCATTTAGTCATATAAACACGTTTTTAATCAAATATATCCGACTTTATGCATCGTTATTGAAAAAATTAAAATTTCATTTAATAAATAAAATAAATTTAATTTTTGCAATGATCCTTACAACTTGCACCTAAGTGCGACACATGTTTTCGGCATGCACTTGATCATATAAACACGATTTCAATCAAATTAATTCGACTTTATGCATTGTTATTGAAAAAATTGAAATTTCATTTAATAAATAAAATAAATTTAATTTTTCCAATGATCCTAACAGCTTGCACCTAAGTGCGACACATGTTTTAGGCATGAATTTGATCATATAAACACGTTTTCAATCAAATATATCCGACTTTATGCATCGTTATTGAAAAAATTGAAATTTCATTTAATAAATAAAATAAATTTAATTTTTGCAATGATCCTAACAACTTGCACCTAAGTGCGACACATGTTTTCGGCATGCACTTGATCATATAAACACGATTTCAATCAAATTAATTCGACTTTATGCATTGTTATTGAAAAAATTGAAATTTCATTTAATAAATAAAATAAATTTAATTTTTCCAATGATCCTAACAGCTTGCACCTAAGTGCGACACATGTTTTAGGCATGAATTTGATCATATAAACACGTTTTCAATCAAATATATCCGACTTTATGCATTGTTATTGAAAAAATTGAAATTTCATTTAATAAATAAAATAAATTTAATTTTTGCAATGATCCTTATAGCTTGCACCTAAGTGCGACACATGTTTTCGGCATGCACTTGATCATATAAACACGATTTCAATCAAATTAATTCGACTTTATGCATTGTTATTGAAAAAATTGAAATTTCATTTAATAAATAAAATAAATTTAATTTTTCCAATGATCCTAATAGCTTGCACCTAAGTGCGACACATGTTTTCGGCATGCATTTGATCATATAAATACGATTTCAATCAAATTAATTCGACTTTATGCATTGTTATTGAAAAAATTGAAATTTCATTTAATAAATAAAATAAATTTAATTTTTGCAATGATCCTTATAGCTTGCACCTAAGTGCGACACATGTTTTCGGCATGCATTTGATCATATAAACATGATTTCAATCAAATTAATTCGACTTGATGCATTCTTTTTGAAAAAATTGAAATTTCATTTAATAAATAAAATAATTTTTTTTTTGCAATGATCCTTATAGCTTGCACCTAAGTGCGACACATGTTTTCGGCATGCATTTGATCATATAAACAAGATTTCAATCAAATTAATTCGACTTTATTCATTGTTATTGAAAAAATTGAAATTTCATTTAATAAATAAAATAAATTTAATTTTTGCAATGATCCTTATGGCTTGCACCTAAGTGTGACATATGTTTTCGGCATGCATTTGATCATATAAACACGATTTCAATCAAAGTAATTCGACTTAAATCATTGTTTTTGAAAAAATTGAAATTTCATTTAATAAATAAAAAAAATTAATTTTTGCAATGATCCTAATATCTTGCACCTAAGTATGACACATGTTTTCGGCATGCATTTGATTATATAAACACGATTTCAATCAAATGTATCCGACTGTATGCATTGTTATAGAAAAAATTGAAATTTCATTAAATAAATAAAATAAATTTAATTTTTGCAATGATCCTAACAGCTTGCACCTAAGTGCGACACATGTTTTGGGCATGCATTTAATTATTTAAACTTGATTTCAATCAAATAAATTCGACTTTATGCACTGTGATTGAAAGAATTGAAATTTCATTTAATAAATAAAATAAATGTAATTTTTGCAATATTCCTAACAGCTTGCACCTAAGTGCGACACATGTTTTCGGCATGCATTTGATCATATAATCACGATTCAAATCAAATTAATTCGACTTTATGCATTGTTATTGAAAAAATTGAAATTTCATTTAATAAATAAAATAAATTAAATTTTGGAAATGATCCTAATGGCTTGCACCTAAGTGTGACACATGTTTTCGGCATGCATTTGTTTATTTAAACTTGATTTCAATCAAATAAATTCGACATTATGCATTGTTATTGAAAAAATTGAAATTTCATTTAATAAATAAAATAAATTTAATTTTTGCAATGATCCTAACAGCTTGCACTTAAGTGCGACACATGTTTTAGGCATGGATTTGATCATTTAAATACGATTTTAATCAGATAAATTCGACTTTATGCATTGTTATTGAAAAAATTGAAATTCCAAATAATAAATAAAATTAATTTAATTTTTGCAATGATCCTAATAGCTTGCACCTAAGTGTGACACATGTTTTCGGCATGCATTTGATTTTTTAAACTTGATTTCAATCAAATAAATCTGACTTTATGCATTGTTATTGAAAAAATTGATATTTCATTTAATAAATAAAATAAATTTAATTTTTGCAATGATCCTAATATCTTGCACCTAAGTGCTACACATGGTTTTGGCGTGCATTTGATCATTTAAACTTGATTTCAATCAAATAAATATGACCGACTGTATGCATTGTTATTGAAAAAATAGAAATTTCGTTTAATAAATAAAATAAATTTAATTTTTGCAATGATCCTTACAGCTTGCACCTAAGTGCGACACATGTTCTCGGCATGCATTTAATCATATAAACACGATTTCAATCAAATTAATACGACTTTATGCATTGTTATTGAAAAAATTGAAATTTCATTTAATAAATAAAATAAATTTAATTTTTGCAATGATCCTAATGGCTTGCACCTAAGTGCGACAAATGTTTTTGGCATGAATTTGATCATATAAACACGATTTCAATCAAATTAATTTGACTTTAAGCATTGTTTTTGAAAAAATTGAAATTTCATTTAATAAATAAAATAAATTTAATTTTTGCAATGATCCTAACAGCTTTCACCTAAGTGCGACAAATGTTTTTGGCATGCATTTGATCATATAAAGACGATTTCAATCAAATTAATTTGACTTTATGCATTGTTATTGAAAAAATTGAAATTTCATTTAATAAATAAAATAAATTTAATTTTTGCAATGATCCTAACAGCTCGCACCTAAGTGCAACACATGTTTTAGGCATGGATTTGATTTTTTAAACTTGATTTCAATCAAATAAATTTGACTTTATGCATTGTTATTGAAAAAATTGAGATTCCATTTAATAAATAAAATAAATTTAATTTTTGCAATGATCCTAATAGCTTGCACCTAAGTGTGGCACATGTTTTCGGCATGGATTTAATTTTTTAAACTTGATTTTAATCAAATAAATTTGACTTTATGCATTGTTATTGAAAAAATTGAAATTTCATTTAATAAATAAAATTGATTTAATTTTTGCAATGATCCTAACAGCTTGCACCTAAGTGCGACTCATGTTTTTGGCATGCATTTAGTCATATAAACACGTTTTTAATCAAATATATCCGACTTTATGCATCGTTATTGAAAAAATTAAAATTTCATTTAATAAATAAAATAAATTTAATTTTTGCAATGATCCTAACAACTTGCACCTAAGTGCGACACATGTTTTCGGCATGCACTTGATCATATAAACACGATTTCAATCAAATTAATTCGACTTTATGCATTGTTATTGAAAAAATTGAAATTTCATTTAATAAATAAAATAAATTTAATTTTTGCAATGATCCTAATGGCTTGCACCTAAGTGCGACAAATGTTTTCGGCATGAATTTAATCATATAAACACGTTTTCAATCAAATATATCCGACTTTATGCATTGTTATTGAAAAAATTAAAATTTCATTTAATAAATAAAATAAATTTAATTTTTGCAATGATCCTAACAACTTGCACCTAAGTGCGACACATGTTTTCGGCATGCACTTGATCATATAAACACGATTTCAATCAAATTAATTCGACTTTATGCATTGTTATTGAAAAAATTGAAATTTCATTTAATAAATAAAATAAATTTAATTTTTCCAATGATCCTAACAGCTTGCACCTAAGTGCGACACATGTTTTAGGCATGCATTTAGTCATATAAACACGTTTTTAATCAAATATATCCGACTTTATGCATCGTTATTGAAAAAATTGAAATTTCATTTAATAAATAAAATAAATTTAATTTTTGCAATGATCCTAATAGCTTGCACCTAAGTGCGACCCATGTTTTTGGCATGCATTTGATCATTTAAACTTGATTTCAATTTAATAAATTCGACTTTATGCATTGTTATTGAAAGAATTTAAATTTCATTTAATAAATAAAATAAATTTAATTTTTGCTATGATCCTAACAGCTTGCACCTGTGTGCGACACATGTTTTCAGCATGAATTTGATCATTTAAACACGATTTCAATCAAATTAATTATTCAACTTTATGCATTGTTATTGAAAAAATTGAAATTTCATTTAATAAATAAAATAAATTTAATTTTTGCAATGATCCCTATAGCTTGCACCTAAGTGCGACACATGTTTTCAGCATGCAATTGAACATATAAACACGATTTCAATCAAATTAATTCGACTTTATGCATTGTTATTGAAAAAATTGAAATTCCATTTAATAAATAAAATAAATTTAATTTTTGCAATGATCCTAACAGCTTGCACCTAAGTGTGACACATGTTTTCGGCATGCATTTGATTTTTTAAACTTGATTTCAATTAAATAAATTTGACTTTATGCATTGTTATTGAAAAAATTGAAATTTCATTTAATAAATAAAATAAATTTAATTTTTGCAATGATCCTAACAGCTTGCACCTAAGTGCGACACATGTTTTCGGCATGAATTTGATCATATAAACACGTTTTCAATCAAATATATTTGACTTTATGCATTGTTATTGAAAAAATTGAAATTTCATTTAATAAATAAAATAAATTTAATTTTTGCAATGATCCTAACAACTTGCACCTACGTGCGACACATGTTTTCGGCATGCACTTGATCATATAAACACGATTTCAATCAAATTAATTCGACTTTATGCATTGTTATTGAAAAAATTGAAATTTCATTTAATAAATAAAATAAATTTAATTTTTCCAATGATCCTAACAGCTTGCACCTAAGTGCGACACATGTTTTCGGCATGAATTTGATCATATAAACACGTTTTCAATCAAATATACCCGACTTTATGTATTGTTATTGAAAAAATTGAAATTTCATTTAATAAATAACATAAATTTAATTTTTGCAATGATCCTAACAGCTTGCAAGTAACTGCGACACATGTTTTCGGCATGCATTTGATCAAATAAACACGTTTTCAATCAAATATATCCGACTTTATGCATTGTTATTGAAAAAATTAAAATTTCATTTAATAAAAAAAATTAATTTAATTTTTGCAATGATCCTAACAACTTGCACCTAAGTGCGACACATGTTTTCGGCATGCACTTGATCATATAAACACGATTTCAATCAAATTAATTCGACTTTAAGCATTGTTATTGAAAAAATTGAAATTTCATTTAATAAATAAAATAAATTTAATTTTTCCAATGATCCTAACAGCTTGCACCTAAGTGCGACACATGTTTTCGGCATGCATTTAATTATATAAACACGTTTTTAATCAAATATATTCGACTTTATGCATCGTTATTGAACAAATTGAAATTTCATTTAATAAATAAAATAAATTTAATTTTTGCAATGATCCTAACAGCTTGCACCTAAGTGCGACACATGTTTTCGGCATGCATTTGATCATATAAACACGATTTCAATCAAATTAATTCGACTTTATGCATTGTTTTTGAAAAAATTGAAATTCCATTTAATAAATAAAATAAATTTAATTTTTGCAATGATCCTAATAGCTTGCACCTAAGTGCGACAAATGTTTTCAGCATGCAATTGAACATATAAACACGATTTCAATCAAATTAATTCGACTTTATGCATTGTTATTGAAAAAATTGAAATTCCATTTAATAAATAAAATAAATTTAATTTTTGCAATGATCCTAACAGCTTGCACCTAAGTGTGACACATGTTTTCGGCATGCATTTGATTTTTTAAACTTGATTTCAATTAAATAAATTTGACTTTATGCATTGTTATTGAAAAAATTGAAATTTCATTTAATAAATAAAATAAATTTAATTTTTGCAATGATCCTAACAGCTTGCACCTAAGTGCGACACATGTTTTTGGCATGAATTTGATCATATAAACACGTTTTCAATCAAATATATCCGACTTTATGTATTGTTATTGAAAAAATTGAAATTTCATTTAATAAATAAAATAAATTTAATTTTTGCAATGATCCTAACAGCTTGCAAGTAACTGCGACACATGTTTTCGGCATGCATTTGATCAAATAAACACGTTTTCAATCAAATATATCCGACTTTATGCATTGTTATTGAAAAAATTAAAATTTCATTTAATAAAAAAAATTAATTTAATTTTTGCAATGATCCTAACAACTTGCACCTAAGTGCGACACATGTTTTCGGCATGCACTTGATCATATAAACACGATTTCAATCAAATTAATTCGACTTTAAGCATTGTTATTGAAAAAATTGAAATTTCATTTAATAAATAAAATAAATTTAATTTTTCCAATGATCCTAACAGCTTGCACCTAAGTGCGACACATGTTTTCGGCATGCATTTAATTATATAAACACGTTTTTAATCAAATATATTCGACTTTATGCATCGTTATTGAACAAATTGAAATTTCATTTAATAAATAAAATAAATTTAATTTTTGCAATGATCCTAACAGCTTGCACCTAAGTGCGACACATGTTTTAGGCATGGATTTGATCATTTAAATACGATTTTAATCAGATAAATTCGACTTTATGCATTGTTATTGAAAAAATTGAAATTCCAAATAATAAATAAAATTAATTTAATTTTTGCAATGATCCTAATAGCTTGCACCTAAGTGTGACACATGTTTTCGGCATGCATTTGATTTTTTAAACTTGATTTCAATCAAATTAATCTGACTTTATGCATTGTTATTGAAAAAATTGAAATTTCATTTAATAAATAAAATAAATTTAATTTTTCCAATGATCCTAACAGCTTGCACCTAAGTGCGACACATGTTTTCGGCATGCACTTGATCATATAAACACGATTTCAATCAAATTAATTCGACTTTAAGCATTGTTATTGAAAAAATTGAAATTTCATTTAATAAATAAAATAAATTTAATTTTTCCAATGATCCTAACAGCTTGCACCTAAGTGCGACACATGTTTTCGGCATGCATTTAATTATATAAACACGTTTTTAATCAAATATATTCGACTTTATGCATCGTTATTGAACAAATTGAAATTTCATTTAATAAATAAAATAAATTTAATTTTTGCAATGATCCTAACAGCTTGCACCTAAGTGCGACACATGTTTTCGGCATGCATTTGATCATATAAACACGACTTCAATCAAACAAATTCGACTTTATGCATTGTTTTTGAAAAAATTGAAATTCCATTTAATAAATAAAATAAATTTAATTTTTGCAATGATCCTAATAGCTTGCACCTAAGTGCGACAAATGTTTTCAGCATGCAATTGAACATATAAACACGATTTCAATCAAATTAATTCGACTTTATGCATTGTTATTGAAAAAATTGAAATTCCATTTAATAAATAAAATAAATTTAATTTTTGCAATGATCCTAACAGCTTGCACCTAAGTGTGACACATGTTTTCGGCATGCATTTGATTTTCTAAACTTGATTTCAATTAAATAAATTTGACTTTATGCATTGTTATTGAAAAAATTGAAATTTCATTTAATAAATAAAATAAATTTAATTTTTGCAATGATCCTAACAGCTTGCACCTAAGTGCGACACATGTTTTTGGCATGAATTTGATCATATAAACACGTTTTCAATCAAATATATCCGACTTTATGTATTGTTATTGAAAAAATTGAAATTTCATTTAATAAATAAAATAAATTTAATTTTTGCAATGATCCTAACAGCTTGCAAGTAACTGCGACACATGTTTTCGGCATGCATTTGATCAAATAAACACGTTTTCAATCAAATATATCCGACTTTATGCATTGTTATTGAAAAAATTAAAATTTCATTTAATAAAAAAAATTAATTTAATTTTTGCAATGATCCTAACAACTTGCACCTAAGTGCGACACATGTTTTCGGCATGCACTTGATCATATAAACACGATTTCAATCAAATTAATTCGACTTTAAGCATTGTTATTGAAAAAATTGAAATTTCATTTAATAAATAAAATAAATTTAATTTTTCCAATGATCCTAACAGCTTGCACCTAAGTGCGACACATGTTTTCGGCATGCATTTAATTATATAAACACGTTTTTAATCAAATATATTCGACTTTATGCATCGTTATTGAACAAATTGAAATTTCATTTAATAAATAAAATAAATTTAATTTTTGCAATGATCCTAACAGCTTGCACCTAAGTGCGACACATGTTTTAGGCATGGATTTGATCATTTAAATACGATTTTAATCAGATAAATTCGACTTTATGCATTGTTATTGAAAAAATTGAAATTCCAAATAATAAATAAAATTAATTTAATTTTTGCAATGATCCTAATAGCTTGCACCTAAGTGTGACACATGTTTTCGGCATGCATTTGATTTTTTAAACTTGATTTCAATCAAATTAATCTGACTTTATGCATTGTTATTGAAAAAATTGAAATTTCATTTAATAAATAAAATAAATTTAATTTTTCCAATGATCCTAACAGCTTGCACCTAAGTGCGACACATGTTTTCGGCATGCATTTGATCATATAAACACGATTTCCATCAAATTAATTCGACTGTATGCATTGTTTTTGAAAAAATTGAAATTTCATTTAATAAATGAAATAAATTTAATTTTTGCAATGATCCTAATAGCTTGCACCTAAGTGCGACAAATGTTTTCAGCATGCAATTGAACATATAAACACGATTTCAATCAAATTAATTCGACTTTAAGCATTGTTATTGAAAAAATTGAAATTCCATTTAATAAATAAAATAAATTTAATTTTTGCAATGATCCTAACAGCTTGCACCTAAGTGTGACACATGTTTTCGGCATGCATTTGATTTTTTAAACTTGATTTCAATCAAATAAATTTGACTTTATGCATTGTTATTGAAAAAATTGAAATTTCATTTAATTATTAAAATAAATTTAATTTTTGCAATGATCCTAACAGCTTGCACCTAAGTGCGACACATGTTTTAGGCATGGATTTGATCATTTAAATACGATTTTAATCAGATAAATTCGACTTTATGCATTGTTATTGAACAAATTGAAATTCCAAATAATAAATAAAATTAATTTATAAAAAAATAAATAAAATAGAAACAACCTTACTTATTGCAGAGAGTATTAAATAAATTCAAAAAAACGAAATATAGCCTGAATATATAAATATTCAACCTGTTCGTAACTCTGTTCAGTTTTATAATTTAAAGTTTTCAAATTCAATTTAGTTTCATTTTTCAAGTTAGTCCTGTGGGTAGAAATAAGGGATCTTAAACCAATGTTATTTCACTAGTAGTACTAGTAATAACATGCAAATTTCTTTTGTATCATTCAATATCCGGCGTGGCATCAGCCAGGGAAGTAGTTGTTTCAATAAGTTATTTGTTTATAGTCTTAGTAAGACTTAATTTTGTTTGCAGAGTTACGAACAGGTTGAATATTTATATATTCAGGCTATATTTCGTTTTTTTGAATTTATTTAATACTCTCTGCAATAAGTAAGGTTGTTTCTATTTTATTTATTATTTAAATCGAGTATTCGGTTTTCCAACTGAAAACAAGATCATTTATTTCTTCACATCTGTACTTTCACTAATCACCTAAATTCAGGTATAAAATCAGTCCAACCCTTCTATAATCTCCTCATTTGTTTACGACTCCTTCACGGTCACGGTCACCTTCACGTAAGTGTATTTTATTCTTTAACATTCAATTTAAATGCGAAGCTGCACTGATGAGAGATAAATCTCGAAACGCGTCTGCAGATGGCTATTCACTTAATTTTTACATAGTTTTGGGTTCAGTTTTATAATTTAAAGTTTTCAAATTCAATTTAGTTTCATTTTTCAAGTTAGTCCTGTGGGTGGAAATAAGGGATCTTAAACCAATGTTATTTCACTAGTAGTACTAGTAATAACATGCAAATTTCTTTTGTATCATTCAATATCCGGCGTGGCATCAGCCAGGGAAGTAGTTGTTTCAATAAGTTATTTGTTTATAGTCTTAGTAAGACTTAATTTTGTTTGCAGAGTTACGAACAGGTTGAATATTTATATATTCAGGCTATATTTCGTTTTTTTGAATTTATTAAAATAAATTTAATTTTTGCAATGATCCTAATGGCTTGCACCTAAGTGCGACAAATGTTTTTGGCATGCATTTGATCATATAAACACGATTTCAATCAAATTAATTTGACTTTATGCATTGTTATTGAAAAAATTGAAATTTCATTTAATAAATAAAATAAATTTAATTTTTGCAATGATCCTAACAGCTTGCACCTAAGTGTGACACATGTTTTTGGCATGCATTTGATCATATAAACACGATTTCAATCAAATTAATTTGACTTTAAGCATTGTTTTTGAAAAAATTGAAATTTCATATAATAAATAAAATAAATTTAATTTTTGCAATGATCCTAACAGCTTGCACCTAAGTGCGACAAATGTTTTTGGCATGCATTTAATCATATAAACACGATTTCAATCAAGTTAATTTGACTTTATGCATTGTTATAGAAAAAATTTAAATTTCATTTAATAAATCAAATAAATTTAATTTTTGCAATGATCCTAACAGCTTGCACCTAAGTGCGACACATGTTTTAGGCATGGATTTGATCATTTAAATACGATTTTAATCAAATAAATTCGACTTTATGCATTGTTATTGAAAAAATTGAAATTCCATTTAATAAATAAAATTAATCTAATTTTTGCAATGCTCCTAATAGCTTGCACCTAAGTGTGACACATGTTTTCGGCATGCCTTTGATTTTTTAAGCTTGATTTCAATCAAATAAATCTGACTTTATGCATTGTTATTGAAAAAATTGAAATTTCTTTTAATAAATAAAATAAATTTAATTTTTGCAATGATCCTAATATCTTGCACCTAAGTGCTACACATGGTTTTGGCGTGCATTTGATCATTTAAACTTGATTTCAATCAAATAAATATGTCCGACTGTATGCATTGTTATTGAAAAAATAGAAATTTCGTTTAATAAATAAAATAAATTTAATTTTTGCAATGATCCTTACAGCTTGCAGCTAAGTGCGACACATGTTTTCGGCATGAAATTAATCATATAAACACGATTTCAATCAAATTAATTTGACTTTATGCATTGTTATAGAAAAAATTGAAATTTCATTTAATAAATAAAATAAATTGAATTTTTGCAATGATCCTAACAGCTTGCACCTTAGTGCGACACATGTTTTCGGCATGCATTTGATCATATAAACACGATTTCAATCAAAGTATTTCGACTTTAAGCATTGTTTTTGAAAAAATTGAAATTTCATTTAATAAATAAAATAAATTTAATTTTTGCAATGATCCTTATGGCTTGCACCTAAGTGTGACACATGTTTTCGGCATGCATTTGATCAAATAAACACGATTTCAATCAAAGTAATTCGACTTTAAACATTGTTTTTGAAAAAATTGAAATTTCATTTAATAAATCAAATAAATTTAATTTTTGCAATGATCCTTATGGCTTGCACCTAAGTGTGACACATGTTTTCGGCATGCATTTGATTATATAAACACGATTTCAATCAAATTAATTCGACTTTATGCATTGTTATTGAAAAAATTGAAATTTCATTTAATAAATAAAATAAATTTAATTTTTGCAATGATCCTAATAGCTTGCACCTAAGTGCGACAAATGTTTTCGGCATGCAATTGAACATATAAACACGATTTCAATCAAATTAATTCGACTTTATGTATTGTTATTGAAAAAATTGAAATTTAATTTAATAAATAAAATAAATTTAATTTTTGCAATGATCCTAATATCTTGCACCTAAGTGTGACACATGTTTTCGGCAGGTATTTGATCATATAAACACGATTACAATCAAATTAATTCGACTTTAAGCATTCTTTTTGAAAAAATTGAAATTTCATTTAATAAATAAAATAAATTTAATTTTTGCAATGATCCTAACAGCTTGCACCTAAGTGCGACAAATGTTTTCGGCATGCTTTTGATCATATAAACACTATTTCAGTCAAATAAATTCGACTTTATGCATTTTTATTTAAAAAATTGAAATTTCATTTAATAAATAAAATAAATTTAATTTTTGCAATGATCCTAATATCTTGCACCTAAGTGTGACACATGTTTTCGGCATGCATTTGATCATATAAACACGATTTCAATCAAATATATCCGACTGTATGCATTGTTATTGAAAAAATTGAAATTCCATTTAATAAATAAAATAAATTTAATTTTTGCAATGATCCTAATAGCTTGCACCTAAGTGTGACACATGTTTTCGGCATGGATTTGATTTTCTAAACTTGATTTCAATTAAATAAATTTGACTTTATGCATTGTTATTGAAAAAATTGAAATTTCATTTAATAAATAAAATAAATTTAATTTTTGCAATGATCCTAATAGCTTGCACCTAAGTGTGACACATGTTTTCGGCATGCATTTGATCATATAAATACGATTTCAATCAAATTTATCCGACTTTATGCATTGTTATTGAAAAAATAGAAATTTCATTTAATAAATAAAATAAATTAAATTTTTGCAATTATCCTAACAGCTTGCACCTAAGTGCGACACATGTTTTCGGCATGCATTTGATCATATAAACACGATTTCAATGAAAGAAATTCGACTTTATGCATTGTTATTGAAAAAATTGAAATTTCATTTAATAAATAAATTAAATTTAATTTTTGCAATAATCCTAATAGCTTGCACTTAAGTGTGACACATGTTTTCGGCATGCATTTGATCATATAAACACATTTTCAATCAAATTAATTCGACTTTATGTATTGTTTTTGAAAAAATTGAGATTACATTCAATAAATAAATTAAATTTAATTTTTGCAATGATCCATATAGTTTTATGCATTGTTATTAAAAAAATTGAAATTTCATTTAATAAATAAAATAAATATAATTTTTGCAATGATCCTAATAGCTTGCACCTAAGTGCGACACATGTTTCTGGCATGCATTTGATCATTTAAACTTGATTTCAATCAAATAAATTCGGCTTTATGCCTTGTTATTGAAAGAATTGAAATTTCATTTAATAAATAAAATAAATTTAATTTTCTCAATAATCCTAATAGCTTGCACCTAAGCGTGACACATGTTTTCGGCATGCATTTGATCATATAAACACGATTTTAATCAAATATATCCGACTTTATGCATTGTTATTGAAAAAATAGAAATTTCATTTAATAAATAAAATAAATTTAATTTTTGCAATGATCCTAACAGCTTGCACCCAAGTGTGACACATGTTTTCGGCATGCATTTGATTTTTTAAACTTGATTTCAAATAAATACATTCGACTTTATGCATTGTTATTAAAAAAATAGAAATTTCATTTAATAAATAAAATAAATTTAATTTTTCCAATGATCCTAACAGCTTGCACCTAAGTGCGACACATGATTTCGGCATGAATTCAACATTTAAACACGATTTCAATCAAATTAATTAAACTTTATGCATTGTTATTGAAAAAATTGAAATTTCATTTAATAAATAAAATAAATTTAATTTTTGCAATGATCCCTATAGCTTGCACCTAAGTGCGACACATCTTTTCGGCATGCATTTGATCATATAAATACGATTTCAATCAAATTAATTCGACTTTATGCATTGTTATTGAAAAAATTGAAATTTCATTTAATAAATAAAATAAATTTAATTTTTGCTATGATCCTTATGGCTTGCAACTAAGTGTGACACATGTTTTCGGCATGCATTTGATCATATAAACACGATTTCAATCAAATTAATTCGACTTTAAGCATTGTTTTTGAAAAAATTGAAATTTCATTTAATAAATAAAATAAATTTAATTTTTGCAATGATCCTAACAGCTTGCACCTAAGTGGGACAAATGTTTTCGGCATGCTTTTGATCATATAAACACGATTTCAATCAAATAAATTCGACTTTATGCATTGTAATTGAAAAAATTGAAAGTTCATTTAATAAATAAAACAAATTTAATTTTTGCAATGATCCTAATATCTTGCACCTAAGTGTGACACATGTTTTCGGCATGCATTTGATCATATAAACACGATTTAAATCAAATATATCCGACTATATGCATTGTTATTGAAAAAATAGAAATTTCGTTTAATAAAAAAATAAATTTAATATTTGCAATGATTCTAACAGCTTGCACCTAAGTGCAACACATGTTTTAGGCATGCATTGGATCATTTAAATACGATTTTAATCAAATAAATTCGACTTTATGCATTGTTATTGAAAAAATTGAAATTCCATTTAATAAATAAAATAAATTTAATTTTTGCAATGATCCTAATAGCTTGCACCTAAGTGTGACACATGTTTTCGGCATGGATTTGATTTTCTAAACTTGATTTCAATCAAATAAATTTGACTTTATGCATTGTTATTGAAAAAATTGAAATTTCATTTAATAAATAAAATAAATTTAATTTTTGCAATGATCCTAACAGCTTGCACCTAAGTGCGACTCATGTTTTAGGCATGCATTTGATCATTTAAACTTGATTTCAATCAAATAAATTCGACTTTATGCATTGGTATTGAAAAAATTGAAAGTACATTTAATAAATAAAATAAATTTAATTTTTGCAATGATCCTAACAGCTCGCACCTAAGTGCAACACATGTTTTAGGCATGGATTTGATCATTTAAATACGATTTTAATCAAATAAATTCGACTTTATGCATTGTTATTGAAAAAATTGAAATTCCATTTAATAAATAAAATGAATTTAATTTTTGCAATGATCCTAATAGCTTGCACCTAAGTGTGACACATGTTTTCGGCATGCATTTGATTTTTTAAACTTGATTTCAATCAAATAAATTTGACTTTATGCATTGTTATTGAAAAAATTGAAATTTCATTTAATAAATAAAATAAATTTAATTTTTGCAATGATCCTAATATCTTGCACCTAAGTGCGACACATGTTTTTGGCATGCATTTGATCATTTAAACTTGATTTCAATCAAATAAATTCGACTTTAAGCATTGTTTTTGAATAAAATGAAATTTCATTTAATAAATGAAATAAATTTAATTTTTGCAATGATCCTTATAGCTTGCACCTAAGTGCGACACATGTTTTCAGCAAGCATTTGATCATATAAACACGTTTTCAATCAAATATATCCGACTTTATGCATTGTTATTTAAAAAATTAAAATTTCATTTAATAAATAAAATAAATTTAATTTTTGCAGTGATCCTAACAGTTTGCACCTAAGAGCGACACATGTTTTCGGCATGCATTTGATCATATAAACACGATTTCAATCAAATTAATTCGACTTTATGCATTGTTATTGAAAAAATTTAAATTTCATTTAATAAATAAAATAAATTTAATTTTTGCAATGATCCTAACAGCTTGCACCTAAGTGCGACACATGTTTTAGGCATGAATTTGATGATATAAACACGTTTTCAATCAAATATATCCGACTTTATGCATTGTTATTGAAAAAATTGAAATTTCATTTAATAAATAAAATAAATTTAATTTTTGCAATGATCCTAACAGCTTGCAAGTAAGTGCGACACATGTTTTCAGCATGCATTTGATCAAATAAACACGTTTTCAATCAAATATATCCGACTTTATGCATTGTTATTGAAAAAATTAAAATTTCATTTAATAAATAAAATAAATTTAATTTTTGCAATGATCCTAACAACTTGCACCTAAGTGCGACACATCTTTTCGGCATGCACTTGATCATATAAACACGATTTCAATCAAATTAATTCGACTTTATGCATTGTTATTGAAAAAATTGAAATTTCATTTAATAAATAAAATAAATTTAATTTTTGCAATGATCCTAACAGCTTGCACCTAAGTGCGACACATGTTTTCGGCATGCATTAAATCATATAAACACGTTTTTAATCAAATATATCCGACGTTATGCATCGTTATTGAAAAAATTGAAATTTCATTTAATAAATAAAATAAATTTAATTTTTGCAATGATCCTAACAGCTTGCACCTAAGTGCGACACATGTTTTCGGCATGCATTTAATCATATAAACACGATTTCAATCAAATTAATTCGACTTTATGCATTGTTATTGAAAAAATTGAAATTTCATTTAATAAATAAAATAAATTTAATTTTTGCTATGATCCTTATGGCTTGCAACTAAGTGTGACACATGTTTTCGTCATGCATTTGATCATATAAACACGATTTCAATCAAATTAATTCGACTTTAAGCATTGTTTTTGAAAAAATTGAAATTTCATTTAATAAATAAAATAAATTTAATTTTTGCAATGATCCTAACAGCTTGCACCTAAGTGGGACAAATGTTTTCGGCATGCTTTTGATCATATAAACACGATTTCAATCAAATATATCCGACTATATGCATTGTTATTGAAAAAATAGAAATTTCGTTTAATAAAAAAAATAAATTTAATATTTGCAATGATTCTAACAGCTTGCACCTAAGTGCAACACATGTTTTAGGCATGCATTGGATCATTTAAATACGATTTTAATCAAATAAATTCGACTTTATGCATTGTTATTGAAAAAATTGAAATTCCATTTAATAAATAAAATAAATTTAATTTTTGCAATGATCCTAATAGCTTGCACCTAAGTGTGACACATGTTTTCGGCATGGATTTGATTTTCTTAACTTGATTTCAATCAAATAAATTTGACTTTATGCATTGTTATTGAAAAAATTGAAATTTCATTTAATAAATAAAATAAATTTAATTTTTGCAATGATCCTAACAGCTTGCACCTAAGTGCAACACATGTTTTAGGCATGGATTTGATCATTTAAATACGATTTTAATCAAATAAATTAGACTTTATGCATTGTTATTGAAAAAATTGAAATTCCATTTAATAAATAAAATGAATTTAATTTTTGCAATGATCCTAACAGCTCGCACCTAAGTGCAACACATGTTTTAGGCATGGATTTGATCATTTAAATACGATTTTAATCAAATAAATTAGACTTTATGCATTGTTATTGAAAAAATTGAAATTCCATTTAATAAATAAAATGAATTTAATTTTTGCAATGATCCTAATAGCTTGCACCTAAGTGTGACACATGTTTTCGGCATGCATTTGATTTTTTAAACTTGATTTCAACCAAATAAATTTGACTTTATGCATTGTTATTGAAAAAATTGAAATTTCATTTAATAAATAAAATAAATTTAATTTTTGCAATGATCCTAATATCTTGCACCTAAGTGCGACACATGTTTTTGGCATGCATTTGATCATTTAAACTTGATTTCAATCAAATAAATTCGACTTTAAGCATTGTTTTTGAATAAAATGAAATTTCATTTAATAAATGAAATAAATTTAATTTTTGCAATGATCCTTATAGCTTGCACCTAAGTGCGACACATGTTTTCAGCAAGCATTTGATCATATAAACACGTTTTCAATCAAATATATCCGACTTTATGCATTGTTATTTAAAAAATTAAAATTTCATTTAATAAATAAAATAAATTTAATTTTTGCAGTGATCCTAACAGCTTGCACCTAAGAGCGACACATGTTTTCGGCATGCATTTGATCATATAAACACGATTTCAATCAAATTAATTCGACTTTATGCATTGTTATTGAAAAAATTTAAATTTCATTTAATAAATAAAATAAATTTAATTTTTGCAATGATCCTAACAGCTTGCACCTAAGTGCGACACATGTTTTAGGCATGAATTTGATGATATAAACACGTTTTCAATCAAATATATCCGACTTTATGCATTGTTATTGAAAAAATTGAAATTTCATTTAATAAATAAAATAAATTTAATTTTTGCAATGATCCTAACAGCTTGCAAGTAAGTGCGACACATGTTTTCGGCATGCATTTGATCAAATAAACACGTTTTCAATCAAATAAATCCGACTTTATGCATTGTTATTGAAAAAATTAAAATTTCATTTAATAAATAAAATAAATTTAATTTTTGCAATGATCCTAACAACTTGCACCTAAGTGCGATACATCTTTTCGGCATGCACTTGATCATATAAACACGATTTCAATCAAATTAATTCGACTTTATGCATTGTTATTGAAAAAATTGAAATTTCATTTAATAAATAAAATAAATTTAATTTTTGCAATGATCCTAACAGCTTGCACCTAAGTGCGACACATGTTTTCGGCATGCATTAAATCATATAAACACGTTTTTAATCAAATATATCCGACGTTATGCATCGTTATTGAAAAAATTGAAATTTCATTTAATAAATAAAATAAATTTAATTTTTGCAATGATCCTAACAGCTTGCACCTAAGTGCGACACATGTTTTCGGCATGCATTTAATCATATAAACACGATTTCAATCAAATTAATTCGACTTTATGCATTGTTATTGAAAAAATTGAAATTTAATTTAATAAATAAAATAAATTTAATTTTTGCAATGATCCTAATATCTTGCACCTAAGTGTGACACATGTTTTCGGCAGTTATTTGATCATATAAACACGATTTCAATCAAATTATTTCGACTTTAAGCATTGTTTTTGAAAAAATTGAAATTTCATTTAATAAATAAAATAAATTTAATTTTTGCAATGATCCTAACAGCTTGCACCTAAGTGCGACAAATGTATTCGGTATGCTTTTGATCATATAAACACGATTTCAATCAAATAAATTCGACTTTATGCATTGTTATTGAAAAAATTGAAATTTAATTTAATAAATAAAATAAATTTAATTTTTGCAATGATCCTAATTTCTTGCACCTAAGTGTGACACATGTTTTCGGCATGCATTTGATCATATAAACACGATTTCAATCAAATATATCCGACTGTATGCATTGTTATTGAAAAAATAGAAATTTCGTTTAATAAATAAAATAAATTTAATTTTTGCAATGATCCTAACAGCTTGTACCTAAGTGCAACACATGTTTTAGGCATGAATTTGATCATTTAAATACGATTTTAATTAAATAAATTCGACTTTATGTATTGTTATTGAAAAAATTGAAATTCCATTTAATAAATAAAATAAATTTAATTTTTGCAATGATCCTAATAGCCTGCACCTGAGTGCGACAAATGTTTTCGGCATGCAATTGAACATATAAACACGATTTTAATCAAATTAATTCGACTTTATGTATTGTTATTGAAAAAATTTAAATTTCATTTAATAAATAAAATAAATTTAATTTTTGCAATGATCCTAACAGCTTGCACCTAAGTGCGACACATGTTTTCGGCATGCATTAAATCATATAAACACGTTTTTAATCAAATATATCCGACGTTATGCATCGTTATTGAAAAAATTGAAATTTCATTTAATAAATAAAATAAATTTAATTTTTGCAATGATCCTAACAGCTTGCACCTAAGTGCGACACATGTTTTCGGCATGCATTTAATCATATAAACACGATTTCAATCAAATTAATTCGACTTTATGCATTGTTATTGAAAAAATTGAAATTTCATTTAATAAATAAAATAAATTTAATTTTTGCAATGATCCTAATATCTTGCACCTAAGTGTGACACATGTTTTCGGCAGTTATTTGATCATATAAACACGATTTCAATCAAATTATTTCGACTTTAAGCATTGTTTTTGAAAAAATTGAAATTTCATTTAATAAATAAAATAAATTTAATTTTTGCAATGATCCTAACAGCTTGCACCTAAGTGCGACAAATGTATTCGGTATGCTTTTGATCATATAAACACGATTTCAATCAAATAAATTCGACTTTATGCATTGTTATTGAAAAAATTGAAATTTAATTTAATAAATAAAATAAATTTAATTTTTGCAATGATCCTAATTTCTTGCACCTAAGTGTGACACATGTTTTCGGCATGCATTTGATCATATAAACACGATTTCAATCAAATATATCCGACTGTATGCATTGTTATTGAAAAAATAGAAATTTCGTTTAATAAATAAAA
Organism: Ocypus olens; assembly: GCA_910593695.2. Taxonomy (NCBI): domain Eukaryota; kingdom Metazoa; phylum Arthropoda; class Insecta; order Coleoptera; family Staphylinidae; genus Ocypus; species Ocypus olens. The sequence goes on along the minus strand of OU343065.1, from coordinate 8,511,451 downwards.
TAAATTTAATTTTTGCAATGATCCTAACAGCTTGTACCTAAGTGCAACACATGTTTTAGGCATGAATTTGATCATTTAAATACGATTTTAATCAAATAAATTCGACTTTATGTATTGTTATTGAAAAAATTGAAATTCCATTTAATAAATAAAATAAATTTAATTTTTGCAATGATCCTAATAGCCTGCACCTGAGTGCGACAAATGTTTTCGGCATGCAATTGAACACATAAACACGATTTTAATCAAATTAATTCGACTTTATGTATTGTTATTAAAAAAATTGAAATTTGATTTAATAAATAAAATAAATTTAATTTTTGCAATGATCCTAATATCTTGCACCCAAGTGTGACTCGTGTTTTCGGCAGGTATTTGATCATATAAACACGATTTCAATCAAATTAATTCGACTTTAAGCTTTGTTTTTGAAAAAATTGAAATTTCATTTAATAAATAAAATAAATTTAATTTTTGCAATGATCCTAATATCTTGCACCTAAGTGCGACACATGTTTTTGGCATGCATTTGATCATTTAAACTTGATTTCAATCAAATAAATTCGACTTTAAGCATTGTTTTTGAATAAAATGAAATTTCATTTAATAAATGAAATAAATTTAATTTTTGCAATGATCCTTATAGCTTGCACCTAAGTGCGACACATGTTTTCAGCAAGCATTTGATCATATAAACACGTTTTCAATCAAATATATCCGACTTTATGCATTGTTATTTAAAAAATTAAAATTTCATTTAATAAATAAAATAAATTTAATTTTTGCAGTGATCCTAACAGCTTGCACCTAAGAGCGACACATGTTTTCGGCATGCATTTGATCATATAAATACGATTTCAATCAAATTAATTCGACTTTATGCATTGTTATTGAAAAAATTTAAATTTCATTTAATAAATAAAATAAATTTAATTTTTGCAATGATCCTAACAGCTTGCACCTAAGTGCGACACATGTTTTAGGCATGAATTTGATGATATAAACACGTTTTCAATCAAATATATCCGACTTTATGCATTGTTATTGAAAAAATTGAAATTTCATTTAATAAATAAAATAAATTTAATTTTTGCAATGATCCTAACAGCTTGCAAGTAAGTGCGACACATGTTTTCGGCATGCATTTGATCAAATAAACACGTTTTCAATCAAATAAATCCGACTTTATGCATTGTTATTGAAAAAATTAAAATTTCATTTAATAAATAAAATAAATTTAATTTTTGCAATGATCCTAACAACTTGCACCTAAGTGCGATACATCTTTTCGGCATGCACTTGATCATATAAACACGATTTCAATCAAATTAATTCGACTTTATGCATTGTTATTGAAAAAATTGAAATTTCATTTAATAAATAAAATAAATTTAATTTTTGCAATGATCCTAATATCTTGCACCTAAGTGTGACACATGTTTTCGGCAGTTATTTGATCATATAAACACGATTTCAATCAAATTATTTCGACTTTAAGCATTGTTTTTGAAAAAATTGAAATTTCATTTAATAAATAAAATAAATTTAATTTTTGCAATGATCCTAACAGCTTGCACCTAAGTGCGATACATCTTGCACCTAAGTGCGACACATGTTTTCGGCATGCATTAAATCATATAAACACGTTTTTAATCAAATATATCCGACGTTATGCATCGTTATTGAAAAAATTGAAATTTCATTTAATAAAATAAATTTAATTTTTGCAATGATCCTAACAGCTTGCACCTAAGTGCGACACATGTTTTCGGCATGCATTAAATCATATAAACACGTTTTTAATCAAATATATCCGACGTTATGCATCGTTATTGAAAAAATTGAAATTTCATTTAATAAATAAAATAAATTTAATTTTTGCAATGATCCTAACAGCTTGCACCTAAGTGCGACACATGTTTTCGGCATGCATTTAATCATATAAACACGATTTCATTCAAATTAATTCGACTTTATGCATTGTTATTGAAAAAATTGAAATTTCATTTAATAAATAAAATAAATTTAATTTTTGCAATGATCCTAATATCTTGCACCTAAGTGTGACACATGTTTTCGGCAGTTATTTGATCATATAAACACGATTTCAATCAAATTATTTCGACTTTAAGCATTGTTTTTGAAAAAATTGAAATTTCATTTAATAAATAAAATAAATTTAATTTTTGCAATGATCCTAACAGCTTGCACCTAAGTGCGACAAATGTATTCGGTATGCTTTTGATCATATAAACACGATTTCAATCAAATAAATTCGACTTTATGCATTGTTATTGAAAAAATTGAAATTTAATTTAATAAATAAAATAAATTTAATTTTTGCAATGATCCTAATTTCTTGCACCTAAGTGTGACACATGTTTTCGGCATGCATTTGATCATATAAACACGATTTCAATCAAATATATCCGACTGTATGCATTGTTATTGAAAAAATAGAAATTTCGTTTAATAAATAAAATAAATTTAATTTTTGCAATGATCCTAACAGCTTGTACCTAAGTGCAACACATGTTTTAGGCATGAATTTGATCATTTAAATACGATTTTAATCAAATAAATTCGACTTTATGTATTGTTATTGAAAAAATTGAAATTCCATTTAATAAATAAAATAAATTTAATTTTTGCAATGATCCTAATAGCCTGCACTTGAGTGCGACAAATGTTTTCGGCATGCAATTGAACATATAAACACGATTTTAATCAAATTAATTCGACTTTATGTATTGTTATTGAAAAAATTGAAATTTGATTTAATAAATAAAATAAATTTAATTTTTGCAATGATCCTAATATCTTGCACCCAAGTGTGACTCGTGTTTTCGGCAGGTATTTGATCATATAAACACGATTTCAATCAAATTAATTCGACTTTAAGCTTTGTTTTTGAAAAAATTGAAATTTCATTTAATAAATAAAATAAATTTAATTTTTGCAATGATCCTAACAGCTTGCACCTAAGTGCGACAAATGTATTCGGCATGCTTTTGATCATATAAACACGATTTAAATCAAATAAATTCGACTTTATGCATTGTTATTGAAAAAATTGACATTTAATTTAATAAATAAAATAAATTTAAATTTTGCAATGATCCTAATATCTTGCACCTAAGTGTGACACATGTTTTCGGCATGCATTTGATCATATAAACACGATTTCAAACAAATATATCCGACTGTATGCATTGTTATTGAAAAAATAGAAATTTCGTTTAATAAATAAAATAAATTTAATTTTTGCAATGATCCTAACAGCTTGTACCTAAGTGCGACACATGTTTTTAGCATGCATTTGATTTTTTAAACTTGATTTCAATCAAATACATTTGACTTTATGCATTGTTATTGAAAAAATTGAAATTTCATTTAATAAATAAAATAAATTTAATTTTTGCAATGATCCTAACAGCTTGCACCTAAGTGCGACAAATGTATTCGGCATGCTTTTGATCATATAAACACGATTTAAATCAAATAAATTCGACTTTATGCATTGTTATTGAAAAAATTGACATTTAATTTAATAAATAAAATAAATTTAAATTTTGCAATGATCCTAATATCTTGCACCTAAGTGCGACACATGTTTTCGGCATGCATTTGATCATATAAACACGATTTCAATCAAATTAATTTGACTTTATGCATTGTTATTGAAAAAATTGAAATTCCATTTAATAAATAAAATTAATTTAATTTTTGCAATGATCCTAATAGCTTGCACCTAAGTGCGACACATGTTTTTGGCATGCATTTAATCATTTAAACTTGATTTCAATTAAATAAATTCGACTTTATGCACTGTGATTGAAATAATTGAAATTTCATTTAATAAATAAAATAAATGTAATTTTTGCAATGATCCTAATAGCTTGCACCAAAGTGTGACACATGTATTCGGCATGCATTTGATTATATAAACACGATTTTAATCAAATGTATCCGACTTTATGCATTGTTATTGAAAAAATTGAAATTTCATTTAAGAAATAAAATAAATTTAATTTTTGCAATGATCCTAACAGCTTGCACCTAAGTGCGACACATGTTTTCGGCATGCATTTGATCATATGAACATGATTTCAATCAAAATAATTCGACTTGATGCATTCTTTTTGAAAAAATTGAAATTTCATTTAATAAATAAAATAAATTTAATTTTTGCAATGATCCTTATAGCTTGCACCTAAGTGCGACACATGTTTTCGGCATGCATTTGATTATATAAACACGATTTCAGTCAAATATATCTGACTTTATGCATTGTTATTGAAAAAATAAATATTTCATTTAATAAATAAAATAAATTTAATTTTTGCAATGATCCTTAAAGCTTGCACCCAAGTGCGACACATGTTTTCGGCATGCATTTGATCATATAAACACGATTACAATCAAATAATTTCGACTTTATGCATTGTTATTGAAAAAATTAAAATTGCATTTAATAAATAAAATAAATTTAATTTTTGCAATGATCCTTATAGCTTGCACCTAAGTGCGACACATGTTTTCGGCATGCATTTGATCATATAAATACGATTTCAATCAAATAAATTCGACTTAATGCATTGTTATTAAAAAAATTGAAATTTCATTTAATAAATAAATTAAATTTAATTTTTGCAATAATCCTAAAAGCTTGCACCTGAGTGCGACACATGTTTTCGGCATGCATTTGATCATATAAATACGATTTCAATCAAATAAATTCGACTTAATGCATTGTTATTAAAAAAATTGAAATTTCATTTAATAAATAAATTAAATTTAATTTTTGCAATAATCCTAAAAGCTTGCACCTGAGTGCGACACATGTTTTCGGCATGCATTTGATCATATAAATACGATTTCAATCAAATAAATTCGACTTAATGCATTGTTATTAAAAAAATTGAAATTTCATTTAATAAATAAATTAAATTTAATTTTTGCAATGATCCTTATAGCTTGCACCTAAGTGCGACACATGTTTTCGGCATGCATTTGATTATATAAACACGATTTCAGTCAAATATATCTGACTTTATGCATTGTTATTGAAAAAATAAATATTTCATTTAATAAATAAAATAAATTTAATTTTTGCAATGATCCTTAAAGCTTGCACCCAAGTGCGACACATGTTTTCGGCATGCATTTGATCATATAAACACGATTACAATCAAATAATTTCGACTTTATGCATTGTTATTGAAAAAATTAAAATTGCATTTAATAAATAAAATAAATTTAATTTTTGCAATGATCCTTATGGCTTGCACCTAAGTGTGACACATGTTTTCGGCATGCATTTGATCATATAAACACGATTTCAATTAAAGTAATTCGACTTAAATCATTGTTTTTGAAAAAATTGAAATTTCATTTAATAAATAAAAAAAATTAATTTTTGCAATGATCCTAATATCTTGCACCTAAGTATGACACATGTTTTCGGCATGCATTTGATCATATAAACATGATTTCAATCAATATAATTCGACTTTATGCATTGTTATTGAAAAAATTGAAATTTCATTTAATAAATAAAATTAATTTAATTTTTGCAATGATCCTAATGCTAATGCTTGCACCTAAGTGCGACACATGTTTTGGGCATGCATTTAATTATTTAAACTTGATTTCAATCAAATAAATTCGACTTTATGCACTGTGATTGAAAGAATTGAAATTTCATTTAATAAATAAAATAATTGTAATTTTTGCAATGATCCTTACAGCTTTCACCTAAGTGCGACACATGTTTTCGGCATGCATTTGATCATATAAATACGATTTCAATCAAATAAATTCGACTTAATGCATTGTTATTAAAAAAATTGAAATTTCATTTAATAAATAAATTAAATTTAATTTTTGCAATAATCCTAAATGCTTGCACCTGAGTGCGACACATGTTTTCGGCATGCATTTGATCATATAAACACGATTTCAATCAAATAAATTCGACTTTATGCATTGTTATTGAAAAAATTGAAATTTCATTTTTTTTTTTTTATTATTTTTTATTAAAAAAGGAAGGACGTGGATGGAATTACGGGTTTTTTAGGGAACGTGAATGATTTGGGAATTGACGTCGGCTACGAGGCCATCTGCCACAACCGTTGTTTTTAATTGTATAATATGAAATTAAATGAATAAATGAATAACGATAGACAAACACAACGACCATGGTCCCGAGCGAATATTCCGAGGCCCCGAAATTTTTTGCCCGGGTTGGGATTCGAAACCACATGGCACGCGGTGCAACCGGCACAAGCGCTCGCCTGTACCCACTACACCAACGGGCCGCCCAGAAATTTCATTTAATAAATAAAATAAATTTAATTTTTGCAATGATCCTTATAGCTTGCACCTAAGTGTGACACATGTTTTCGGCATGCATTTGATCATATAAACATGATTTCAATCAAATAGATTTGACTTTATGCATTGTTTTTGAAAAAACTGAAATTTCATTTAATAAATTAAATAAATTTAATTTTTTCTATGATCCTAACAGCTTGCACCTAAATGCAACACATGTTTTCAGCATGCATTTAATCATATAAACACGATTTCAATCAAATTAATTCGACTTTACGCATTGTTTCCAAAAAATTGAAATTTCATTTAATAAATAAAATAAATTTAATTTTTGCAATGATCCTAATAGCTTGCACCTAAGTGCGACACATGTTTTGGGCATGCATTTGAACATATAAACACGATTTTAATCAAATTATTCGAGTTTATGCATTGTTTTTGAAAAAATTGAAATTTCATTTAATAAATAAAATAAATTTAATTTTTGCAATGATTTTAATTGCTTGCACCGAAGTGCGACACATGTTTTAGGCATGGATTAGATCATTTAAATACGATTTTAATTAAATAAATTCGACTTAATGCATTGTTATTGTAAAAATTGAAATTCCATTTAATAAATAAAATAAATTTGTAAAAATTGAAATTCCATTTAATAAATAAAATAAATTTAATTTTTGCAATGATCCTAATATCTTACACCTAAGTGTGACACATGTTTTCGGCATGCATTTGATTTTTTAAACTTGATTTCAATCAAATAAATTCGACTTTATGCATTGTTATTGTAAAAATTGAAATTCCAATTAATAAATAAAATAAATTTGTAAAAATTGAAATTCCATTTAATAAATAAAATAAATTTAATTTTTGCAATGATCCTAACAGCTTGCACCTTAGTGCGACACATGTTTTCGGCATGCATTTGATCATTTAAACACGATCTCAATCAAATATATCCGACTTTATGCATTGTTATTGAAAAAATTGAAATTTCATTTAATAAACAAAATAAATTTAATTTTTTCTATGATTCTAACAGCTTGCACCTAAGTGCGACATTTAATTTTAAAATAAATTTAATAAATAAAATAAATTTAATTTTTGCAATGATCCTAATAGCTTGCACCTAAGTGTGACACATGTTTTCGGCATGCATTTGATCATATAAACATGATTTCAATCAAATAGATTTAACTTTATGCATTGTTTTTGAAAAAATTGAAATTTCATTTAATAAATAAAATAAATTTAATTTTTTCTATGATCCTAACAGCTTGCACCTAAGTGCGACACATGTTTTCGGCATGCATTTGATCAAATAAACACGATTTCAATTAAATTAATTCAACTTTACGCATTGTTATTGAAAAACTTGAAATTTCATTTAATAAATAAAATAAATTTAATTTTTGCAATGATCCTAATAGCTTGCACCTAAGTGCGACACATGTTTTCGGCATAAATTTGATCATATAAACACGATTTTAATCAAATTAATTCGAGTTTATGCATTGTTTTTGAAAAAATTGAAATTTCATTTAATAAATAAAATAAATTTAATTTTTGCAATGATTTTAATTGCTTGCACCGAAGTGCGACACATGTTTTAGGCATGGATTTGATCATTTAAATACGATTTTAATCAAATAAATTCGACTTTATGCATTGTTATTGTAAAAATTGAAATTCCATTTAATAAATAAAATAAATTTGTAAAAATTGAATTTCCATTTATTAAATAAAATAAATTTAATTTTTGCAATGATCCTAATAGCTTGCACCTAAGTGTGACACATGTTTTCGGCATGCATTTGTTTTTTTAAACTTGATTTCAATCAAATAAATTGGACTTTATGCATTGTTATTGAAAAAATTGAAATTTCATTTAATAAATAAAATAAATTTAATTTTTGCAATGATCCTGATAGCTTGCACCTAAGTGCGACACATGTTTTAGGCATGGATTTGATCATTTAAATACGATTTTAATCAAATAAATTCGACTTTATGCATTGTTATTGAAAAAATGGAAATTCCATTTAATAAATAAAATAAATTTAATTTTTGCAATGATCCTAATATCTTGCACCTAAGTGTCACACATGTTTTCAGCATGCATTTGATTTTTTAAACTTGATTTCAATTAAATAAATTCAACTTTATGCACTGTTATTGAAAAAATTGAAATTTCATTTAATAAATCAAATAAATTTAATTTTTGCAATAATCCTAGTAGCTTGCACCTAAGTGTGACATAAGTTTTCGACATGCATTTGATCATATTAACACGATTTTAATCAAATAAAATCGACTTTATGCATTGGTTTTAAAAAAATTGACATTTCATTTAATAAATAAATTAAATTTAATTTTTGTAATAATCCTAATAGCTCGCACCTAAGTGCGACACATGTTTTCGGCATGCATTTGATTATATAGACACGATTTCAATCAAATATATCCGATTTTATGCATTGTTATTGAAAAAATAGAAATTTTATTTAATAAACAAAATAAATTTAATTTTTGCAATGATCCTAATAGCTTGCACCAAAGTGTGACACATGTATTCGGCATGCATTTGATTATATAAACACGATTTCAATCAAATATATCTGACTTTATGCATTGTTATTGAAAAAATAAATATTTCATTTAATAAATAAAATAAATTTAATTTTTGCAATGATCCTTAAAGCTTGCACCCAAGTGCGACACATGTTTTCGGCATGCATTTGATCATATAAACACGATTACAATCAAATAATTTCGACTTTATGCATTGTTATTGAAAAAATTAAAATTGCATTTAATAAATAAAATAAATTTAATTTTTGCAATGATCCTTATAGCTTGCACCTAAGTGCGACACATGTTTTCGGCATGCATTTGATCATATAAATACGATTTCAATCAAATAAATTCGACTTAATGCATTGTTATTAAAAAAATTGAAATTTCATTTAATAAATAAATTAAATTTAATTTTTGCAATAATCCTAAAAGCTTGCACCTGAGTGCGACACATGTTTTCGGCATGCATTTGATCATATAAACACGATTTCAATCAAATAAATTCGACTTTATGCATTGTTATTGAAAAAATTGAAATTTCATTTTTTTTTTTTTTATTATTTTTTATTAAAAAAGGAAGGACGTGGATGGAATTACGGGTTTTTTAGGGAACGTGAATGATTTGGGAATTGACGTCGGCTACGAGGCCATCTGCCACAACCGTTGTTTTTAATTGTATAATATGAAATTAAATGAATAAATGAATAACGATAGACAAACACAACGACCATGGTCCCGAGCGAATATTCCGAGGCCCCGAAATTTTTCGCCCGGGTTGGGATTCGAAACCACATGGCACGCGGTGCAACCGGCACAAGCGCTCGCCTGTACCCACTACACCAACGGGCCGCCCAGAAATTTCATTTAATAAATAAAATAAATTTAATTTTTGCAATGATCCTTATAGCTTGCACCTAAGTGTGACACATGTTTTCGGCATGCATTTGATCATATAAACATGATTTCAATCAAATAGATTTGACTTTATGCATTGTTTTTGAAAAAACTGAAATTTCATTTAATAAATTAAATAAATTTAATTTTTTCTATGATCCTAACAGCTTGCACCTAAATGCAACACATGTTTTCAGCATGCATTTGATCATATAAACACGATTTCAATCAAATTAATTCGACTTTACGCATTGTTATCCAAAAAATTGAAATTTCATTTAATAAATAAAATAAATTTAATTTTTGCAATGATCCTAATAGCTTGCACCTAAGTGCGACACATGTTTTGGGCATGCATTTGAACATATAAACACGATTTTAATCAAATTATTCGAGTTTATGCATTATTTTTGAAAAAATTGAAATTTCATTTAATAAATAAAATAAATTTAATTTTTGCAATGATTTTAATTGCTTGCACCGAAGTGCGACACATGTTTTAGGCATGGATTAGATCATTTAAATACGATTTTAATTAAATAAATTCGACTTAATGCATTGTTATTGTAAAAATTGAAATTCCATTTAATAAATAAAATAAATTTGTAAAAATTGAAATTCCATTTAATAAATAAAATAAATTTAATTTTTGCAATGATCCTAATATCTTACACCTAAGTGTGACACATGTTTTCGGCATGCATTTGATTTTTTAAACTTGATTTCAATCAAATAAATTCGACTTTATGCATTGTTATTGTAAAAATTGAAATTCCAATTAATAAATAAAATAAATTTGTAAAAATTGAAATTCCATTTAATAAATAAAATAAATTTAATTTTTGCAATGATCCTAACAGCTTGCACCTTAGTGCGACACATGTTTTCGGCATGCATTTGATCATTTAAACACGATCTCAATCAAATATATCCGACTTTATGCATTGTTATTGAAAAAATTGAAATTTCATTTAATAAATAAAATAAATTTAATTTTTTCTATGATTCTAACAGCTTGCACCTAAGTGCGACATTTAATTTTAAAATAAATTTAATAAATAAAATAAATTTAATTTTTGCAATGATCCTAATAGCTTGCACCTAAGTGTGGCACATGTTTTCGGCATGCATTTGATCATATAAACATGATTTCAATCAAATAGATTTAACTTTATGCATTGTTTTTGAAAAAATTGAAATTTCATTTAATAAATAAAATAAATTTAATTTTTTCTATGATCCTAACAGCTTGCACCTAAGTGCGACACATGTTTTCGGCATGCATTTGATCAAATAAACACGATTTTAATTAAATTAATTCAACTTTACGCATTGTTATTGAAAAACTTGAAATTTCATTTAATAAATAAAATAAATTTAATTTTTGCAATGATCCTAATAGCTTGCACCTAAGTGCGACACATGTTTTCGGCATGAATTTGATCATATAAACACGATTTTAATCAAATTAATTCGAGTTTATGCATTGTTTTTGAAAAAATTGAAATTTCATTTAATAAATAAAATAAATTTAATTTTTGCAATGATTTTAATTGCTTGCACCGAAGTGCGACACATGTTTTAGGCATGGATTTGATCATTTAAATACGATTTTAATCAAATAAATTCGACTTTATGCATTGTTATTGTAAAAATTGAAATTCCATTTAATAAATAAAATAAATTTGTAAAAATTGAATTTCCATTTATTAAATAAAATAAATTTAATTTTTGCAATGATCCTAATAGCTTGCACCTAAGTGTGACACATGTTTTCGGCATGCATTTGTTTTTTTAAACTTGATTTCAATCAAATAAATTCGACTTTATGCATTGTTATTGAAAAAATTGAAATTTCATTTAATAAATAAAATAAATTTAATTTTTGCAATGATCCTAATAGCTTGCACCTAAGTGCGACACATGTTTTAGGCATGGATTTGATCATTTAAATACGATTTTAATCAAATAAATTCAACTTTATGCATTGTTATTGAAAAAATTGAAATTCCATTTAATAAATAAAATAAATTTAATTTTTGCAATGATCCTAATATCTTGCACCTAAGTGTCACACATGTTTTCAGCATGCATTTGATTTTTTAAACTTGATTTCAATTAAATAAATTCAACTTTATGCACTGTTATTGAAAAAATTGAAATTTCATTTAATAAATCAAATAAATTTAATTTTTGCAATAATCCTAGTAGCTTGCACCTAAGTGTGACATAAGTTTTCGACATGCATTTGATCATATTAACACGATTTTAATCAAATAAAATCGACTTTATGCATTGGTTTTAAAAAAATTGACATTTCATTTAATAAATAAATTAAATTTAATTTTTGTAATAATCCTAATAGCTCGCACCTAAGTGCGACACATGTTTTCGGCATGCATTTGATTATATAGACACGATTTCAATCAAATATATCCGATTTTATGCATTGTTATTGAAAAAATAGAAATTTTATTTAATAAACAAAATAAATTTAATTTTTGCAATGATCCTATCAGCTTGCACCTAAGTGCGACACATGTTTTCGGCATGAATTTGATCAATTTAATCATATAAACACGATTTTAATCAAATTAATTTGAGTTTATGCATTGTTATTGAAAAATTTGAAATTTCATTTAATAAATCAAATAAATTTAATTTTTGCAATAATCCTAGTAGCTTGCACCTAAGTGTGACATAAGTTTTCGACATGCATTTGATCATATTAACACGATTTTAATCAAATAAAATCGACTTTATGCATTGGTTTTAAAAAAATTGACATTTCATTTAATAAATAAATTAAATTTAATTTTTGTAATAATCCTAATAGCTCGCACCTAAGTGCGACACATGTTTTCGGCATGCATTTGATTATATAGACACGATTTCAATCAAATATATCCGATTTTATGCATTGTTATTGAAAAAATAGAAATTTTATTTAATAAACAAAATAAATTTAATTTTTGCAATGATCCTATCAGCTTGCACCTAAGTGCGACACATGTTTTCGGCATGAATTTGATCAATTTAATCATATAAACACGATTTTAATCAAATTAATTTGAGTTTATGCATTGTTATTGAAAAATTTGAAATTTCATTTAATAAATAAAATAAATTTAATTTTTGAAATGATCCTCATAGCTTGCACCTAAGTGCGACAAATGTTTTAGGCACGGATTTGATCATTTAAATACGATTTTAATCAAATAAATTCGACTTTATGCATTGTTATTGAAAAAATTGAAATTTCATTTAATAAATAAAATAAATTTAATTTTTGCAATGATCCTAATAGCTTGCACCTAAGTGCGACACATGTTTTTGGCATGCATTTGATCATTTAAACTTGATTTCAATCAAATTAATTCGACTTTATGCATTGTTATTGAAAGAATTGAAATTTCATTTAATAAATAAAATAAATTTAATTTTTGCAATGATCCTTACAGCTTGCACCTAAGTGCGACACATGTTTTTGGCATGCATTTGATAATATAAACACGATTTCAATTAAATTAATTCGGCTTTATGCATTGTTATTGAAAAAATTGAAATTTCATTTAATAAATAAAATAAATTTAATTTTTGCAATGATTCTAATAGCTTGCACCTACGTGCGACACATGTTTTTGGCATGCATTTGATAATATAAACACGATTTCAATCAAATTAATTCGGCTTTATGCATTGTTATTGAAAAAATTGAAATTTCATTTGATAAATAAAATAAATTTAATTTTTGCAATGATCCTGATAGCTTGCACCTAAGTGCGACACATGTTTTTGGCATGCATTTGATCATTTAAACTTGATTTCAATCAAATTAATTCGACTTTATGCATTGTTATTGAAAGAATTGAAATTTCATTTAATAAATAAAATAAATTTAATTTTTGCAATGATCCTAACAGCTTGCACCTAAGTGCGACACATGTTTTCGGCATGCATTTGATCATATAAACACGTTTTTAATCAAAGATATGCGACTCTATGCATTGTTATTGAAAAAATTGAAATTTCATTTAATAAATAAAATAAATTTAATTTTTGCAATATTCCTAACAGCTTGCACCTAAGTGCGACACATGTTTTCGGCATGCATTTGATCATATAAACACGATTTCAATCAAATTAATTCGACTTTATGCATTGTTATTGAAAAAATTGAAATTTCATTTAATAAACAAAATAAATTTAATTTTTGCAATGATCCTAAAAGCTTGCACCTAAGTGCGACATATGTTTTCGGCATTCATTTGATCATATAAACACGATTTCAATCAAATTAATTCGACTTTATGCATTGTTATTGAAAAAATTGAAATTTCATTTAATAAATAAAATAAATTTAATTTTTGCAATGATCCTAACAGCTTGCACCTAAGTGTGACACATGTTTTTGGCATGCATTTGATCATATAAAAACGATTTCAATCAAAATAATTCGACCTTATGCATTGTTTTTGAAAAAATTGACATTTCATTTAATAAATAAATTAAATTTAATTTTTGCAATAATCCTAATAGCTTGCATCTAAGTGCGACACATGTTTTCGGCATGCATTTGATAATATTAACACGATTTCAATCAAATCAATTCGACTTTTATCATTGTTTTTGAAAAAATTTAAATTTCATTCAATAAATAAAATAAATTTAATTTTTGCAATGATCCTGATAGCTTGCACCTAAGTGTGGCACATGTTTTCTGTATGCATTTGATCATATAAACACGATTTCAATTAAATTTATTCCACTTTATGCATTGTTATTGAAAAAATACAAATTTCATTTAATAAATAAAATAAATTTAATTTTTGCAATGATCCTGATAGCTTGCACCTAAGTGTGACACATATTATCGGCATGCATTTGATCATATAAACACGATTATAATCAAATTTATCCGACTTTATGCATTGTTATGGAAAAAATTGAAATTTCATTTAATAAATAAAATAAATTTAATTTTTGCAATGATCCTAATAGCTTGCACCTAAGTGTGACACATGTTTTCGGCTTGCGTTTGATTTTTTAAACTTGATTTCAATTAAATATATTCGACTTTATGCATTGTTATTGAAAAAATTGACATTTCATTTAATAAATAAATTAAATTTAATTTTTGCAATATACCTAATAGCTTGCACCTAAGTGCGACACATGTTTTCGGCATGAATTTGATCAATTAAATCATATAAACACGATTTTAATCAAATTAATTCGAGTTTATGCATTGTTATTGAAAAATTGGAAATTTCATTTAATAAATAAAATTAATTTAATTTTTGAAATGATCCTCATAGCTTGCACCTAAGTGCGACAAATGTTTTAGGCACGGATTTGATCATTTAAATATGATTTTAATCAAATAAATTCGACTTTATGTATTGTTATTGAAAAAATTGAAATTTCATTTAATAAATAAAATAAATTTAATTTTTGCAATGATCCTAATAGCTTGCACCTAAGTGCGACACATGTTTTTGGCATGCATTTGATCATTTAAACTTGATTTCAATCAAATTAATTCGACTTTATGCATTGTTATTGAAAGAATTGAAATTTCATTTAATAAATAAAATAAATTTAATTTTTGCAATGATCCTAACAGCTTGCACCTAAGTGCGACACATGTTTTTGGCATGCATTTGATAATATAAACACGATTTCAATCAAATTAATTCGGCTTTATGCATTGTTATTGAAAAAATTGAAATTTCATTTAATAAATAAAATAAATTTGATTTTTGCAATGATTCTAATAGCTTGCACCTAAGTGCGACACATGTTTTTGGCATGCATTTGATCATTTAAACTTGATTTCAATCAAATTAATTCGACTTTATGCATTGTTATTGAAAGAATTGAAATTTCATTTAATAAATAAAATAAATTTAATTTTTGCAATGATCCTAACAGCTTGCACCTAAGTGCGACACATGTTTTTGGCATGCATTTGATCATATAAACACGTTTTTAATCAAATATATGCGACTTTATGCATTGTTATTGAAAAAATTGAAATTTCATTTAATAAATAAAATAAATTTAATTTTTGCAATATTCCTAACAGCTTGCACCTAAGTGCGACACATGTTTTCGGTATGCATTTGATCATATAAACACGATTTTAATCAAATTAATTCGACTTTATGCATTGTTATTGAAAAAATTGAAATTTCATTTAATAAACAAAATAAATTTAATTTTTGCAATGATCCTAAAAGCTTGCATCTAAGTGCGACATATGTTTTCGGCATTCATTTGATCATATAAACACGATTTCAATCAAATTAATTCGACTTTATGCATTGTTATTGAAAAAATTGAAATTTCATATAATAAATAAAATTAATTTAATTTTTGCAATGATCCTAACAGCTTGCACCTAAGTGTGACACATGTTTTTGGCATGCATTTGATCATATAAAAACGATTTCAATCAAAATAAGTCGACCTTATTTATTGTTTTTGAAAAAATTGACATTTCATTTAATAAATAAATTAAATTTAATTTTTGCAATAATCCTAATAGCTTGCACCTAAGTGCGACACATGTTTTCGGCATGCATAATATTAACACGATTTCAATCAAATCAATTCGACTTTTATCATTGTTTTTGAAAAAATTTGAATTTCATTCAATAAATAAAATAAATTTAATTTTTGCAATGATCCTGATAGCTTGCACCTAAGTGTCGCACATGTTTTCGGTATGCATTTGATCATAAAAACACGATTTCAATTAAATTTATCCCACTTTATGCATTGTTATTGAAAAAATACAAATTTCATTTAATAAATAAAATAAATTTAATTTTTGCAATGATCCTGATAGCTTGCACCTAAGTGTGACACATATTATCGGCATGCATTTGATCATATAAACACGATTTCAATCAAATTTATCCGACTTTATGCATTGTTATTGAAAAAATTGAAATTTCATTTAATAAATAAAATAAATTTAATTTTTGCAATGATCCTAACAGCTTGCACCTGAGTGCGAGACATGTTTTCGGCATGCATTTGATCATATGAACACGATTGCAATCAAATTAATTTGACTTTATGCATTGTTATTGAAAAAATTGAAATTTCATATAACAAATAAAATAAATTTAAATTTTGCAATGATCCCAAAAGCTTGCACCTAAGTGCGACACATGTTTTCGGCATGCATTTAATCATATAAACACGATTATAATCAAATTAATTCGACTTTATGCATTGTTATTTAAAAAATCGAAATTTCATTTGATAAATAAAATAAATTTAATTTTCGCAATGATCCCAACAGCTTGCACCTAAGTGCGACATATATTTTAGCCATGCTTTTGATCATATAAACACGATTTCAATCAAATTAATTCGACTTTATGCATTGTTATTAAAAAAATTGAAATTTCATTTAATAAATAAAATAAATTTAATTTTTGCAATGATCCCAATAGCTTGCACCAAAATGCGACACATGTTTTAGGCATGGATTTGATCATTTAAATACGATTTTATCCAAATAAATTCGACTTTATACATTGTTATTGAAAAAATTTAAATTCCATTTAATAAATAAAATAAATTTAATTTTTGCAATGATCCTAATATCATGCACCTAAGTGTGACACATGTTTTCGGCATGGATTTGATCATATAAACACGATTTCAATTAAATTATTTTGACTTTATGCATTGTTTTTGAAAAAATTGACATTTCTTTTAATAAATAAATTAAATTTTTTTTTTGCAATAATCCTAATAGCTTGCATCCAAGTGCGACACATGTTTCGGCATTCATTTGATCTTATTAACATGATTGTAATCAAATTAATTTGAGTTTAGGCATTGTAATTGAAAAAATTGAAATTTCATGTAATAAATAAAATGAATTTACCTTTTGCAATGATCCTAATTGCTTGCACCTAAGTGCGACACATGTTTTAGGCACGGATTTGATCATTTAAAAACGATTTTAATCAAATAAATTCGACTTTATGCATTGTTATTGAAAAAATTGAAATTCCATTTAATAAATAAAATAAATTTAATTTTTGCAATGATCCTAATAGCTTGCACCAAAGTCTGACACAAGTTCTCGGCATGCATTTAATTTTTTAAACTTGATTTCAATCAAATAAATTCGACTTTATGCATTGTTATTGAAAAAATTGAAATTTCATTTAATAAATAAAATAAATTTAATTTTAGCAATGATCCTAGTAGCTTGCACCTAAGTGTGACAAATGATTTTCGGCACTGATTTGATCATATAAACACGATTTCAATTAAATTAATTCGACTTTATGCATTGTTTTTGAAAAAATTGACATTTCTTTTAATAAATAAATTTAATTTAATTTTTGCAACAAATCCTTATAGCTTTCATCTAAGTGCGACACATGTATTTGGCATGCATTTGATCATATAAACACGATTTCAATCAAATAGATTCGACTTTATGCATTGTTTTTCAAAAATTGAAATTTCATTCAATATATAAATTAAATTTAATTTTTGAATGATCCTAATAGCTTGCACCTAAGTGCGACACATGTTTTAGGCATGCATTTGATCATTTAAACTGGATTTCAATCAAATAAATTCGACTTTATGCATTGTTATTGAAAAAATTTAAATTTCATTTAAAAAATTTTATTAATAATAAAATCATAACCTGCAAATTTTGCGAACGTTGGTATTCCTTTGTTATTTTAAATAAATACAAGGAGGGAAAAGAAGAGTCTTCTCCATCCCGGTAACCGTGGCTGCGTGGCGCACTCACTACAGCGTTGGATTTTGGATCGAAGGAGCCGCGGATCGATTCCCGACGGGCGAAATCTTTTTGAAGTTTTATAAATCATGTTTTATGTGATGTCCCCGGACTAAATACTTTAAGCTGTGAATAACCCGAACTATTTTATAAACTATGTCCCAAACAAATTTTAAGTGCTGCAAATCGGCCCCTTTTAAAAACTATGTTTGTGTTTAATGCTTCGGTGTTTACCATGGAGCCTGCAGAAGTAAATTCAGAAAAATTAAGCATGTGGGCGAACACAAAATTATCTGTTGCCAAAATAATAATATTCTTAACGCCTCATTAAATTCTTCTTTTGAGAAGACTAAATCTCAAATGATTGATGAATTGAATGCAGAAATAAAAAATAAAACGAACTACATAGATAAACTAACCGCTCGACTTAAACTAATAGAAAAAGATGCAATAGATGCAGAAGAAACACTAACTAAATCATTCGAGGAAGTCCAGAATGAGTTAAAAGTAAATAAAGAGCGCCTTACAAACCTAGCCCAAAAAAATAAAGAACTCGTACTCGAAATTAATCACTGGAAAGAGAAATGTACAGACCTAACGAGCCGCACATCACAACACACAAAAACCTATATACAAGAGGAATATCACAACCCTGTCATTCTAAATCAAGAAACGGAAAACACGACGAAACAAATGATACAACGACAAAGGCTAGAAATTGACAAATTAAATGAGGAGAACAAAAAACTGCAGAAAAATATCAAAATATTAAACGATATTACAAGCCAGTATACCAAAATCAAGCCTAATTTAGAAAATCGTCAAATAGATAAAAATTGTAAAATACTATTTCTAACCGACAACTTTGGTAAAGGATTAGCGAACATAATCAGCAATAACTTCGATTATAAACATTTTGTTACTATTCATAAACCCTTCGCAAGATTAGAAGACATAATTCAGAACTTAAATAAGCTCTGCACAAACCTCAGCAAAAGTGATCATGTATTTATTTTGGGTGGCACCATAAATGCAATAAAAGGTCGACATATAAATACTCAAGAACTAACAGATTGCTTACAGACGGTCACAAATACTAATGTGCATATCATTGGAAATCCGCACTGGCATGGCAGGCATGTTTTAAATAAAATAGTGGACCGCGTGAACTTGGCGCTACGAAAGAGCAGTTTAGAAGCGAATTGCAATTTCATCAATACCATAGACATATTGTCACCTCACAGAATCAAAGTTAAACCAAACTTCCAAATCTTGAAATATGAGAAACGTATCATGTTGCAATCAATTTTCTCTGCAGCCGAATTATTTAAAGTTCAAAACAATTTATGCGAGACACCAACTCCAACAAACACATCATCTCCAAAAAACACCATTTAACCGTCGACAAAAATGAAACTACAATCACGGGTCTATATGTTAATATTCAGTCATTAAAATCAAAAATCAATGAAATGGACATCATTCTAAATCATAGTAACAACTTTTCAATATTATGCCTGTGTGAACATTGGCTTACGGATGTTGAAGCCGCTTCCCTACAATTAAAAGGTTTTAATGTGGTAACTTACTTTGCAAGAGAAAAATATATCCACGGAGGTGTATTAATCATGGTACGGGATGGCATCGATTTCAAGGTACTTCCACTTCATACGTTCTCAAAGGAAAAAGATTTTGAGGTTGCAGGAATTTATTTATGTAAATCTAACTGTATTTTACTTGTCGTTTATCGTTCACCAAATGGTGACTTTAATATATTTTTGAATCTATTATCCGATGTACTATTAAACCTAAATGTTATAAATAAAAAAAATATTATTACTGGAGATTTCAATGTCAGGTTTAACATGGCTGACAGTAGGAAATCAAGTCTTATGGATATGTTGCAGGAATTTGGCCTTAAACTCACTGTCGATTTTCCCACAAGATTTGAAAATACAATCGATAACATCGCTTGCAATACATCATATTGTGCAGTAAAACCTTTTGAAACAGGATTATCAGATCACATAGGTATAACATTTTCTATTAATTATTCTCATCCAAGTTTGACTAATAATATAACGCATAAAGCAATTCGACCTATTACAGAAACAGGCATACATAAATTATATAGCATACTGGATTCTATAGAATGGAAGAAATACGATTTCTCCAAAACTAATGTTAATATAGCAATTAATAATTTTCATGGATTGTTCATTCAAAAATTTGAGTCCGCTTTTCCACTAAAATACATTACGCTAAGAAATAGCACAAATACAATTCAATGGTTCACCAAAGATCTAAAAGATATTAGAAATAACTTAAATTTAATCTGCGATGCCTACAATAAATATCACACGGAAGAATTAAAATGCATAAAGAATAGATACAAACTTTACTATCGACAGGAAATCACGAGAGCACAAATAGCAGCTAATGATAAATATATACAGAAAGCAAAAAACAAGCAGAAAGCTATGTGGGACGTAATTAATAATAAGAAAAATCCCAATTCCAATATACATCAAAATAGTACTTTAACTGCCGAAGAATTTAGCGTTTATTTCAGTTCAATTGCTAAAACTATTGTAAGCCAAATAACTAAACCTGTTATTGACCCCATGCTACCGACTTGCCAACAGGCTAGAAATTGTACTAAATATTTTAATTTTAAGGAAGTGTCTGAATGTGAGGTTGCTTCAGTAATAAACAGTCTTCGAAATAGCGGAAGTAGAGACATATATGGACTAAGAGTGGATGTTATTAAAAAAGTTTTAAATCAAATAATCGGTCCTCTAACAGTTTTAATTAATACATGCATTAGAAACAAAATTTTTCCCGACGCCTTTAAACAAGCAAAAATTATCCCGGTTCACAAAAAGGGAGATCCAAACTGTGTGCATAACTACAGGCCAATTTCTATCCTACCAATATTTTCAAAAGTATTGGAGAAAATATTACAAAGGCAATTAGTTTCCTATTTTGAATCAGAACAGCTATTTACAGATAGACAATTTGGTTTCAGACAGAATCAATCAACTACTTCCGCTATTTTAGACTTCACCGAAAACACTTTAAACTGTTTTGAGAGAAGTACCACATGTTTTTCGACCTTTCTGGACCTGTCAAAGGCTTTCGATTGTGTTTCGCATAGCATCTTGATGCGGAAACTTTTCTGCTATAATATACACCCAAACAGCTGCAGATTACTTCTTTCCTACTTGACAAACAGGACCCAACGAGTATTTTATAATAACATTTTGTCAAACTCTACGACATTAGAATATGGTGTTCCGCAGGGGTCTATACTAGGCCCCATTTTATTCCTGATATATATTAATGACTTGCCGATACATATGACAGGATCATTAATGTGTCTCTATGCTGATGATACGACCATCAGCGAATACGGCAAATCACTGGAAGATGCCAGGAATAAAAGTTTGCTGTCACGATCGAGAGCGTTTGACTGGTTTTCAAGTAATGGACTTAAAATAAACGATGACAAAACGGCAACACTAATTTCGACACTATCCAAGAATACGCAGCCTTATACTCACGATGTAACGTTTCTGGGTTTGCACTTGGATGGACTGCTAACTTGGGGTTCCCATGGGGAAGTTTTAGCTAAGAAACTTATCAGTAATATTTTTCTCCTACATAGATTATCCTTTTCCATATCCAAACAAATGTTAAAACATGCTTACATGTCTTATTTTCAACCCCATTTATCATATGGATTAATTATATGGGGACATTCCGCGATAAGACATCGAATATTTGGGCTCCAAAGAAGAGCTTTGAGAATAATCTCTAAATACAATTACAGAGATGATTGTAGACAAGCATTCAAAGAACAAAATATCTTAACTCTGCCATCTTTATACATATATGAATGCTTAGTTCACATCAAGACCAATTCTCACTTGTACAATTGTCATGCAGATATTCACGAACATAATACAAGGAACAAATGTAATATATATCCAAGTGCAACCAGACTAGTTAAATCCCAGAGTGGTGTGAGGTATTATTCTATTAAATTTTTAAATGCTCTGCCAATGAATCTTCGAAATCTTAATTTAAATGCATTTAAAAATCGAATAAAAACTGTGTTAATTGAGCAGGCATTTTATAGTTTCGAAGAATACCTCAATTTCGACTTCAATAGTATGGGAAATGATTTTTAAAATGTTTGTATGTCTATTTTATCCAATTTTATTTTATTTATATAATTTTATCGACATAATTGTAAATGTGAGATTTTATTTATTTGTATATTTTATTAACATATTTGTAAATGTCAACTTTTATTTATACATATTTTACAATGATTTTTAAGTTTTACTTATAGATATTTTACAATGATTTTTAAATGTTAATTTTAGATATATATGTTATAAGCCTATTTGTGTATGTACTATTTATTCTTTTATGTACTTTTTGTGTCTAGCATAAGCGCAAATTAATATTAATTTTAATATGGCTGATCAATGATTAATGTAGCTTCTTTTATTTATAACTTGACTTACCTAGATTTAAAAAACCTGTGTAAATATTATTATATATTAGCACCAATAAACTACATTACATTACATTACAATAAATAAAATAAATTTAATTTTTGCAATGATTCTAATAGCTTGCACCTAAGTGCGACACATGTTTTTGGCATGCATTTCATATTATAAACACGATTTCAATCAAATTAATTCAGCTTTATCCATTGTTATTGAAAAAATTGAAATTTCATTTAATAAATAAAATAAATTTAATTTTTGTAATGATCCTGATAGCTTGCACCTAAGTGCGACACATGTTTTTGGCATGCATTTGATCATTTAAACTTAATTTCAATCAAATTAATTCGACTTTATGCATTGTTATTGAAAGAATTTAAATTTCATTTAATAAATTATGGCCAAGATGGCGCCTAGACCAGTAATAAAATCTACATCAGAAGAAATTATTTGTAAACAGTGCTCTGTGGCAGTGAAGAAATACGTCTCGTGTGAAGCATGTGGGAATAACTACCACGCAAATTGTGTTGTGAAAATTTGTGGCATGTACGTGACCGAATCTGGAGAAATAAACTGTTGTGGCGGAATAACCTCAAATCCAACCAACAATGAAAATATAGATGAGCCAATTAATTTCAAACTAGATGCGTATCTGTATTTAAAGCAGCTAGTTAAACATCTTACAACAGCTAACATCGAATTAAGAAGTAAGCTAGAACTGTTACAAGTTAATGTTGAGGACAGGGAAGATGTTTTCGCCGCCAAATCCCAAATCCATAGAGATGACCAGAACATCATCGTTCAACAGCCGAGTAACCTATGCAACCCAACTCGCATCGGTGCGGAAGAGATAATAAATACGCAGGAGAATGGTAATAAACTGGAACCATCAGTTAATAAAACTATTCCTCTTGTAGATCCGAATCCAATTAAATTAATAAACAGAAACGACTGGTCCTTAGTCCAACATAAAAAAACTCAAAGAAGAAAGAACATTATCGGAAAATCTGAATCACAATCAGGTTTAAAGGGAATCAGGAAACGAGCCCATTTGCATATATATCGTGCTCACCCTGACACAACATCCGAGGACATCCAATCTCACTTGGCAAAATTTAATATTATGTCTATCGAATGCGAAAAACTTAATTCCCGCCGCCCGGAAGAATATGCATCTTTTAAGCTCACAATTCCATTCGAGGAACTGAAACAAGCCGAGGACCCAGCGATGTGGCCGAATGGTGTTGCCGTTAGACGTTTTTTATTCAAGAAGCGCCCAAGTCCACCAACGAGAACCCCAGAAGAAGCAGAAAAACAGTAAGGGAAACTCAACATCCGCCTATACTATTTTACATCAATATCCAGTGTTTACGTAACAAACTGGATGAACTAGAAGCTTTTACAATTGCTAAGAACATTAAGATAATAGCGTTAACTGAGCATTGGCTTAAAGGTTGTGAAAACAATATGTATACCATAAAAGATTTTCATATTGGGTCGTGCTATAGCAGGCAGACGTCTAAACACGGTGGATCACTTATTATGGTCAAAGAAGGTCTTGAATATTCTAGTTTGGGTTTCCTCTCGAAATTATCAATCGAAATGGTATGTGAAATGTCCGGTATACTTTTAAATGGTACCAAATCAATCATCATCGTAGTTATATACAGGCCTCCAAATGGAAATTATTCAGACTTTCTAGACACGGTAGGGACAATGTTAGAACGCATCAGTCAATATATGCACCCAATATATGTATGTGGAGATTTTAATGTGTGTTTTAATAACAATGATAGGAAGGCAGAACAATTATTGAATTTGTTCAGTACTTATGGTTTATACAAAACTACAAGTCAGCCCACAAGGCAGACTCACTGTATTGATAATATATTTACAAATACATACAACGAACATAAAACTGATAGTGCTGAAGTGGTAAACATTGGTGTTTCAGATCACTCAGGTATCTGCATTACAATTGAGCATACTCAGATAATCAAAACGAGGCTGGTGCGCCCTATCACACAATCGGGTAAAATTGACTTTTTTAATATTCTAGATGGCTATGAGTGGGAGGATGTTATGAGTGATGTCATAGACTTAAACTCGGCTTGGACTTTGTTACTAGATAAAATTACCAGTGCTTTCAATACTGCGTTCCCAACAAAAATCAAGAATATCAATATAAATAAGTCAAATATTAATTGGTTTGGACCTGAACTAAAAGAAATGAGAGATAAATTACACCTACTCAAAGATATTAATAACAGATACAAAACTGAAACAACGAAAACACAATACAATAATTTTAAGAAACAGTACAAAAAACGTATAATAGAAGAACGGAAAAAAGCAAATGAAAATTATATTACCTCATCATCTAATCACTCAAGGGCGATCTGGAATATAATAAAGTCGAATATACATCAGAATGTAAATGAAATTAATGATATAAACATAACAGCTAATGATTTCAACAATTTCTTTTCAAATGTAGCTCAAACAGTTATGGAGTCAATACCTGATTGTGACCTGGACCCTATTCATATGATGATGCGTCTTAATGTAAAAACAAATCATTACTTCACTTTTCAAGAAGTATCATGTGTGAAGGTTCGAGAAACAATTTTGAAACTTAAAAAAAAATCAAGCAGGGACATATATGATTTAAACATCGAAATCATTATAATCGCAATCGACAGCTTACTTAGCCCAATAACATTTTTAATAAATCGATGTATACAACTGTGTACGTTTCCAGATGCACTGAAAATAGCAAAATGTGTGCCAATATTTAAAAAGGGTAATAAAAATGAAAAAGACAATTATCGACCTGTAGCCATACTTCCGGTGGTCTCAAAAATTGCCGAGTCTATTCTGTGTGAACAGATGACCAAATACTTAGAGTCAAATTCCATTATCAACGAATCTCAATTCGGGTTCAGACATGGTCGGTCCACGACTATGGCAATCGATAAATTTATCAACTACATTATAGATGCTTTTGAAAATCATGATATTGTAATCGGTAATCTGCTGGACTTAAGTAAAGCGTTCGACTGTGTTAACCATGGCATATTACTCAGGAAACTGTATTGCCATAACTTTAGCCCCACTAGTTGCAGGTTATTACTCTCATACTTAGTCAACCGCAGGCAGAGCGTTCTATTTAACGGAGAAACCTCTAGCGAGCGAGATATTGTTCACGGTGTGCCTCAAAGGTCAATCTTGGGGCCAATACTGTTTTTATTATATGTAAATGACCTACCAGCACAATTCCCATCAGCGTCGTTGGTTCTTTATGCAGACGACACCAGCATATCCTTAAAAGGAAGTACCTCAGAACACGTGAGTGAACAATTACAAGCCCATATGGAAACAGCAACCTCCTGGTTCGCCTGTAACCGACTAAAATTAAATGAACAAAAAACAGTAGAAATGACTTTTTCATTAAAACCCGATGCAGTTTCACAAAAATCATGTACTAAATTCCTAGGGCTTACGATAGATACACATTTAACATGGCAGTCCCACGGACATGATTTAGAAAGGAAACTGTCAAGGAATGTGTACCTTCTACGAAATTTATCCCGATCAATTGGTTCGCAAATGTTAATCCAGGTTTACTATTCCTACGTAAATACTCATATAGTATATGGGATAATACTGTGGGGACACTCCCCGATTATGAACGACATCTTCAGAATCCAAAGGCGGGCTGTCCGAATATTATCTGGACTTTCATATAGGGAAGAATGTCAAGATTCTTTCAAAACATGCAAGATACTCACAGCTCCCTGTATCTTCATATTGGAGTGCCTTATGTTCATTAAACGTAATATTAATGAATTCACTTTAAACAAAAATTACCACAGCCATGAAACAAGGACAAAAAATGATGTAAGACCGCAGCGGTTCAGGCTATCGAAGAGTATGACTGGCAGTCGCTATTATTGTGTCAAGTTTTTTAATGTCTTGCCAACGGAGATTCAGCTATTAGAAACGCCGAAATTTAAAAGATGGTGCAAGAATTATCTACTTAGTAATGCATTCTACACTTATAACGAATACATTCGTAGCTTCACTGACTAGTCGATAAATTGTTTTTACACTCATTTTAATCTGCCTCATTTATGTTCTTATATGGTGTTGTGTTTACTATATATATTATTTTTAAAGTTTTGTTTGTTCAATATCTTCCGTCCATACGGTGTTGTCTATATACGTATTTATTTATTTTTATTTATACAACTAAATTTTAATATATAAGTAATGTTTTACTATTTTATTATTTTATTATACTTCATTTTAACATGTTAGTTAAGTTCTTAAACTATTTAATGTGTCTGTCCACATACAATTTTTAACCGCAAACGCTGCCTGCTATACAATCTTGAGCTAACCGTGATGCTTCTTTCATTGTATTAAACTTATGTAATTGTATAATTGTACTATTGAATCTCTTTTGACTTATGTAAAACTGTACTGTTACCTAGCACCAATAAATTATTGTATTGTATTGTATTGTATTGTAAATAAAATAAATTTAATTTTTGCAATGATCCTAACAGCTTGCACCTAAGTGCGACACATGTTTTCGGCATGCATTTGATCATATAAACACGTTTTTAATCAAATATATCCGACTTCATGCATTGTTATTGAAAAAATTGAAATTTCATTTAATAAATAAAATAAATTTAATTTTTGCAATATTCCTAACAGCTTGCACCTAAGTGCGACACATGTTTTCGGCATGCATTTGATCATATAATCACGATTTAAATCAAATTAATTCGACTTTATGCATTGTTATTGAAAAAATTGAAATTTCATTTAATAAACAAAATAAATTTAATTTTTGCAATGATCCTAATAGCTTGCACCTAAGTGTGACACATGTTTTTGGCATGCATTTGATCATATAAACACGATTTCAATCAAAATAATTCGACCTTATGCATTGTTTTTGAAAAAATTGACATTTCATTTAATAAATAAATTAAATTTAATTTTTGCAATAATCCTAATAGCTTGCACCTAAGTGCGTCACATGTTTTCGGCATGCATTTGATAATATTAAAACGATTTTAATCAAATCAATTCGACTTTTATCATTGTTTTTGAAAAAATTTAAATTTCATTCAATAAATAAAATAAATTTAATTTTTGCAATGATCCTGATAGCTTGCACCTAAGTGTGGCACATGTTTTCGGTATGCATTTGATCATATAAACACGATTTCAATCAAATTTATCCCACTTTATGCATTGTTATTGAAAAAATACAAATTTCATTTAATAAATAAAATAAATTTAATTTTTGCAATGATCCTGATAGCTTGCACCTAAGTGTGACACATATTATCGGCATGCATTTGATCATATAAACACGATTTCAATCAAATTTATCAGACTTTATGCATTGTTATTGAAAAAATTGAAATTTCATATAATAAATAAAATAAATTTAATTTTTGCAATGATCCTAACAGCTTGCACCTAAGTGCGACACATGTTTTCGGCATGCATTTGATCATATGAACACGATTTCAATCAAATTAATTTGACTTTATGCATTGTTATTGAAAAAATTGAAATTTCATATAATAAATAAAATAAATTTAATTTTTGCAATGATCCCAAAAGCTTGCACCTAAGTGCGTCACATGTTTTCGGCATGCATTTAATCATATAAACACGATTATAATCAAATTAATTCGACTTTATGCATTGTTGTTGAAAAAATCGAAATTTCATTTGATAAATAAAATAAATTTAATTTTCGCAATGATCCCAACAGCTTGCACCTAAGTGCGACATATGTTTTAGCCATGCTTTTGATCATATAAACACGATTTCAATCAAATTAATTCGACTTTATGCATTGTTATTGAAAAAATTGAAATTTCATTTAATAAATAAAATAAATTTAATTTTTGCAATGATCCTAATAGCTTGCACCAAAGTGCGACACATGTTTTCGGCATGGATTTGATCATATAAACACGATTTCAATTAAATTATTTTGACTTTATGCATTGTTTTTGAAAAAATTGACATTTCTTTTAATAAATAAATTAAATTTAATTTTTGCAATAATCCTAATAGCTTGCATCCAAGTGCGACACATGTTTTCGGCATTCATTTGATCTTATTAACTTGATTGTAATTAAATTAATTCGAGTTTATGCATTGTAATTGAAAAAATTGAAATTTCATGTAATAAATAAAATAAATTTACCTTTTGCAATGATCCTAATTGCTTGCACCTAAGTGCGACACATGTTTTAGGCACGGATTTGATCATTTAAATACGATTTAATTCAAATAAATTCGACTTTATGCATTGTTATTGAAAAAATTGAAATTCCATTTAATAAATAAAATAAATTTAATTTTTGCAATGATCCTAATAGCTTGCACCAAAGTCTGACACAAGTTCTCGGCATGCATTTAATTTTTTAAACTTGATTTCAATCAAATAAATTCGACTTTATGCATTGTTATTGACAAAATTGAAATTTCATTTAATAAATAAAATAAATTTAATTTTAGCAATGATCCTAGTAGCTTGCACCTAAGTGTGACAAATGATTTTCGGCATGGATTTGATCATATAAACACGATTTCAATTAAATTAATTCGACTTTATGCATTGTTTTTGAAAAAATTGACATTTCTTTTGATAAATAAATTTAATTTAATTTTTGCAACAAATCCTTATAGCTTGCATTTGAGTGCGACACATGTATTTAGCATGCATTTGATCATATAAACACGATTTCAATCAAATAGATTCGACTTTATGCATTGTTTTTCAAAAATTGAAATTTCATTCAATATATAAATTAAATTTAATTTTTGAATGATCCCAATAGCTTGCACCTAAGTGCGACACATGTTTTAGGCATGCATTTGATCATTTAAACACGATTTCAGTCAATTAAATTCGACTTTATGCATTGTTTTTGAAAAAATTGAAATTCCACTTAATAAATAAAATAAATTTAATTTTTGCAATGATCCCAACAGCTTGCACCTCAGTGCGACACATGTTTTGGGCATGCATTTGATCATTTAAACATGATTTTAATCAAATAAATTCGACTTTATGCATTGTAATTGAAAAAATTGAAATTTCATTTAATAAATAAAATAAATTTAATTTTTGAAATGATCCTAATAGCTTGCACCTAAGTGTGACACATGTTTTCGGCATGAATTTGTTCATTTAAACTTGATTTCAATCAAATAAATTCGACTTTATGCATTGTTATTGAAAAAATTGGAATTTCATTTAATAAATAAAATAAATTTAGTTTTTGCAAGGATCCTAACAGCTTGCACCTAAGTGTGACACATGTTTTCGGCATGCATTTGATTATAGAAACTTGATTTCAATCAAATAAATTCGACATTATGCATTGTTATACAAAAAATTGATATTTCATTTAATAAATAAAATTAATTTAATTTTTGCAATGATCCTAGTAGCTTGCACCTAAGTGTGACAAATGTTTTTGGCATGGATTTTATCATATAAACACGATTTCAATCAAGTAAATTCGACTTTATGCATTGTTATTAAAAAAATTTAAATTTCAATTAATAAATAAAATAAATTTAATTTTTGAAATGATCCTAATAGCTTGCACCTAAGTGTGACACATGTTTTCGGCATGCATTTGTTCATTTAAACTTGATTTCAATCAAATAAATTCGACTTTATGCATTGTTATTGAAAAAATTGAAATTTCATTTAATAAATAAAATAAATTTAATTTTTGCAATGATTCTAATAGCTTGCACCTAAGTGCGACACATGTTTTTGGCATGCATTTGATATTATAAACACGATTTCAATCAAATTAATTCAGCTTTATGCATTGTTATTGAAAAAATTGAAATTTCATTTAATAAATAAAATAAATTTAATTTTTGTAATAATCCTGATAGCTTGCACCTAAGTGCGGCACATGTTTTTGGCATGCATTTGATCATTTAAACTTAATTTCAATCAAATTAATTCGACTTTATGCATTGTTATTGAAAGAATTGAAATTTCATTTAATAAATAAAATAAATTTAATTTTTGCAAAGATCCTAACAGCTTGCACCTAAGTGCGACACATGTTTTCGGCATGCATTTGATCATATAAACACGTTTTTAATCAAATATATCTGACTTCATGCATTGTTATTGAAAAAATTGAAATTTCATTTAATAAATAAAATAAATTTAATTTTTGCAATATTCCTAACAGCTTGCACCTAAGTGCGACACATGTTTTCGGCATGCATTTGATCATATAATCACGATTTAAATCAAATTAATTCGACTTTATGCATTGTTATTGAAAAAATTGAAATTTCATTTAATAAACAAAATAAATTTAATTTTTGCAATGATCCTAATAGCTTGCACCTAAGTGTGACACATGTTTTTGGCATGCATTTGATCATATAAACACGATTTCAATCAAAATAATTTGACCTTATGCATTGTTTTTGAAAAAATTGACATTTCATTTAATAAATAAATTAAATTTAATTTTTGCAATAATCCTAATAGCTTGCACCTAAGTGCGTCACATGTTTTCGGCATGCATTTGATTATATAAACACGATTTCAATCAAATAAATTCGACATTATTCATTGTTTTTGAAAAAATTTAAATTTAATTCAATAAATAAATTAAATTTAATTTTTGCAATGATCCTAGTAGCTTGCACCTAAGTGCGACACATGTTTTTGGCATGCATTTGATATAATAAACACGATTTCAATCAAATTAATTCAGCTTAATGCATTGTTATTGAAAAAATTGAAATTTCATTTAATAAATAAAATAAATTTAATTTTTGCAATATTCCTAACAGCTTGCACCTAAGTGCGACACATGTTTTCGGCATGCATTTGATCATATAATCACGATTTAAATCAAATTAATTCGACTTTATGCATTGTTATTGAAAAAATTGAAATTTCATTTAATAAACAAAATAAATTTAATTTTTGCAATGATCCTAATAGCTTGCACCTAAGTGCGACACATGTTTTTGGCATGCATTTGATCATTTAAACTGGATTTCAATCAAATAAATTCGACTTTATGCATTGTTATTGAAAAAATTTAAATTTCATTTAATAAATAAAATAAATTTAATTTTTGCAATGATTCTAATAGCTTGCACCTAAGTGCGACACATGTTTTTGGCATGCATTTGATATTATAAACACGATTTCAATCAAATTAATTCAGCTTTATGCATTGTTATTGAAAAAATTGAAATTTCATTTAATAAATAAAATTAATTTAATTTTTGTAATAATCCTGATAGCTTGCACCTAAGTGCGACACATGTTTTTGGCATGCATTTGACCATTTAAACTTAATTTCAATCAAATTAATTCGACTTTATGCAATGTTATTGAAAGAATTGAAATTTCATTTAATAAATAAAATAAATTTAATTTTTGCAATGATCCTAACAGCTTGCACCTAAGTGTGACACATGTTTTTGGCATGCATTTGATCATATAAACACGATTTCAATCAAAATAATTCGACCTTATGCATTGTTTTTGAAAAAATTGACATTTCATTTAATAAATAAATTAAATTTAATTTTTGCAATAATCCTAATAGCTTGCACCTATTTAATTTTTGCAATGATCCTAATAGCTTGCACCAAAGTGTGACACTTGTTCTCGGCATGCATTTAATTTTTTAAACTTGATTTTTATCAAATAAATTCGACTTTATGCATTGTTATTGAAAAAATTGAAATTTCATTTAATAAATAAAATAAATTTAATTTTTGCACAATTCCTAACAGCTTGCACCTAAGTGCGACACATGTTTTCGGCATGCATTTGATCATATAATCACGATTTAAATCAAATTAATTCGACTTTATGCATTGTTATTGAAAAAATTTAAATTTCATTTAATAAACAAAATAAATTTAATTTTTGCAATGATCCTAATAGCTTGCACCTAAGTGTGACACATGTTTTTGGCATGCATTTGATTATATAAACACGATTTCAATCAAAATAATTCGACCTTATGCATTGTTTTTGAAAAAATTGACATTTCATTCAATAAATAAATTAAATTTAATTTTTGCAATAATCCTAATAGCTTGCACCTATTTAATTTTTGCAATGATCCTAATAGCTTGCACCAAAGTGTGACACTTGTTCTCGGCATGCATTTAATTTTTTAAACTTGATTTTTATCAAATAAATTCGACTTTATGCATTGTTATTGAAAAAATTGAAATTTCATTTAATAAATAAAATAAATTTAATTTTTGCAATGATCCTAGTAGCTTGCACCTAAGTGTGACAAATGATTTTCGGCATGGATTTGATCATATAAACACGATTTCAATTAAATTAATTCGACTTTATGCAATGTTTTTGAAAAAATTGACATTTCTTTTAATAAATAAATTAAATTTAATTTTTGCAACAAATCCTTATAGCTTGCATCTACGTGCGACACATATTTTTGGCATGCATTTGATCATATAAACACGATTTCAATCAAATAGATTCGACTTTATGCATTGTTTTTGAAAAAATTGAAATTTCATTCAATATATAAATTAAATTTAATTTTTGCAATGATCCTAATAGCTTGCACCTAAGTGCGACACATGTTTTAGGTATGCATTTGATCATTTAAACACGATTTCAATCAAATAAATTCGACTTTATACTTTGTTATTGAAAAAATTGAAATTCCACTTAATAAATAAAATAAATTTAATTTTTGCAATGATCCTAATAGCTTGCACCTCAGTGCGACACATGTTTTAGGCATGCAGCTGATCATTTAAACACGATTTCAATCAAATAAATTCGACTTTATGCATTGTTATTGAAAAAATTTAAATTTCATTTAATAAATAAAATAAATTTAATTTTTGCAATGATCCTAGTAGCTTGCACCTGGGTGTGACACATGATTTCGGCATGCATTTGATCATATAAACACGATTTCAATTAAATTAATTCGACTTTATGCATTGTTTTTCAAAAAATTGAAATTTCATTTAATAAATAAAATAAATTTAATTTTTGCAATGATCCTAACAGCTTGCACCTAAGTGCGACACATGTTTTTGGCATGCATTTGATCATTTAAACTTGATTTCAATCAAATAAATTCGACTTTATGCATTGTTATTGAAAAAATTGGAATTTCATATAATAAATAAAATAAATTTAATTTTTGCAATGATCCTAACAGCTTGCACCTCAGTGCGACACATGTCTTGAGCATGCATTTGATCATTTAAAAATGATTTTAATCAAATAAATTCGAATTTATGCATTGTAATTGAAAAAATTGAAATTTCATTTAATACATAAAATAAATTTAATTTTTGCAATGATCCTAGTAGCTTGCACCTGGGTGTGACACATGTTTTCGGCATGCATTTGATCACATAAACACGATTTCAATTAAATTAATTCGACTTTATGCATTGTTTTTGAAAAAATTGAAATTTCATTTAATAAATAAAATAAATTTAATTTTTGCAATGATCCTAACAGCTTGCACCTAAGTGCGACACATGCTTTTGGCATACATTTGATCATTTAAACTTGATTTCAATCAAATAAATTCGACTTTATGCATTGTTATTGAAAAAATTGGAATTTCATATAATAAATAAAATAAATTTAATTTTTGCAATGATCCTGACAGCTTGCACCTAAGTGTGACACATGTTTTCGGCATGCATTTGACTATATAAACTTGATTTCAATCAAATAAATTCGACAATATGCATTGTTATACAAAAAAATGATATTTCTTTTCATAAATAAAATTAATTTAATTTTTGCAATGATCCTAGTAGCTTGCACCTTAGTGTGACAAGCGTTTTCGGCATGAATTTGATCATACAAATACGATTTCAATTAAATTAATTCGACTTTATGCATTATTTTTGAAAAAATTGACATTTCATTTAATAAATAAATTAAATTTAATTTTTGCAATAATCCTAATAGCTTGCATCTAAGTGCGACACATGTTTTTGGCATGCACTTGATCATTTAAACACGATTTCAATCAATTAAATTCGACTTTATGCATTGTTTTTGAAAAAATTGAAATTTTATTCAATATATAAATTAAATTTAATTTTTGCAATGATCCTAATAGCTTGCACCTAAGTGCGACACATGTTTTAGGTATGCATTTAATCATATAAACACGATTTCAATCAACTAAATTTGACTTTATGCATTGTTATTGAAAAAATTGAAATTTCATTTATTAAATAAATTAAATTTAATTTTTGCAATGATCCTAATAGCTTGCACCTCAGTGCGACACATGTTTTAGGCATGCAGCTGATCATTTAAACACGATTTCAATCAAATAAATTCGACTTTATGCATTGTTATTGAAAAAATTTAAATTTCATTTAATAAATAAAATAAATTTAATTTTTGCAATGATCCTAATAGCTTGCACCTAAGTGTGACACATGTTTTCGGCATGCATTTGATCTTATAAACACGATTTAAATCAAATAAATTCGACTTTATGCATTGTTTTTGAAAAAATTGAAATTTCATTCAATAAATTAATTAAATTTAATTTTTGCAATGATCCATATAGTTTGCACCTAAGTGCGACACATGTTTTCGGCATTTATTTGATCTGATAAACACGATTTTAATCAAATTAATTCGAGTTTATGCATTGTTATTAAAAAAATTGAAATTTCAATTAATAAATAAAATAAATTTAATTTTTGCAATGATCCTAATAGCTTGCACCTAAGTGTGACACATGTTTTCGGCATGCATTTAATTTTTCAAACTTGATTTCAATCAAATTTTTCGACTTTATGCATTGTTATTGAAAAAATTGAAATTTCATTTAATAAATAAAATAAATTTAATTTTTGCAATGATCCTAGTAGCTTGCACCTAAGTGTGACACATGTTTTCGGCATGGATTTGATCATATAAACACGATCTCAATCAAATTAATTCGACTTTATGCATTGTTATTGAAAAAATTTAAATTTCATTTAATAAATAAAATAAATTTAATTTTTGCAATGATCCTAATAGCTTGCACCTAAGTGTGACACATGTTTTCAGCATGCATTTGATTTTTTAAACTTGATTTCAATTAAATATATTCGACTTAATGCATTGTTATTGAAAAAATTGAAATTTCATTTAATAAATAAAATTAAGTTAATTTTTGCAATAATCCTAGGAGCTTGCACCTAAGTGTGACATAAGTTTTGGGCATGCATTTGATCATAATAACAAGATTTCAATCAAATAAATTCGACTTTATGCATTGTTTTTGAAAAAATTGACATTTCATTTAATAAATAAAATAAATTTAACTTTTGCAATGATCCTAATAGCTTGCACCTAAGTGTGACACATGTTTTCGGCATGAATTTAATTTTTCAAACTTGATTTCAATCAAATTTTTTGACTTTATGCATTGTTATTGAAAAAATGGAAATTTCATTTAATAAATAAAATAAATTTAATTTTTGCAATGATCCTAGTAGCTTGCACCTAAGTGTGACACATGTGTTCGGCATAGATTTGATCATATAAACACGATTTCAATTAAATTAATTCGACTTTATGCAATGTTATTGAGAAAATTGAAATTTCATTTAATAAATAAATTTAATTTAATTTTTGCAATGATCCTAATAGCTTGCACCTAAGTGCGACACATGTTTTTGGCATTCATTTGATCATATAAACATGATTTTAATCAAATTAATTCGACTTTATGCATTTTTATTGAAAAAATTGGAATTTCATTTAATAAATAAAATAAATTTAATTTTTGCAATGATCCTAATAGCTTTCACCTAAGTGCGACACATGTTTTAGGCATGGATTTGATCATTTAAATACGATTTTAATCAAATATATCCGACTTTATGTATTGTTGTTGAAAAAATATAAATGTCATTTAATAAATAAAATAAATTTAATTTTCACAATGATCCCAATAGCTTGCACCTAAGTGCGACACATGTTTTGGGCATGATTTTTATCTAATAAACACGATTTCAATCAAATAAATTTGACTTTATGCATTGTTATTGAAAAAATTGAAATTTCATTTAATAAATAAAATAAATTCAATTTTTGTAAAGATCCTAACAGCGTGCACCTAAGTGGGACACATGTTTTCGGCATGCATTTGATCATATAAACACGATTTCCATCAAATTAATTCGACTTTATGCATTGTTATTGAAAAAATTGAAATTTCATTTAATAAATAAAATAAATTTAATTTTTGCAATGATCCCAATAGGTTACACCTAAGTGTGACACATGTTTTCGGCATGCATTTGATCATATAAACACGATTTTAATCAAATAAATTCGACTTTATGCATTGTATTTAAAAAAAATTGACATTTCATTTAATAAATAAATTAAATTTAATTTTTGCAATAATCCTAATAGCTTGCACCTAAGTGCAACACATGTTTTTGGCTTGCATTTGATCATTTAAACTTGATTTCAATCAAATAAATACGACTTTATGCATTGTTATACAAAAAATTGATATTTCATTTAATAAATAAAATAAATTTAATTTTTGCAATGATCCTAACAGCTTGCACCTAAGTGCGACACATGTTTTCGGCATGCATTTGATCATATAAACATGATTTCAATTAAATTAATTCGACTTTATGCATTGTTATTGAAAAAATTGAAATTTCATTTAATAAATAAAATAAATTTAATTTTTGCAATGATCCTAATAGCTTGCACCTAAGCGCGACACATGTTTTAGGCACGGATTTGATCAGTTAAATACGATTTTTATCAAATAAATTCGACTTTATGCATTGTTATTGAAAAAATTGAAATTTCATTTAATAAATAAAATAAATTTAATTTTTGCAATGATCCTAATAGCTTGCACCTAAGTGTGACACATGTTTTCGAAATGCATTTGATTTTTTAAACTTGATTTCAATTAAATATATTCGACTTTATGCATTGTTTTTGAAAAAATTGACATTTCATTTAATAAATAAATTTGATTTAATTTTTGCAATAATCCTAATAGCTTGCACCTAAGTGCGACACATGTTTTCGGCATGAATTTGATTATATAAACACGATTTTAATCAAATTAATTCGAGTTTATGCATTGTTATTGAAAAAATTGAAATTTTATTTAATAAATAAAATAAATTTAATTTTTGCAATGATCCTAATAGCTTGCACCTAAGTGCGACACATGTTTTAGGCACGGATTCGATCATTTAAATACGATTTTAATCAAATAAATTCGACTTTATGCATTGTTATTGAAAAAATTGAAATTCCATTTAATAAATCAAATAAATTTAATTTTTGAAATGATCCTAATAACTTGCACCTAAGTGTGACAAATGTTTTCGGCATGCATTTGTTTATTTAAACTTGATTTCAATCAAATAAATTCGACTTTATGCATTGTTATTGAAAAAATTGAAATTTCATTGAATAAATAAAATAAATTTAATTTTTGAAATGATCCTAATAGCTTGCACCTAAGTGCGACACATGTTTTCTGCATGCATTTAATTATATAAACACGATTTCAATGAAAGAACTTCGACTTTCTGCATTGTTATTGAAAAAATTGAAATTTCATTTAATACATAAAATAAATTTAATTTTGGAAATGATCCTAATAGCTTGCACCTAAGTGTGACGCATGTTTTCGGCATGCATTTGTTTATTTAAACTTGATTTTAATCAAATAAATTCGATTTTATGCATTGTTATTGAAAAAATTGAAATTTCATTTAAAAAATAAAATGAATTTAATTTTTGAAATGATCCTAATTGCTTGCACCTCAGTGCGACACATGTTTTTGGCATGCATTTGATCATTTAAACTTGATTTCAATCAAATAAATTCGACTTTATGCATTGTTATTGAAAAAATTGAAATTTCATTTAATAAATAAAATAAATTTAATTTTTGCAATGATCCCAACAGCTTGCACCTAAGTGCGACACATGTTTTCGGCATGCATTTAATCATATAAACACGATTATAATCAAATTAATTCGACTTTATGCATTGTTTTTGAAAAAATTGAGATTACATTCAATAAATAAATTAAATTTAATTTTTGCAATGATCCATATAGTTTTCACCTAAGTGCGACACATGTTTTCGGCATTCATTTGATCTTATAAACACGACTTTAATCAAATTAATTCGAGCTTATGCATTGTTATTGAAAAAATTAAAATTCCATTTAATAAATAAAATAAATTTAATTTTTGCAATGATCCTAATAGCTTGCACCCAAGCGTGACACATGTTTTCGGCATGCATTTAATTTTTAAACTTGATTTAAATCAAATATTTTGACTTTATGCATTGTTATTGAAAAAATTGAAATTTGATTTAATAAATAAAATAAATTTAATTTTTGCAATGATCCTAATAGGTTGCACCTAAGTGAGACACATGTTTCAGCATGCATTTGATCATATAAACACGATTTTAATCAAATAAATTCGACTTTATGCATTGTTTAAAAAAAAATTGACATTTCATTTAATAAATAAATTAAATTTAATATTTGCAATAATCCTAATAGCATGCACCTAAGTGCGACACATGTTTTTGGCTTGCATTTGATCATTTAGACTTGATTTCAATCAAATAAATACGACTTTATGCATTGTTATACAAAAAATTGATATTTCATTTAATAAATAAAATAAATTTAATTTTTGCAATGATCCTAATAGCTTGCACCTAAGTGTGACACATGTTTTTGGCATGCATTTGATCATATAAACACGATTTCAATCAAAATAATTTGACCTTATGCATTGTTTTTGAAAAAATTGACATTTCATTTAATAAATAAATTAAATTTAATTTTTGCAATAATCCTAATAGCTTGCACCTAAGTGCGTCACATGTTTTCGGCATGCATTTGATTATATAAACACGATTTCAATCAAATAAATTCGACATTATTCATTGTTTTTGAAAAAATTTAAATTTAATTCAATAAATAAATTAAATTTAATTTTTGCAATGATCCTAGTAGCTTGCACCTAAGTGCGACACATGTTTTTGGCATGCATTTGATATTATAAACACGATTTCAATCAAATTAATTCAGCTTTATGCATTGTTATTGAAAAAATTGAAATTTCATTTAATACATAAAATAAATTTAATTTTTGCAATATTCCTAACAGCTTGCACCTAAGTGCGACACATGTTTTCGGCATGCATTTGATCATATAATCACGATTTAAATCAAATTAATTCGACTTTATGCATTGTTATTGAAAAAATTGAAATTTCATTTAATAAACAAAATAAATTTAATTTTTGCAATGATCCTAATAGCTTGCACCTAAGTGCGACACATGTTTTTGGCATGCATTTGATCATTTAAACTGGATTTCAATCAAATAAATTCGACTTTATGCATTGTTATTGAAAAAATTTAAATTTCATTTAATAAATAAAATAAATTTAATTTTTGCAATGATTCTAATAGCTTGCACCTAAGTGCGACACATGTTTTTGGCATGCATTTGATATTATAAACACGATTTCAATCAAATTAATTCAGCTTTATGCATTGTTATTGAAAAAATTGAAATTTCATTTAATAAATAAAATTAATTTAATTTTTGTAATAATCCTGATAGCTTGCACCTAAGTGCGACACATGTTTTTGGCATGCATTTGATCATTTAAACTTAATTTCAATCAAATTAATTCGACTTTATGCATTGTTATTGAAAGAATTGAAATTTCATTTAATAAATAAAATAAATTTAATTTTTGCAATGATCCTAACAGCTTGCACCTAAGTGCGACACATGTTTTCGGCATGCATTTGATCATATAAACACGTTTTTAATCAAATATATCTGACTTCATGCATTGTTATTAAAAAAATTGAAATTTCATTTAATAAATAAAATAAATTTAATTTTTGCACAATTCCTAACAGCTTGCACCTAAGTGCGACACATGTTTTCGGCATGCATTTGATCATATAATCACGATTTAAATCAAATTAATTCGACTTTATGCATTGTTATTGAAAAAATTGAAATTTCATTTAATAAACAAAATAAATTTAATTTTTGCAATGATCCTAATAGCTTGCACCTAAGTGTGACACATGTTTTTGGCATGCATTTGATCATATAAACACGATTTCAATCAAAATAATTCGACCTTATGCATTGTTTTTGAAAAAATTGACATTTCATTTAATAAATAAATTAAATTTAATTTTTGCAATAATCCTAATAGCTTGCACCTATTTAATTTTTGCAATGATCCTAATAGCTTGCACCAAAGTGTGACACTTGTTCTCGGCATGCATTTAATTTTTTAAACTTGATTTTTATCAAATAAATTCGACTTTATGCATTGTTATTGAAAAAATTGAAATTTCATTTAATAAATAAAATAAATTTAATTTTTGCAATGATCCTAGCAGCTTGCACCTAAGTGTGACAAATGATTTTCGGCAGGGATTTGATCATATAAACACGATTTCAATTAAATTAATTCGACTTTATGCAATGTTTTTGAAAAAATTGACATTTCTTTTAATAAATAAATTAAATTTAATTTTTGCAACAAATCCTTATAGCTTGCATCTACGTGCGACACATATTTTTGGCATGCATTTGATCATATAAACACGATTTCAATCAAATAGATTCGACTTTATGCATTGTTTATGAGAAAATTGAAATTTCATTCAATATATAAATTAAATTTAATTTTTACAATGATCCTAATAGCTTGCACCTAAGTGCGACACATGTTCTTGGCATGCATTTGATCATTTAGACACGATTTCACTCAATTAAATTCGACTTTATGCATTGTTTTTGAAAAAATTGAAATTTCATTCAATATATAAATTAAATTTAATTTTTGCAATGATCCTAATAGCTTGCACCTAAGTGCGTCACATGTTTTAGGTATGCATTTGATCATTTAAACACGATTTCAATCAAATAAATTCGACTTTATACTTTGTTATTGAAAAAATTGAAATTCCACTTAATAAATAAAATAAATTTAATTTTTGCAATGATCCTAATAGCTTGCACCTCAGTGCGACACATGTTTTAGGCATGCAGCTGATCATTTAAACACGATTTCAATCAAATAAATTCGACTTTATGCATTGTTATTGAAAAAATTTAAATTTCATTTAATAAATAAAATAAATTTAATTTTTGCAATGATCCTAGTAGCTTGCACCTGGGTGTGACACATGTTTTCGGCATGCATTTGATCATATAAACACGATTTCAATTAAATTAATTCGACTTTATGCATTGTTTTTCAAAAAATTGAAATTTCATTTAATAAATAAAATAAATTTAATTTTTGCAATGATCCTAACAGCTTGCACCTAAGTGCGACACATGTTTTTGGCATGCATTTGATCATTTAAACTTGATTTCAATCAAATAAATTCGACTTTATGCATTGTTATTGAAAAAATTGGAATTTCATATAATAAATAAAATAAATTTAATTTTTGCAATGATCCTAACAGCTTGCACCTCAGTGCGACACATGTCTTGAGCATGCATTTGATCATTTAAAAATGATTTTAATCAAATAAATTCGAATTTATGCATTGTAATTGAAAAAATTGAAATTTCATTTAATACATAAAATAAATTTATTTTTTGCAATGATCCTAGTAGCTTGCACCAGGGTGTGACACATGTTTTCGGCATGCATTTGATCACATAAACACGATTTCCATTAAATTAATTCGACTTTATGCATTGTTTTTGAAAAAATTGAAATTTCATTTAATAAATAAAATAAATTTAATTTTTGCAATGATCCTAACAGCTTGCACCTAAGTGCGACACATGCTTTTGGCATGCATTTGATCATTTAAACTTGATTTCAATCAAATAAATTCGACTTTATGCATTGTTATTGAAAAAATTGGAATTTCATATAATAAATAAAATAAATTTAATTTTTGCAATGATCCTGACAGCTTGCACCTAAGTGTGACACATGTTTTCGGCATGCATTTGACTATATAAACTTGATTTCAATCAAATAAATTCGACAATATGCATTGTTATACAAAAAAATGATATTTCTTTTAATAAATAAAATTAATTTAATTTTTGCAATGATCCTAGTAGCTTGCACCTTAGTGTGACAAGCGTTTTCGGCATGAATTTGATCATACAAATACGATTTCAATTAAATTAATTCGACTTTATGCATTGTTTTTGAAAAAATTGACATTTCATTTAATAAATAAATTAAATTTAATTTTTGCAATAATCCTAATAGCTTGCATCTAAGTGCAACACATGTTTTTGGCATGCATTTGATCATTTAAACACGATTTCAATCAATTAAATTCGACTTTATGCATTGTTTTTGAAAAAATTGAAATTTTATTCAATATATAAATTAAATTTAATTTTTGCAATGACACATGTTTTCGGCATGCATTTGATCATATAAACACGATTTCAATTAAATTAATTCGACTTTATGCATTGTTTTTCAAAAAATTTAAATTTCATTTAATAAATAAAATAAATTTAATTTTTGCAATGATCCTAACAGCTTGCACCTAAGTGCGACACATGTTTTTGGCATGCATTTGATCATTTAAACTTGATTTCAATCAAATAAATTCGACTTTATGCATTGTTATTGAAAAAATTGGAATTTCATATAATAAATAAAATAAATTTAATTTTTGCAATGATCCTAACAGCTTGCACCTCAGTGCGACACATGTCTTGAGCATGCATTTGATCATTTAAAAATGATTTTAATCAAATAAATTCGAATTTATGCATTGTAATTGAAAAAATTGAAATTTCATTTAATACATAAAATAAATTTAATTTTTGCAATGATCCTAGTAGCTTGCACCTGGGTGTGACACATGTTTTCGGCATGCATTTGATCACATAAACACGATTTCAATTAAATTAATTCGACTTTATGCATTGTTTTTGAAAAAATTGAAATTTCATTTAATAAATAAAATAAATTTAATTTTTGCAATGATCCTAACAGCTTGCACCTAAGTGCGACACATGCTTTTGGCATGCATTTGATCATTTAAACTTGATTTCAATCAAATAAATTTGACTTTATGCATTGTTATTGAAAAA
Organism: Ocypus olens; assembly: GCA_910593695.2. Taxonomy (NCBI): domain Eukaryota; kingdom Metazoa; phylum Arthropoda; class Insecta; order Coleoptera; family Staphylinidae; genus Ocypus; species Ocypus olens. Next base: position 8,467,107 of record OU343065.1, on the reverse strand, counting down.
ATTGGAATTTCATATAATAAATAAAATAAATTTAATTTTTGCAATGATCCTGACAGCTTGCACCTAAGTGTGACACATGTTTTCGGCATGCATTTGACTATATAAACTTGATTTCAATCAAATAAATTCGACAATATGCATTGTTATACAAAAAAATGATATTTCTTTTAATAAATAAAATTAATTTAATTTTTGCAATGATCCTAGTAGCTTGCACCTTAGTGTGACAAGCGTTTTCGGCATGAATTTGATCATACAAATACGATTTCAATTAAATTAATTCGACTTTATGCATTGTTTTTGAAAAAATTGACATTTCATTTAATAAATAAATTAAATTTAATTTTTGCAATAATCCTAATAGCTTGCATCTAAGTGCGACACATGTTTTTGGCATGCATTTGATCATTTAAACACGATTTCAATCAATTAAATTCGACTTTATGCATTGTTTTTGAAAAAATTGAAATTTTATTCAATATATAAATTAAATTTAATTTTTGCAATGATCCTAGTAGCTTGCACCTAAGTGCGACACATGTTTTAGGTATGCATTTAATCATATAAACACGATTTCAATCAACTAAATTTGACTTTATGCATTGTTATTGAAAAAATTGAAATTCAACTTAATAAATGAAATAAATTTAATTTTTGCAATGATCCTAATAGCTTGCACCTCAGTGCGACACATGTTTTAGGCATGCAGCTCATCATTTAAACACGATTTCAATCAAATAAATTCGACTTTATGCATTGTTATTGAAAAAATTTAAATTTCATTTAATAAATAAAATAAATTTAATTTTTGCAATGATCCTAGTAGCTTGCACCTAAGTGTGACACATGTTTTCGGCATGCATTAGATTATATAAACACGATTTTAATCAAATTATTTCGACTTTATGCATTGTTTTTGAAAAAATTGAAATTTCATTTAATAAATAAAATAAATTTAATTTTTGCAATGATCCTAACAGCTTGCACCTAAGTGCGACACATGTTTTCGGCATGCGTTTGATCATTTAAACTTGATTTTAATCAAATAAATTCGACTTTATGCATTGTTATTGAAAAAATTGAAATTTCATTTATTAAATAAATTAAATTTAATTTTTGCAATGATCCTAATAGCTTGCACCTCAGTGCGACACATGTTTTAGGCATGCAGCTGATCATTTAAACACGATTTCAATCAAATAAATTCGACTTTATGCATTGTTATTGAAAAAATTTAAATTTCATTTAATAAATAAAATAAATTTAATTTTTGCAATGATCCTAATAGCTTGCACCTAAGTGTGACACATGTTTTCGGCATGCATTTGATCTTATAAACACGATTTAAATCAAATAAATTCGACTTTATGCATTGTTTTTGAAAAAATTGAAATTTCATTCAATAAATAAAATAAATTTAATTTTTGCAATGATCCATATAGTTTGCACCTAAGTGCGACACATGTTTTCGGCATTTATTTGATCTGATAAACACGATTTTAATCAAATTAATTCGAGTTTATGCATTGTTATTAAAAAAATTGAAATTTCAATTAATAAATAAAATAAATTTAATTTTTGCAATGATCCTAATAGCTTGCACCTAAGTGTGACACATGTTTTCGGCATGCATTTAATTTTTCAAACTTGATTTCAATCAAATTTTTCGACTTTATGCATTGTTATTGAAAAAATGGAAATTTCATTTAATAAATAAAATAAATTTAATTTTTGCAATGATCCTAGTAGCTTGCACCTAAGTGTGACACATGTGTTCGGCATAGATTTGATCATATAAACACGATTTCAATTAAATTAATTCGACTTTATGCAATGTTATTGAGAAAATTGAAATTTCATTTAATAAATAAATTTAATTTAATTTTTGCAATGATCCTAATAGCTTGCACCTAAGTGCGACACATGTTTTTGGCATTCATTTGATCATATAAACATGATTTTAATCAAATTAATTCGACTTTATGCATTTTTATTGAAAAAATTGGAATTTCATTTAATAAATAAAATAAATTTAATTTTTGCAATGATCCTAATACCTAAGTGCGACACATGTTTTAGGCATGGATTTGATCATTTAAATACGATTTTAATCAAATATATCCGACTTTATGTATTGTTGTTGAAAAAATATAAATGTCATTTAATAAATAAAATAAATTTAATTTTCACAATGATCCCAATAGCTTGCACCTAAGTGCGACACATGTTTTGGGCATGATTTTTATCTAATAAACACGATTTCAATCAAATAAATTTGACTTTATGCATTGTTATTGAAAAAATTGAAATTTCATTTAATAAATAAAATAAATTTAATTTTTGTAAAGATCCTAACAGCGTGCACCTAAGTGCGACACATGTTTTCGGCATGAATTTGATTATATAAACACGATTTTAATCAAATTAATTCGAGTTTATGCATTGTTATTGAAAAAATTGAAATTTTATTTAATAAATAAAATAAATTTAATTTTTGCAATGATCCTAATAGCTTGCACCTAAGTGCGACACATGTTTTAGGCACGGATTCGATCATTTAAATACGATTTTAATCAAATAAATTCGACTTTATGCATTGTTATTGAAAAAATTGAAATTCCATTTAATAAATCAAATAAATTTAATTTTTGAAATGATCCTAATAACTTGCACCTAAGTGTGACAAATGTTTTCGGCATGCATTTGTTTATTTAAACTTGATTTCAATCAAATAAATTCGACTTTATGCATTGTTATTAAAAAAATTGAAATTTCATTGAATAAATAAAATAAATTTAATTTTTGAAATGATCCTAATAGCTTGCACCTAAGTGCGACACATGTTTTCTGCATGCATTTAATTATATAAACACGATTTCAATGAAAGAACTTCGACTTTCTGCATTGTTATTGAAAAAATTGAAATTTCATTTAATACATAAAATAAATTTAATTTTGGAAATGATCCTAATAGCTTGCACCTAAGTGTGACGCATGTTTTCGGCATGCATTTGTTTATTTAAACTTGATTTTAATCAAATAAATTCGATTTTATGCATTGTTATTGAAAAAATTGAAATTTCATTTAAAAAATAAAATGAATTTAATTTTTGAAATGATCCTAATTGCTTGCACCTCAGTGCAACACATGTTTTTGGCATGCATTTGATCATTTAAACTTGATTTCAATCAAATAAATTCGACTTTATGCATTGTTATTGAAAAAATTGAAATTTCATTTAATAAATAAAATAAATTTAATTTTTGCAATGATCCCAACAGCTTGCACCTAAGTGCGACACATGTTTTCGGCATGCATTTAATCATATAAACACGATTATAATCAAATTAATTCGACTTTATGCATTGTTTTTGAAAAAATTGAGATTACATTCAATAAATAAATTAAATTTAATTTTTGCAATGATCCATATAGTTTTCACCTCAGTGCGACACATGTTTTCGGCATTCATTTGATCTTATAAACACGAATTTAATCAAATTAATTCGAGCTTATGCATTGTTATTGAAAAAATTAAAATTCCATTTAATAAATAAAATAAATTTAATTTTTGCAATGATCCTAATAGCTTGCACCTAAGCGTGACACATGTTTTCGGCATGCATTTAATTTTTAAACTTGATTTAAATCAAATATTTTGACTTTATGCATTGTTATTGAAAAAATTGAAATTTCATTTAATAAATAAAATAAATTTAATTTTTGCAATGATCCTAATAGGTTGCACCTAAGTGAGACACATGTTTCGGCATGCATTTGATCATATAAACACGATTTTAATCAAATAAATTCGACTTTATGCATTGTTTAAAAAAAAATTGACATTTCATTTAATAAATAAATTAAATTTAATATTTGCAATAATCCTAATAGCATGCACCTAAGTGCGACACATGTTTTTTGGTTGCATTTGATCATTTAAACTTGATTTCAATCAAATAAATACGACTTTATGCATTGTTATACAAAAAATTGATATTTCATTTAATAAATAAAATAAATTTAATTTTTGCAATGATCCTAATAGCTTGCACCTAAGTGTGACACATGTTTTCGGCATGCGTTTGATCATCTAAACACGATTTCAATCAAATTAATTCGACTTTATGCATTGTTATTGAAAAAATTGAAATTTCATTTAATAAATAAATTAAATTTAATTTTTGCAATGATCCTAATAGCTTGCACCTAAGTGCGACACATGTTTTCGGCATTCATTTAATCATATAAACATGATTTTAATCAAATTAATTCGACTTTATGCATTTTTATTGAAAAAATTGAAATTTCATTTAATAAATAAAATAAATTTAATTTTTGCAATGATCCTAATAGCTTGCACCTAAGTGCGACACATGTTTTAGGCATGGATTTGATCATTTAAATACGATTTTAATCAAATATATCCGACTTTATGTATTGGTATTGAAAAAATAGAAATTTCATTTAATAAATAAAATAAATTTAATTTTTGCAATGATCCTAATAGCTTGCACCGAAGTATGACACATGTTTTCAGCATGCATTATATCATATAAACACGATTTCAATCAAATATATCCGACTTTATGCATTGTTATTGAAAAAATAGAAATTTCATTTAATAAATAAAATAAATTTAATTTTTGCAATGATCCTAACAGCTTGCACCTAAGTGCGACACATGTTTTCTGCATGCATTTAATTATATAAACACGATTTCAATGAAAGAACTTCGACTTTACGCATTGTTATTGAGAAAATTGAAATTTCATTTAATAAATAAAATAAATTTAATTTTGGAAATGATCCTAATAGCTTGCACCTAAGTGTGACACATGTTTTCGGCATGCATTTGTTTATTTAAACTTGATTTCAAACAAATAAATTTGACTTTATGCATTGTTATTGAAAAAATTGAAATTTCATTAAATAAATAAAATGAATTTAATTTTTGAAATGATCCTAATTGCTTGCACCTCAGTGCAACACATGTTTTTGGCATGCATTTGATCATTTAAACTTGATTTCAATCAAATAAATTCGACTTTATGCATTGTTATTGAAAAAATTGAAATTTCATTTAATAAATAAAATAAATTTAATTTTTGCAATGATCCTAATAGGTTGCACCTAAGTGAGACACATGTTTCGGCATGCATTTGATCATATAAACACGATTTTAATCAAATAAATTCGACTTTATGCATTGTTTTAAAAAAAAATTGACATTTCATTTAATAAATAAATTAAATTTAATATTTGCAATAATCCTAATAGCATGCACCTAAGTGCGACACATGTTTTTGGCTTGCATTTCATCATTTAAACTTGATTTCAATCAAATAAATACGACTTTATGCATTGTTATACAAAAAATTGATATTTCATTTAATAAATAAAATAAATTTAATTTTTGCAATGATCCTAATAGCTTGCACCTAAGTGTGACACATGTTTTCGGCATGCGTTTGATCATCTAAACACGATTTCAATCAAATTAATTCGACTTTATGCATTGTTATTGAAAAAATTGAAATTTCATTTAATAAATAAATTAAATTTAATTTTTGCAATGATCCTAATAGCTTGCACCTAAGTGCGACACATGTTTTCGGCATGCGTTTGATCATTTAAACTTGATTTTAATCAAATAAATTCGATTTTATGCATTGTTATTGAAAAAATTGAAATTTCATTTAATAAATCAAATAAATTTAATTTTTGAAATGATCCTAATAACTTGCACCTAAGTGTGACAAATGTTTTCGGCATGCATTTGTTTATTTAAACTTGATTTCAATCAAATAAATTCGACTTTATGCATTGTTATTGAAAAAATTGAAATTTCATTGAATAAATAAAATAAATTTAATTTTTGAAATGATCCTAATAGCTTGCACCTAAGTGTGACAAATGTTTTCGGCATGCATTTGTTTATTTAAACTTGATTTCAATCAAATTAATTCGACTTTATGCATTGTTATTGAAAAAATTGAAATTTCATTGAATAAATAAAATAAATTTAATTTTGGAAATGATTCTAATAGCTTGCACCTAAGTGCGACTCATGTTTTTGGCATGCATTTGATCATTTAAACTTGATTTAAATCAAATAAATTGGACTTTATGCATTGTTATTGAAAAAATTGAAATTTCATTTAACAAATAAAATAAATTTAATTTTTGCAATGATCCTAATAGCTTGCACCTAAGTGTGACACATGTTTTGTGACACATGGCATTTGATTTTTTAAACTTGATTTCAATCAAATACATTCGACTTTATGCATTGTTATTGAAAAAATTGAAATTTCATTTAATAAATCTAATAAATTTAATTTTTGCAATAATCCTAGTAGCTTGCACCTAAGTGTGACATAAGTTTTGGGCATGCATTTGATCATATTAACACGATTTCAATCAAATAAATTCGACTTTATGCATTGTTTTTCAAAAAATTGACATTTCATTTAATAAATAAATTAAATTTAATTTTTGCAATAATCCTAATAGCTTGCACCTAAGTGCGACAGATGTTTTAGGCACGGATTTGATTATTTAAATACGATTTCAATCAAATAAATTCGACTTTATGCATTGTTATTAAAAAAAATGAAATTTCATTTAATAAATAAAATAAATTTAATTTTTGAAATGATCCTAATAGCTAGCACCTAAGTGTGACACATGTTTTCGGCATGCATTTGATTATTTAAACTTGATTTCAATCAAATAAATTCGACTTTTTGCATTGTTATTGTAAAAATTGAAATTTCATTTAATAAATAAAATAAATTTAATTTTTGCAACGATCCTAATAGCTTGCACCTAAGTGCGACAGATGTTTTAGGCACGGATTTGATTATTTAAATACGATTTTAATCAAATAAATTCGACTTTATGCATTGTTATTGAAAAAATTGAAATTCCATTTAATAAATAAAATAAATTTAATTTTTGCAATGATCCTAATAGCTTGCACCTAGGTGTGACACATGTTTTCGGCATGCATTTGATCATTTAAACTTGATTTCAATCAAATAAATTCGACTTTATGCATTGTTATTAAAAAAAAATGAAATTTCATTTAATAAATAAAATAAATTTATTTTTTGAAATGATCCTAATAGCTAGCACCTAAGTGTGACACATGTTTTCGGCATGCATTTGATTATTTAAAATTGATTTCAATCAAATAAATTCGACTTTATGCATTGTTATTGAAAAAATTGAAATTTCATTTAATAAATAAAATAAATTTAATTTTTGCAATGATCCTAATAGCTTGCACCTAAGTGCGACACATGTTTTTGGCATGCATTTGATAATATAAACACGATTTCAATCAAATTAATTCAGCTTTATGCATTGTTATTGAAAAAATTGAAATTTCATTTAATAAATAAAATAAATTTAATTTTTGCAATGATCCTGATTGCTTGCACCTAAGTGCGACACATGTTTTTGGCATGCATTTGATAATATAAACACGATTTCAATCAATTTAATTCGGCTTTATGCATTGTTATTGAAAAAATATAAATTTCATTAATTAAATAAAATAAATTTAATTTTTGCAATGATTCTAATAGCTTGCACCTAAGTGCGACACATGTTTTTGGCATGCATTTGATCATTTAAACTTGATTTCAATCAAATTAATTCGACTTTATGCATTGTTATTGAAAGAATTGAAATTTCATTTAATAAATAAAATTAATTTAATTTTTGCAATGATCCTAGTAGCTTGCACCTAAGTGTGACACATGTTTTCGGCATGCATTTGATTATATAAACACGATTTCAATCAAATTAATTCGACTTTATGCATTGTTTTTGAAAAAATTGAAATTTCATTTAATAAATAAAATAAATTTAATTTTTGCAATGATCCTAACAGCTTGCACCTAAGTGCGACACATGTTTTCGGCATGCATTTGATCATTTAAACTTGATTTCAATCAAATTAATTCGACTTTATGCATTGTTATTGAAAGAATTGAAATTTCATTTAATAAATAAAATAAATTTAATTTTTGCAATGATCCTAGTAGCTTGCACCTAAGTGTGACACATGTTTTCGGCATGCATTTGACTATATAAACACGATTTCAATCAAATTAATTTGACTTTATGCATTTTTTTTGAAAAAATTGAAATTTCATTTAATAAATAAAATAAATTTAATTTTTGCAATGATCCTAACAGCTTGCACCTAAGTGCGACACATGTTTTCGGCATGCATTTGATCATTTAAACTTGATTTCAATCAAATAAATTCGACGTTATGCATTGTTATTGAAAAAATTGGAATTTCATTTAATAAATAAAATAAATTTAATTTTTGCAATGATCCTAACAGCTTTCACCTAAGTGTGACACATGTTTTCGGCATGCATTTGATTATATACACTTGATTTCAATCAAATAACTTCGACTTTATGCATTGTTATTGAAAATATTGAAATTTCATTTAATAAATAAAATTAATTTAAATTTTGCAATGATCCTATTAGCTTGCACCTAAGTGTTACAAATGTTTTCGGCATGGATTTGATGATATAAACACGATTTCAATTAAATTAATTTGACTTTATGCATTGTTTTTGAAAAAATTGACATTTAATTTAATAAATAAATTAAATTTAATTTTTGCAATAATCCTAATAGCTTGCATCTAAGTGCGACACATGTTTTTGGCATGCATTTGATCATATAAACACGATTTCAATCAAATAGATTCGACTTTATGCATTGTTTTTGAAAAAAATTGAAATTTCATTCAATATATAAATTAAATTTAAATTTTGCAATGATCCTAATAGCTTGCACCTAAGTGCGACACATGTTTTAGGCATGCATTTGATCATTTAAACACGATTTCAATTAATTAAATTCGACTTTATGCATTGTTTTTGAAAAAATTGAAATTTCATTCAATATATAAATTAAATTTAATTTTTGCAATGATCCTAATAGCTTGCACCTAAGTATGACACATGTTTTCGCCATGCATTTGATCACATAAACACGATTTCAATCAAATATATCCGACTTTATGCATTGTTATTGAAAAAATAGAAATTTCATTTAATAAATAAAATAAATTTAATTTATGCAATGATCCTAACAGCTTGCACCTAAGTGCGACACAGGTTTTCGGCATGCATTTGATCATATAAATACGATTTCAATGAAAGAAATTCGACTTTATGCATTGTTATTGAAAAAATTGAAATTTCATTTAATAAATAAATTAAATTTAATTTTTGCAATGATCCTAACAGCTTGCACCTAAGTGCGACACATGTTTTCGGCATGCATTTGATTATGTTAATACGATTTCAAAGAAAGAACTTCGACTTTATGCATTGTTATTGAAAAAATTGAAATTTCATTTAATAAATAAAATAAATTTAATTTTTGAAATGATCCTAATAGCTTGCACCTAAGTGTGACACATGTTTTCGGCATGCATTTGTTTATTTAAACTTGATTTCAATCAAATAAATTTGATTTTATGCATTGTTATTGAAAAAATTGAAATTTCATTTAATAAATAAAATAAATTTAATTTTTGAAATGATCCTGATTGCTTGCACCTAAGTGTGACACATGTTTTCGGCATGCATTTGATTATTTAAACTTGATTTCAATCAAATAAATTCGACTTTTTGCATTGTTATTGTAAAAATTGAAATTTCATTTATTAAATAAAATAAATTTAATTTTTGCAATGATCCTAATAGCTTGCACCTAAGTGCGACAGATGTTTTAGGCACGGATTTGATTATTTAAATACGATTTTAATCAAATAAATTCGACTTTATGCATTGTTATTGAAAAAATTGAAATTCCATTTAATAAATAAAATAAATTTAATTTTTGCAATGATCCTAATAGCTTGCACCTAGGTGTGACACATGTTTTCGGCATGCATTTGATCATTTAAACTTGATTTCAATCAAATAAATTCGACTTTATGCATTGTTATTAAAAAAAAAATGAAATTTCATTTAATAAATAAAATAAATTTATTTTTTGAAATGATCCTAATAGCTAGCACCTAAGTGTGACACATGTTTTCGGCATGCATTTGATTATTTAAACTTGATTTCAATCAAATAAATTCGACTTTATGCATTGTTATTGAAAAAATTGAAATTTCATTTAATAAATAAAATAAATTTAATTTTTGCAATGATCCTAATAGCTTGCACCTAAGTGCGACAGATGTTTTAGGCACGGATTTGATTATTTAAATACGATTTTAATCAAATAAATTCGACTTTATGCATTGTTATTAAAAAAAATGAAATTTCATTTAATAAATAAAATAAATTTAATTTTTGAAATGATCCTAATAGCTAGCACCTAAGTGTGACACATGTTTTCGGCATGCATTTGATTATTTAAACTTGATTTCAATCAAATAAATTCGACTTTTTGCATTGTTATTGTAAAAATTGAAATTTCATTTAATAAATAAAATAAATTTAATTTTTGCAACGATCCTAATAGCTTGCACCTAAGTGCGACAGATGTTTTAGGCACGGATTTGATTATTTAAATACGATTTTAATCAAATAAATTCGACTTTATGCATTGTTATTGAAAAAATTGAAATTCCATTTAATAAATAAAATAAATTTAATTTTTGCAATGATCCTAATAGCTTGCACCTAGGTGTGACACATGTTTTCGGCATGCATTTGATCATTTAAACTTGATTTCAGTCAAATAAATTCGACTTTATGCATTGTTATTAAAAAAAAATGAAATTTCATTTAATAAATAAAATAAATTTATTTTTTGAAATGATCCTAATAGCTAGCACCTAAGTGTGACACATGTTTTCGGCATGCATTTGATTATTTAAAATTGATTTCAATCAAATAAATTCGACTTTATGCATTGTTATTGAAAAAATTGAAATTTCATTTAATAAATAAAATAAATTTAATTTTTGCAATGATCCTAACAGCTTGCACCTAAGTGCGACACATGTTTTCGGCATGCATTTGATCATTTAAACTTGATTTCAATCAAATAAATTCGACGTTATGCATTGTTATTGAAAAAATTGGAATTTCATTTAATAAATAAAATAAATTTAATTTTTGCAATGATCCTAACAGCTTTCACCTAAGTGTGACACATGTTTTCGGCATGCATTTGATTATATAAACTTGATTTCAATCAAATAACTTCGACTTTATGCATTGTTATTGAAAATATTGAAATTTCATTTAATAAATAAAATTAATTTAAATTTTGCAATGATCCTATTAGCTTGCACCTAAGTGTTACAAATGTTTTCGGCATGGATTTGATGATATAAACACGATTTCAATTAAATTAATTTGACTTTATGCATTGTTTTTGAAAAAATTGACATTTAATTTAATAAATAAATTAAATTTAATTTTTGCAATAATCCTAATAGCTTGCATCTAAGTGCGACACATGTTTTTGGCATGCATTTGATCATATAAACACGATTTCAATCAAATAGATTCGACTTTATGCATTGTTTTTGAAAAAAATTGAAATTTCATTCAATATATAAATTAAATTTAAATTTTGCAATGATCCTAATAGCTTGCACCTAAGTGCGACACATGTTTTAGGCATGCATTTGATCATTTAAACACGATTTCAATTAATTAAATTCGACTTTATGCATTGTTTTTGAAAAAATTGAAATTTCATTCAATATATAAATTAAATTTAATTTTTGCAATGATCCTAATAGCTTGCACCTAAGTATGACACATGTTTTCGCCATGCATTTGATCACATAAACACAATTTCAATCAAATATATCCGACTTTATGCATTGTTATTGAAAAAATAGAAATTTCATTTAATAAATAAAATAAATTTAATTTATGCAATGATCCTAACAGCTTGCACCTAAGTGCGACACAGGTTTTCGGCATGCATTTGATCATATAAATACGATTTCAATGAAAGAAATTCGACTTTATGCATTGTTATTGAAAAAATTGAAATTTCATTTAATAAATAAATTAAATTTAATTTTTGCAATGATCCTAACAGCTTGCACCTAAGTGCGACACATGTTTTCGGCATGCATTTGATTATGTTAATACGATTTCAAAGAAAGAACTTCGACTTTATGCATTGTTATTGAAAAAATTGAAATTTCATTTAATAAATCAAATAAATTTAATTTTTGAAATGATCCTAATAGCTTGCACCTAAGTGTGACACATGTTTTCGGCATGCATTTGTTTATTTAAACTTGATTTCAATCAAATAAATTTGATTTTATGCATTGTTATTGAAAAAATTGAAATTTCATTTAATAAATAAAATAAATTTAATTTTTGAAATGATCCTGATTGCTTGCACCTAAGTGTGACACATGTTTTCGGCATGCATTTGATTATTTAAACTTGATTTCAATCAAATAAATTCGACTTTTTGCATTGTTATTGTAAAAATTGAAATTTCATTTATTAAATAAAATAAATTTAATTTTTGCAATGATCCTAATAGCTTGCACCTAAGTGCGACAGATGTTTTAGGCACGGATTTGATTATTTAAATACGATTTTAATCAAATAAATTCGACTTTATGCATTGTTATTGAAAAAATTGAAATTCCATTTAATAAATAAAATAAATTTAATTTTTGCAATGATCCTAATAGCTTGCACCTAGGTGTGACACATGTTTTCGGCATGCATTTGATCATTTAAACTTGATTTCAATCAAATAAATTCGACTTTATGCATTGTTATTGAAAAAATTGAAATTTCATTTAATAAATAAAATAAATTTAATTTTTGAAATGATCCTAATAGCTTGCACCTAAGTGTGACACATGTTTTCGGCATGCATTTGTTTATTTAAACTTGATTTCAATCAAATAAATTCGACTTTATGCATTGTTATTAAAAAAAAAATGAAATTTCATTTAATAAATAAAATAAATTTATTTTTTGAAATGATCCTAATAGCTAGCACCTAAGTGTGACACATGTTTTCGGCATGCATTTGATTATTTAAACTTGATTTCAATCAAATAAATTCGACTTTATGCATTGTTATTGAAAAAATTGAAATTTCATTTAATAAATAAAATAAATTTAATTTTTGCAATGATCCTAATAGCTTGCACCTAAGTGCGACACATGTTTTTGGCATGCATTTGATAATATAAACACGATTTCAATCAAATTAATTCAGCTTTATGCATTGTTATTGAAAAAATTGAAATTTCATTTAATAAATAAAATAAATTTAATTTTTGCAATGATCCTGATTGCTTGCACCTAAGTGCGACACATGTTTTTGGCATGCATTTGATAATATAAACACGATTTCAATCAAATTAATTCGGCTTTATGCATAGTTATTGAAAAAATATAAATTTCATTAATTAAATAAAATAAATTTAATTTTTGCAATGATTCTAATAGCTTGCACCTAAGTGCGACACATGTTTTTGGCATGCATTTGATCATTTAAACTTGATTTCAATCAAATTAATTCGACTTTATGCATTGTTATTGAAAGAATTGAAATTTCATTTAATAAATAAAATAAATTTAATTTTTGCAATGATCCTAGTAGCTTGCACCTAAGTGTGACACATGTTTTCGGCATGCATTTGATTATATAAACACGATTTCAATCAAATTAATTCGACTTTATGCATTGTTTTTAAAAAAATTGAAATTTCATTTAATAAATAAAATAAATTTAATTTTTGCAATGATCCTAACAGCTTGCACCTAAGTGTGACACATGTTTTGTGACACATGGCATTTGATTTTTTAAACTAGATTTCAATTAAATATATTAGACTTTATGCATTGTTATTGAAAAAATTGAAATTTCATTTAATAAATAAAATAAATTTAATTTTTGAAATGATCCTAATAGCTTGCACCTAAGTTTGACACATGTTTTCGGCATGCATTTTTTTATTTAAACTTGATTTCAATCAAATAAATTCGATTTTATGCATTGTTATTGAAAAAATTGAAATTTCATTTAATAAATAAAATAAATTTAATTTTTGAAATGATCCTAATTGCTTGCACCTCAGTGCGACTCATGTTTTTGGCATGCATTTGATCATTTAAACTTGATTTAAATCAAATAAATTCGACTTTATGCATTGTTATTGAAAAAATTGAAATTTCATTTAATAAATAAAATAAATTTAATTTTTGCAATGATTCTAATAGCTTGCACCTAAGTGTGACACATGTTTTGTGACACATGGCATTTGATTTTTTAAACTAGATTTTAATTAAATATATTAGACTTTATGCATTGTTATTGAAAAAATTGAAATTTCATTTAATAAATCAAATAAATTTAATTTTTGCAATAATCCTAGTAGCTTGCACCTAAGTGTGACATAAGTTTTGGGCATGCATTTGATCATATTAACACGATTTCAATCAAATAAATTCGACTTTATGCATTGTTTTTCAAAAAATTGACATTTCATTTAATAAATAAATTAAATTTAATTTTTGCAATAATCCTAATGGCTTGCACCTAAGTGCGACACATGTTTTCGGAATGAATTTAATCATTTAAACACGATTTTAATGAAATTAATTCAAGTTTATGCATTGTTATTGAAAAAATTGAAATTTCATTTAATAAATAAAATAAATTTAATTTTTGCAATGATCCTAATAGCTTGCACCTAAGTGCGACAGATGTTTTAGGCACGGATTTGATCATTTAAATACGATTTTAATCAAATAAATTCGTCTTTATGCATTGTTATTGAAAAAATTGAAATTCCATTTTATAAATAAAATAAATTTAATTTTTGCAATGATCCTAATAGCTTGCACCTAGGTGTGACACATGTTTTCGGCATGCATTTGATCATTTAAACTTGATTTCAATCAAATAAATTCGACTTGATGCATTGTTATTAAAAAAATTGATAATTCATTTAATAAATAAAATAAATTTAATTTTTGAAATGATCCTTATAGCTTGCACCTAAGTGTGACACATGTTTTCGGCATGCATTTGATCATTTTAACTTGATTTCAATCAAATAAATTTGACTTTATGCATTGTTATTGTAAAAATTGAAATTTCATTTAATAAATAAAATAAATTTAATTTTTGCAATGATCCTAATAGCTTGCACCTAAGTGCGACACATGTTTTTAGCATGTATTTGATCATTTAAACTTGATTTCAATCAAATAAATTCGACTTTATGCATTGTTATTGAAAAAATTGATATTTCATTTAATTAATAAAATAAATTTAATGTTTGCAATGATTCTAATAGCTTGCACCTAAGTGCGACACATGTTTTTGGCATGCATTTGATAATATAAACAGGATTTCAATCAAATTAATTCGGCTTTATGCATTGTTATTAAAAAATTAAAATTTCATTTAATAAATAAAATAAATTTAATTTTTGCAATGATTCTAATAGCTTGCACCTTAGTGCGACCCATGTTTTTGGCATGCATTTGATCATTTAAACTTGATTTCAATCAAATTAATTCGACTTTATGCATTGTTATTAAAAGAATTGAAATTTCATTTAATAAATAAATTAAATTTAATTTTCGCAATGATCCTAAAAGCTAGCACCTAAGTGCGACACATGTTTTCCGTATGCTTTTGGTCATATAAACACGATTTTATTAAAATAGATTTGATTTTAAGCATTGTTAATGCAAAAATAGAAATTTCATTTAATAAATAAATTAAATTTTATTTTCGCAATGATCCTAATAGCCAGAATCTAAGTGCGACACATGTTTTTGGCATGCTTTTGGTCGTATAAACACGATTTTATTAAAATGGATTTGACTTTATGCATTGTTAATAAAAAAAATAGAAATTCATATAATAAATAAATTAAATTTAATTTTCGCAAAGATCCTTAAAGCTAGCACCTAAGTGCGACACATGGTTTCGGCATGCTTTTGGTCATATAAACACTATTTCATTAAAATAGATTTGACTTTATGCATTATTAATGAAAAATTGAAATTTCATTTCATAAATAAATAAAATTTAATTTTTGCAATGATCCTAATAGCTAGCACCTAAGTGCGACACATGTTTTCGGCATGCTTTTGGTTGTATAAACACGATTTCATTAAAATGGGTTTGACTTTATGCATTGTTAATGAAAAAAATTAAGTTTCATTTAATAAATAAATTTAATTTAATTTTCGCAATGATCCTTATGGCTAGCACCTAAGTGCGATACATGTGTTCGGCATGCTTTTGGTCATGTAAACACGATTTTATAAAATAGATTAGACTTAATGCCTTGTTAATGACAAAATAGAAAATTCATTTATTAAATAAATTTAATTTAATTTTCGCAATGATCCTAATAGCTAGCACCTAAGTGCGACACATGTGTTCGGCATGCTTTTGGTCAAGCAAACATTATTTTATTTAAATAGATTTGACTTTATGCATTGTTAATTAAAAAATTGAAATTTCATTTAATAAATAAATTAAATTTAATTTTCGCAATGATCCTAATTGCCAGCACCTAAGTGCGACACATTTGTTTATCATGCTTTTGGTCAAATAAACACTGTTTCATTAAAATAGATTTGACTTTATGCATTGTTAATGAAAAAATTGAAATTTCATTAATATATAAATTAAATTTAATTTTCGCAATGATCCCAATGGCAAGCACCTAAGTGCGGCACATGTTTTCGGCATGATTTTGGTCAAATAAACACTATTATAATAAAATAGATTTGACTTTATGCATTGTTAATGAAAAAATTGAAATTTCATATAATAAATAAATTAAATTCAATTTTCGCAATGATCCTAATAGCTAGCACCTAAGTGCGACACATGTTTTCGGCATGCTTTTGGTCAAATAAACACTATTATAATAAAATAGATTTGACTTTATGCATTGTTATTAAAAAAATTGAAATTTCATTTGATAAATAAATTAAATTTAATTTTGGCAATGATCCTTATAGCTAGAACCTAAGTGCGACACATGTTTTCGGTATGCTTTTGGTCATATTAACACTATTTCATTAAAATAGATTTGCCTTTATGCATTGTTATTGAAAAATTGAAATTTCATTTCATAAATAAATTAAATTTAATTTTCGCAATGATATTAATAGCTAGCACCTAAGTGAGACACATGTTTTCAGCATGCTTTTGGTCGTATAAACACGATTTTAATTAAATAAATTCGACTTTATGTGTTGTTGATGAAAAAACTCAAATTTCATTTAATAAATAAATTAAATTTAATTTTCGCAATGATCCTAATAGCTGGCACCTAAGTGCGACACATGTTTCTGGCATGCTTCTGGTCATATAAACAAGATTTCATTAAAATAGATTTGACTTTATGCATTGTTAATGAAAAACTTGAAATTTCATATAATAAATAAATTAAATTTAATTTTCGCAATGATCCTAATAGCTAGCACCTAAGTGCGACACATGTTTTCGGCATGCTTTTGGTCAAATAAACACTATTATAATAAAATAGATTTGACTTTATGCATTGTTATTAAAAAAATTGAAATTTCATTTGATAAATAAATTAAATTTAATTTTCGCAATGATATTAATAGCTAGCACCTAAGTGGGACACATGTGTTCGGCATGCTTCTGGTCATATAAACAAGATTTCATTAAAATAGATTTGACTTTATGCATTGTTAATGAAAAACTTGAAATTTCATATAATAAATAAATTTAATTTAATTTTCGCAATGATCCTAATAGCTAGCACCTAAGTGCGACACATGTTTTCAGCATGCTTTTGGTCAAATAAACACTATTATAATAAAATAGATTTGACTTTATGCATTGTTATTAAAAAAATTGAAATTTCATTTGATAAATAAATTAAATTTAATTTTCGCAATGATCCTAATAGCTAGAACCTAAGTGCGACACATGTTTTCGGTATGCTTTTGGTCGTATAAACACGATTTCATTAAAATGGATTTGACTTTATGCATTGTTAATGAAAAATTGAAATTTCATTTCAAAAATAAAATAAATTCAATTTTCGCAATGATATTAATAGCTAGCACCTAAGTGAGAGACATGTTTTCGGCATGCTTTGGGTCGTATAAACACGATTTCGTTAAAATGGATTTGACTTTATGCATTGTTAATGCAAAAATAGAAATTTCATTTAATAAATAATTTAAATTTAATTTTCGCATGGATCCTAATAGCTAGCACCTAAGTGCGATACATGTTTTCCGCATGCTTTTGGTCATATGAACACGATTTTATTAAAATAGATTTGATTTTAAGCATTGTTAATGCAAAAATAGAAATTTCATTTAATAAATGAATTAAATTTAATTTTCGCAATGATCCTAATAGCTAGCACCTAAGTGCCACACATGTTTTTGGCATGCTTTTGTTCATATAAACACTATTTCAATAAAATAGATTTAACTTTATGCATTGTTAATAAAAAAATAGAAATTTCATTTAATAAATGAATTAAATTTAATTTTCGCAATGATCCTAATAGCTAGCACCTAAGTGCCACACATGTTTTTGGCATGCTTTTGATCATATAAACACTATTTCAATAAAATAGATTTAACTTTATGCATTGTTAATAAAAAAATAGAAATTTCATTTAATAAATGAATTAAATTTAATTTTCGCAATGATCCTAATAGCCAGCACCTAACTGCCACACATGTTTTTGGCATGCTTTTGTTCATATAAACACTATTTCAATAAAATAGATTTCACTTTATGCATTGTTAATAAAAAAATAGAAATTTCATTTAATAAATGAATTAAATTTAATTTTCGCAATGATCCTAATAGCTAGCACCTGAGTGCGACAAATGTTTTTCGCATGCTTTTGGTCATATGAACACGATTTTATTAAAATAGATTTGATTTTAAGCATTGTTAATGCAAAAATAGAAATTTCATTTAATAAATGAATTAAATTTAATTTTCGCAATGATCCTAATAGCTAGCACCTAAGTGCCACACATGTTTTTGGCATGCTTTTGTTCATATAAACACTATTTCAATAAAATAGATTTCACTTTATGCATTGTTAATAAAAAAATAGAAATTTCATTTAATAAATGAATTAAATTTAATTTTCGCAATGATCCTAATAGGTAGCACCTGAGTGCGACAAATGGTTTTCGCATGCTTTTGGTCATATAAACACGATTTTATTAAAATAGATTTGATTTTAGGCATTGTTAATGCAAAAATAGAAATTTCATTTAATAAATGAATTAAATTTAATTTTCGCAATGATCCTAATAGCTAGCACCTAAGTGCCACACATGTTTTTGGCATGCTTTTGATCATATAAACACTATTACAATAAAATAGATTTAACTTAATGCATTGTTAATAAAAAAATAGAAATTTCATTTAATAAATGAATTAAATTTAATTTTCGCAATGATCCTAATAGCTAGCACCTAAGTGCGACACATGTTTTCCGCATGCTTTTGGTCATATAAACACGATTTTATTAAAATGGATTTGATTTTAAGCATTGTTAATGCAAAAATAGAAATTTCATTTAATAAATGAATTAAATTTAATTTTCGCAATGATCCTAATAGCTAGCACCTAAGTGCCACACATGTTTTTGGCATGCTTTTGATCATATAAACACTATTTCAATAAAATAGATTTAACTTTTTGCATTGTTAATAAAAAAATAGAAATTTCATTTAATAAATGAATTAAATTTAATTTTCGCAATGATCCTAATAGCTAGCACCTGAGTGCGACAAATGTTTTTAGCATGCTTTTGGTCATATGAACACGATTTTATTAAAATAGATTTGACTTTATGCATTGTTAATGAAAAAATAGAAATTTCATTTAATAAATAATTTTAATTTAATTTTCGCAATGATCCTAATGGCTGGCACCTAAGTGCGACACATGTTTTCGGCATGCTTTCGGTCGTAATAACACGATTTTATTAAAATAGATTTGACTTAATGCATTGTTAATAATAAAAATTGAAATTTCATATAATAAATAAATTAAATTTAATTTTCGCAAAGATCCTAATAGCTGGCACCTAAGTGCGACACATGTTTTCGGCATGCTTTTGGTCGTATAAACACGATTTTATTTAAATAGATTTGACTTTTTGCATTGTTAACAATTAAAATTGAAATTTCATATAATAAA
Source organism: Ocypus olens (assembly GCA_910593695.2). Lineage (NCBI taxonomy): Eukaryota > Metazoa > Arthropoda > Insecta > Coleoptera > Staphylinidae > Ocypus > Ocypus olens. Next base: position 8,446,907 of record OU343065.1, on the reverse strand, counting down.
TAAATTGAATTTAATTTTCGCAATGATCCTAATAGCTAGTACCTAAGTGCGACACATGTTTTTGGCATGCTTCTAGTCAGATAACCACTATTTCATTAAAATAGATTTGACTTTATGCATTGTTATTGAAAAAATTGAAATTTCATTTAATAAATAAATTTAATTTAATTTTTGCAATGATCCTAATAGCTAGGACCTAAGTGCGACACATGTTTTCGGCATGCTTTTGGTCATATAAACACTATTTTATTAAAATAGGTTTGACTTTATGCATTATTAATGAAAAAATTGAAATTTCATTTAATAAATAAATTCAATTTAATTTTCGCAATAATAGCCAGCACCTAAGTGCGACACATATGTGCGGCATGCTTTTGGTCATATAAACACCATTTCATTAAAATAGATTTGACTTTTTGCATTGTTTATGAAAAAAATAGAAATTTCATTTATTAAATAAATTAAATTTAATTGTCGAAATGAACCTAATGGTTAGCACCTAAGTGCGACACATGTTTTCGGCTTGCTTTTGGTCGTATAAACACTATTTCATTAAAATAGATTTGACTTTATGCATTGTTAATGAAGAAATTGAAATTTCATTTAATAAATAAATTCAATTTAATTTTCGCAATGATCCTAATAGCTAGGACCTAAGTGCGATACATGTTTTCGGCATGATTTTGGTCATATAAACACTATTTTATTTAAATATATTAAACTTTATGCATTGTTAATGAAAAAAAATGAAATTTCATTTAATAAATAAATTCAATTTAATTTTCGCAATGATCCTAATAGCCAGCACCTAAGTGCGACCCATGTTTTCGGCATGCTTTTGATCGTATAAATACGATTTCATTCAAATAGATTTGACTTTATGCATTGTTAATCAAAAAAATTGAAATTTCATATAATAAATAAATTAAATTTAATTTTCGCAATGATCCTGATAGCCAGCTCCTAAGTGCGACACATGTTTTTGGGCATCCTTCTGGTTATATAAACACTATTTTATTAAAATAGATTAGACTTTATGCATTGTTAATGAAAAAATAGAAATTTCATTTGATAAATAATTTTAATTTAATTTTCGCAATGATCCTAACGGCTGGCAACTAAGTGCGACACATGTTTTCGGCATGCTTTTGGTCGTATAAATACGATTTTATTAAAAAAGATGTGACTTTATGCATTGTTAACAATAAAAATTGAAATTTCAAATAATAAATAAATTAAATTTAATTTTCGCAATGATCCTAATAGCTAGTACCTAAGTGCGACACATGTTTTTGGCATGCTTCTGGTCAAATAACCACTATTTCATTAAAATAGATTTGACTTTAAGCATTGTAATTGAAAAAATTGAAATTTCATTTAATAAATAAATTAAATTTAATTTTCGCAATGATCCTAATAGCTAGGACCTAAGTGCGACACATGTTTTCGGCATGCTTTTGGTCATATAAACACTATTTTATTAAAATGGAATTACCTTTATGCATTGTTAATGAAAAAATTGATATTTCATTTAAAAAATAAATTAAATTTAATTTTCGCAATGATCCTAATAGCCAGCACCTAAGTGCGACACATGTTTTCGGCATGCTTTTGGTTGTATAAACACGATTTCATTAAAATAGATTTGACTTTACGCATTGTTAAAAATAAAAATTGAAATTTCAAATAATAAATAAATTAAATTTAATTTTCGCAATGATCCTAATAGCTAATACCTAAGTGCGACACATGTTTTTGGCATGCTTCAGGTCGTATAAAGACGATTTTATTAAAATAGATTTGACTTTATGAATTGTTAATCAAAAAAATAGAAATTTCATATAATAAATAAATTAAATTTAATTTTCGCAATGATCCTAATTGCTAGCACCTAAGTGCGACACATGTTTTCAGCATGCTTCTGGTCGTATAAACACGATTTTAATCAAATAAATTAGACTTTATGTGTTGTTGATGAAAAAATTGAAATTTCATTTAAAAAATAAATTAAATTTAATTTTCGCAATGATCCTAATAGCTAGCACCTAAAAACGACACATGTTTTCGGCATGCTTTTGGTCATATAAACACAATTTTATAAAATAGATTTGACTTTATGCCTTGTTAATGACAAAATAGAAAATTCATTTAATAAATAAATTAAATTTAATTTTCGCAATGATCCTAATAGCCAGCACCTAAGTGCGACACATGTGTTCGGCATGCTTTTGGTCATAAAACCACCATTTTCTTAAAATAGATTTGACTTTATGCATTGTTAATGAAAAAAATGAAATTTCATTTAATAAATAAAATAAATTTAATTTTCGCAATGATCCTAATAGCCAGCACCTAAGTGCGACATATTATTTCAGCATGCTTTTGGTCATATAAACACTATTTTATTAAAATAGATTTGACTTTATGCATTGGTAATGAAAAAATTGAAATTTCATTTAATAAATAAATTTAATTTAATTTTCGCAATGATCCTAATGGCTAGCACCTAAGTGCGACATATGTTTTCGGCATACTTTTGGTCGTATAAACACCATTTCATTAAAATGGATTAGACTTTATGCATTGTTAATGAAAAAATTGAAATTTCATTTAATAAATAAATTAAATTTAATTTTCGCAATGATCCTAATAGCTAGCACCTAAGTGCGACACATGTTTTCGGCATGCTTCTGGTCATATCAACACTATTTTATAAAAATAGATTTGACTTTATGCATTGTTAATGAAAACAATTGAAATTTCATTTAATAAATAAATTAAATTTAATTTTCGAAATGATCCTAATAGCTAGCACCTAAGTGCGACACATGTTTTCGGCATGCTTCTGGTCATATCAACACTATTTTATTAAAATAGATTTGACTTTATGCATTGTTAATGAAAAAATTGAAATTTCATTTAATAAATAAATTTAATTTAATTTTCGCAATGATCCTAATAGCTAGCACCTAAGTGCGACACATGTTTTCGGCATGCTTTTGGTCATATAAACACTATTTTATTCAAATAGATGTGACTTTATACATTGTTAATGAAAAAAATTAAAATTTATTAATTAAATAAATTAAATTTAATTTTCGAAATGATCCTTGGCTAGCACCTAAGTGCAACACATGTTTCCCGCATGCTTTTAATCATATAAACACGATTTCATTAAAATAGATTTGACTTTATGCATTGTTATTAAAAAAATTGAAATTTCATTTGATAAATAAATTAAATTTAATTTTCGCAATGATCCTAATAGCTAGCACCTAAGTGCGACACATGTGTTCGGCATGCTTTTGGTCAAATAAACACTATTATAATAAAATAGATTTGACTTTATGCATTGTTATTAAAAAAATTGAAATTTCATTTGATAAATAAATTAAATTTAATTTTCGCAATGATCCTTATAGCTAGAACCTAAGTGCGACACATGTTTTCGGTATGCTTTTGGTCATATTAACACTATTTCATTAAAATAGATTTGACTTTATGCATTGTTATTGAAAAATTGAAATTTCATTTCATAAATAAATTAAATTTAATTTTCGCAATGATATTAATAGCTAGCACCTAAGTGAGACACATGTTTTCAGCATGCTTTTGGTCGTATAAACACGATTTTAATTAAATAAATTCGACTTTATGTGTTGTTGATGAAAAAACTAAAATTTCATTTAATAAATAAATTAAATTTAATTTTCGCAATGATCCTAATAGCTGGCACCTAAGTGCGACACATGTTTCTGGCATGCTTCTGGTCATATAAACAAGATTTCATTAAAATAGATTTGACTTTATGCATTGTTAATGAAAAACTTGAAATTTCATATAATAAATAAATTAAATTTAATTTTCGCAATGATCCTAATAGCTAGCACCTAAGTGCGACACATGTTTTCGGCATGCTTTTGGTCAAATAAACACTATTATAATAAAATAGATTTGACTTTATGCATTGTTATTAAAAAAATTGAAATTTCATTTCATAAATAAATTAAATTTAATTTTCGCAATGATATTAATAGCTAGCACCTAAGTGAGACACATGTGTTCGGCATGCTTTTGGTCGTATAAACACGATTTTAATCAAATAAATTCGACTTTATGTGTTGTTGATGAAAAAACTAAAATTTAATTTAATAATTAAATTAAATTTAATTTTCGCAATGATCCTAATAGCTGGCACCCAAGTGCGACACATGTTTCTGGCATGCTCCTGGTCATATAAACAAGATTTCATTAAAATAGATTTGACTTTATGCATTGTTAATGAAAAACTTGAAATTTCATATAATAAATAAATTAAATTTAATTTTCGCAATGATCCTAATAGCTAGCACCTAAGTGCGACACATGTTTTCAGCATGCTTTTGGTCAAATAAACACTATTATAATAAAATAGATTTGACTATATGCATTGTTATTAAAAAAATTGAAATTTCATTTGATAAATAAATTAAATTTAATTTTCGCAATGATCCTAATAGCTAGAACCTAAGTGCGACACATGTTTTCGGTATGCTTTTGGTCGTATAAAAACGATTTCATTAAAATGGATTTGACTTTATGCATTGTTAATGAAAAATTGAAATTTCATTTCATAAATAAAATAAATTCAATTTTCGCAATGATATTAATAGCTAGCACCTAAGTGAGAGACATGTTTTCGGCATGCTTTGGGTCGTATAAACACGATTTCGTTAAAATGGATTTGACTTTATGCATTGTTAATGCAAAAATAGAAATTTCATTTAATAAATAATTTAAATTTAATTTTCGCATGGATCCTAATAGCTAGCACCTAAGTGCGATACATGTTTTCCGCATGCTTTTGGTCATATGAACACGATTTTATTAAAATAGATTTGATTTTAAGCATTGTTAATGCAAAAATAGAAATTTCATTTAATAAATGAATTAAATTTAATTTTCGCAATGATCCTAATAGCTAGCACCTAAGTGCCACACATGTTTTTGGCATGCTTTTGTTCATATAAACACTATTTCAATAAAATAGATTTAACTTTATGCATTGTTAATAAAAAAATAGAAATTTCATTTAATAAATGAATTAAATTTAATTTTCGCAATGATCCTAATAGCTAGCACCTGAGTGCGACAAATGTTTTTCGCATGCTTTTGGTCATATGAACACGATTTTATTAAAATAGATTTAATTTTAAGCATTGTTAATGCAAAAATAGAAATTTCATTTAATAAATGAATTAAATTTAATTTTCGCAATGATCCTAATAGCTAGCACCTAAGTGCCACACATGTTTTTGGCATGCTTTTGATCATATAAACACTATTTCAATAAAATAGACTTAACTTTATGCATTGTTAATAAAAAAATAGAAATTTCATTTAATAAATGAATTAAATTTAATTTTCGCAATGATCCTAATAGCCAGCACCTAAGTGCCACACATGTTTTTGGCATGCTTTTGTTCATATAAACACTATTTCAATAAAAAAGATTTCACTTTATGCATTGTTAATAAAAAAATAGAAATTTCATTTAATAAATGAATTAAATTTAATTTTCGCAATGATCCTAATAGCTAGCACCTGAGTGCGACAAATGTTTTTCGCATGCTTTTGGTCATATGAGCACGATTTTATTAAAATAGATTTGATTTTAAGCATTGTTAATGCAAAAATAGAAATTTCATTTAATAAATGAATTAAATTTAATTTTCGCAATGATCCTAATAGCTAGCACCTAAGTGCCACACATGTTTTTGGCATGCTTTTGTTCATATAAACACTATTTCAATAAAATAGATTTCACTTTATGCATTGTTAATAAAAAAATAGAAATTTCATTTAATAAATGAATTAAATTTAATTTTCGCAATGATCCTAATAGCTAGCACCTGAGTGCGACAAATGGTTTTCGCATGCTTTTGGTCATATAAACACGATTTTATTAAAATAGATTTGATTTTAGGCATTGTTAATGCAAAAATAGAAATTTCATTTAATAAATGAATTAAATTTAATTTTCGCAATGATCCTAATAGCTAGCACCTAAGTGCGACACATGTTTTCCGCATGCTTTTGGTCATATAAACACGATTTTATTAAAATGGATTTGATTTTAAGCATTGTTAATGCAAAAATAGAAATTTCATTTAATAAATGAATTAAATTTAATTTTCGCAATGATCCTAATAGCTAGCACCTAAGTGCCACACATGTTTTTGGCATGCTTTTGATCAAATAAACACTACTTTAATAAAATAGATTTAACTTTTTGCATTGTTAATAAAAAAATAGAAATTTCATTTAATAAATGAATTAAATTCAATTTTCGCTATGATCGTAATAGCTGGCACCTAAGTGCGACACATGTTTTCGGCATGCTTTCGGTCGTAATAACACGATTTTATTAAAATAGATTTGACTTCATGCATTGTTAATAATAAAAATTGAAATTTCATATAATAAATAAATTAAATTTAATTTTCGCAAAGATCCTAATAGCTGGCACCTAAGTGCGACACATGTTTTCGGCATGCTTTTGGTCGTATAAACACGATTTTATTTAAATAGATTTGACTTTTTGCATTGTTAACAATTAAAATTGAAATTTCATATAATAAATAAATTGAATTTAATTTTCGCAATGATCCTAATAGCTAGTACCTAAGTGCGACACATGTTTTTGGCATGCTTCTAGTCAGATAACCACTATTTCATTAAAATAGATTTGACTTTATGCATTGTTATTGAAAAAATTGAAATTTCATTTAATAAATAAATTTAATTTAATTTTTGCAATGATCCTAATAGCTAGGACCTAAGTGCGACACATGTTTTCGGCTTGCTTTTGGTCGTATAAACACTATTTCATTAAAATAGATTTGACTTTATGCATTGTTAATGAAGAAATTGAAATTTCATTTAATAAATAAATTCAATTTAATTTTCGCAATGATCCTAATAGCTAGGACCTAAGTGCGATATATGTTTTCGGCATGATTTTGGTCATATAAACACTATTTTATTTAAATATATTAAACTTTATGCATTGTTAATGAAAAAAAATGAAATTTCATTTAATAAATAAATTCAATTTAATTTTCGCAATGATCCTAATAGCCAGCACCTAAGTGCGACCCATGTTTTCGGCATGCTTTTGGTCGTATAAATACGATTTCATTCAAATAGATTTGACTTTATGCATTGTTAATCAAAAAAATTGAAATTTCATATAATAAATAAATTAAATTTAATTTTCGCAATGATCCTGATAGCCAGCTCCAAAGTGCGACACATGTTTTTGGGCATCCTTCTGGTTATATAAACACTATTTTATTAAAATAGATTAGACTTTATGCATTGTTAATGAAAAAATAGAAATTTCATTTGATAAATAATTTTAATTTAATTTTCGCAATGATCCTAACGGCTGGCACCTAAGTGCGACACATGTTTTCGGCATGCTTTTGGTCGTATTAACATGATTTTATTAAAATAGATTTGACTTCATGCATTGTTTATAATAAAAATTGAAATTTCATATAATAAATAAATTAAATTTAATTTTCGCAAAGATCCTAATAGCTCGCACCTAAGTGCGACACATGTTTTCGGCATGCTTTTGGTCGTATAAATACGATTTTATTAAAAAAGATGTGACTTTATGCATTGTTAACAATAAAAATTGAAATTTCAAATAATAAATAAATTAAATTTAATTTTCGCAATGATCCTAATAGCTAGTACCTAAGTGCGACACATGTTTTTGGCATGCTTCTGGTCAAATAACCACTATTTCATTAAAATAGATTTGACTTTAAGCATTGTAATTGAAAAAATTGAAATTTCATTTAATAAATAAATTAAATTTAATTTTCGCAATGATCCTAATAGCTAGGACCTAAGTGCGACACATGTTTTCGGCATGCTTTTGGTCATATAAACACTATTTTATTAAAATGGAATTACCTTTATGCATTGTTAATGAAAAAATTGATATTTCATTTAAAAAATAAATTAAATTTAATTTTCGCAATGATCCTAATAGCCAGCACCTAAGTGCGACACATGTTTTCGGCATGCTTTTGGTTGTATAAACACGATTTCATTAAAATAGATTTGACTTTACGCATTGTTAAAAATAAAAATTGAAATTTCAAATAATAAATAAATTAAATTTAATTTTCGCAATGATCCTAATAGCTAATACCTAAGTGCGACACATGTTTTTGGCATGCTTCAGGTCGTATAAAGACGATTTTATTAAAATAGATTTGACTTTATGAATTGTTAATCAAAAAAATAGAAATTTCATATAATAAATAAATTAAATTTAATTTTCGCAATGATCCTAATTGCTAGCACCTAAGTGCGACACATGTTTTCAGCATGCTTCTGGTCGTATAAACACGATTTTAATTAAATAAATTAGACTTTATGTGTTGTTGATGAAAAAATTGAAATTTCATTTAAAAAATAAATTTAATTTAATTTTCGCAATGATCCTAATAGCTAGCACCTAAAAACGACACATGTTTTCGGCATGCTTTTGGTCATATAAACACAATTTTATAAAATAGATTTGACTTTATGCCTTGTTAATGACAAAATAGAAAATTCATTTAATAAATAAATTAAATTTAATTTTCGCAATGATCCTAATAGCCAGCACCTAAGTGCGACACATGTGTTCGGCATGCTTTTGGTCATAAAACCAACATTTTCTTAAAATAGATTTGACTTTATGCATTGTTAATGAAAAAATTGAAATTTCATTTAATAAATAAAATAAATTTAATTTTCGCAATGATCCTAATAGCCAGCACCTAAGTGCGACATATTATTTCAGCATGCTTTTGGTCATATAAACACTATTTTATTAAAATAGATTTGACTTTATGCATTGTTAATGAAAAAAATGAAATTTCATTTAATAAATAAATTTAATTTAATTTTCGCAATGATCCTAATGGCTAGCACCTAAGTGCGACATATGTTTTCGGCATACTTTTGGTCGTATAAACACCATTTCATTAAAATGGATTAGACTTTATGCATTGTTAATGAAAAAATTGAAATTTCATTTAATAAATAAATTAAATTTAATTTTCGCAATGATCCTAATAGCTAGCACCTAAGTGCGACACATGTTTTCGGCATGCTTCTGGTCATATCAACAGTATTTTATAAAAATAGATTTGACTTTATGCATTGTTAATGAAAACAATTGAAATTTCATTTAATAAATAAATTAAATTTAATTTTCGAAATGATCCTAATAGCTAGCACCTAAGTGCGACACATGTTTTCGGCATGCTTCTGGTCATATCAACACTATTTTATTAAAATAGATTTGACTTTATGCATTGTTAATGAAAAAATTGAAATTTCATTTAATAAATAAATTAAATTTAATTTTCGCAATGATCCTAATAGCTAGCACCTAAGTGCGACACATGTTTTCGGCATGCTTCTGGTCATATCAACAGTATTTTATAAAAATAGATTTGACTTTATGCATTGTTAATGAAAACAATTGAAATTTCATTTAATAAATAAATTAAATTTAATTTTCGAAATGATCCTAATAGCTAGCACCTAAGTGCGACACATGTTTTCGGCATGCTTTTGGTCATATAAACACTATTTTATTAAAATAGATGTGACTTTATACATTGTTAATGAAAAAAATTAAAATTTATTAATTAAATAAATTAAATTTAATTTTCGAAATGATCCTTGGCTAGCACCTAAGTGCAACACATGTTTCCCGCATGCTTTTAATCATATAAACACGATTTCATTCAAATAGATTTGACTTTATGCATTGTTAATGCAAAAATAGAAAATTCATTTAAAAAATAAATTTAATTTTCGCAATGATCCCTACGGCTAGGACTTAAGTGCGACACATGTTTTCGCCATGCTTTTGGTCGGATAAACACGATTTTAACCAAATAAAATCGACTTTATGTGTTGTTGATGAAAAAATTGAAATTTCATTTAATAAATAAACTAAAATAATTTTCGCAATGATCCTAATAGCTAGCCCCTAAGTGCGACACATGTTTTCAGCATGCTTTTGGTCATATAAACACTATTTAATTAAAATGGATTTTACTGTATGCATTGTTAATTAAGAAATTGAAATTTCATTTAATAAATGGATTAAATTTTATTTTCGCAATGATCCTAACAGCTAGCACCTAAGTGCGACACATGTTTTTGGCATGCTTTTGGTCGTATAAACACGATTTCATTAAAATGGATTTGACTTTATGCATTGTTAATGAAAAAATTGAAATTTAATTTAATAAATAAATTTAATTTAATTTTCGCAATGAACCTAATAGCTAGCACCTAAGAACAACACATGTTTTCGGCATGCTTTTGGTCATATTAACACAATTTTATAAAATAGATTTGACTTTATGCCTTGTTAATGACAAAATAGAAATTTCATTTAATAAATAAATTGAATTTAATTTTCGCAATGATCCTAATAGCTAGCACCTAAGTGCGACACATGGTATCGGCATGCTTTTGGTCATATAAACACTATTTTATTAAAATAGATTTGACTTAATGCATTGTTAAAGAAAAAATTGAAATTTCATTTAATAAATAAATTAAATTTAATTTTCGCAATGATCCTAATAGCTAGCACCTAAGAACAACACATGTTTTCGGCATGCTTTTGGTCATATTAACATAATTTTATAAAATAGATTTGACTTTATGCCTTGTTAATGACAAAATAGAAATTTCATTTAATAAATAAATTGAATTTAATTTTCGCAATGATCCTAATAGCTAGCACCTAAGTGCGACACATGGTATCGGCATGCTTTTGGTCATATAAACACTATTTTATTAAAATAGATTTGACTTAATGCATTGTTAATGAAAAAATTGAAATTTCATTTAATAAATAAATTAAATTTAATTTTCGCAATGATCCTAATAGCTAGCACCTAAGAACAACACATGTTTTCGGCATGCTTTTGGTCATATTAACACAATTTTATAAAATAGATTTGACTTTATGCCTTGTTAATGACAAAATAGAAATTTCATTTAATAAATAAATTGAATTTAATTTTCGCAATGATCCTAATAGCTAGCACCTAAGTGCGACACATGGTATCGGCATGCTTTTGGTCATATAAACACTATTTTATTAAAATAGATTTGACTTAATGCATTGTTAAAGAAAAAATTGAAATTTCATTTAATAAATAAATTAAATTTAATTTTCGCAATGATCCTAATAGCTAGCACCTAAGAACAACACATGTTTTCGGCATGCTTTTGGTCATATTAACATAATTTTATAAAATAGATTTGACTTTATGCCTTGTTAATGACAAAATAGAAATTTCATTTAATAAATAAATTGAATTTAATTTTCGCAATGATCCTAATAGCTAGCACCTAAGTGCGACACATGGTATCGGCATGCTTTTGGTCATATAAACACTATTTTATTAAAATAGATTTGACTTAATGCATTGTTAATGAAAAAATTGAAATTTCATTTAATAAATAAATTAAATTTAATTTTCGCAATGATCCTAACGGCTAGCACCTAAGTGCGACACATGTTTTCGGCATACTTTTGGTCGTATAAACACGATTTTAATCAAATAAATTAGACTTTATGTGTTGTTGATGAAAAAATTGAAATTTCATTTAAAAAATAAATTAAATTTAATTTTCGCAATGATCCTGATAGCCAGCACCTAAGTGCGACACATGTGTTCGGCATGCTTTTGGTCATAAAACCACAATTTTCTTAAAATAGATTTGACTTTATGCATTGTTAATGAAATAATTGAAATTTCATTTAATAAATAAAATAAATTTAATTTTCGCAATGATCCTAATAGCCAGCACCTAAGTGCGACATATTATTTCGGCATGCTTTTGGTCATATAAACACTATTTTATTAAAATAGATTTGACTTTATGCATTGTTAATGAAAGAATTGAAATTTCATTTAATAAATAAATAAAATTTAATTTTCGCAATGATCCTACTAGCTAGCACCAAAGTGCGACACATGTTTTCGGCATGCTTTAGGTCGTATAAACACGATTTCATTAAAATAGATTTGACTTTATGCATTGTTAATCAAAAAAATAGAAATTTCATATAATAAATAAATAAAATTTAATTTTCGCAATGATCGTAATTGCTAGCACCTAAGTGCGACACATGTTTTCGGCATGCTTTTGATCGTAAAAAAACAATTTCATTAAAATAGACTTGACTTTATGCATTGTTAATCAAAAAAATAGAAATTTCATATAATAAATAAATTAAATTTAATTTTCGCAATGATCCTAATAGCTAGCACCTATGTGCGACATATGTTTTCGGCATGCCTTTGATCATATAAACACTATTTCATTAAAATAGATTTGACTTTATGAATAGGTAATGAAAAGATTGAAATTTCATGTAATAATTAAATTTAATTTAATTTTCGCAATGATCCTAATAGCTAGCACCTAAGTGCGACACATGTTTTCGGCAAGCTTTTGGTCATTTAAACACGATTTTATAAAATAGATTTAACTTTATGCCTTGTTAATGACAAAATAGAAATTTCATTTAACGAATAAATTTAATTTAATTTTCGCTATGATCCTTATAACCAGCTCCAAAGTGCGACACATGTTTTCGGCATGCTTTTGGTCATATAAACACTATTTTTTTAAAATAGATTTACCTTTATGCATTGTTAATGAGAAAATTGAAATTTTATTTAATAAATAAATTAAATTTAATTTTCGCAATGATCCTAATAGCTGGCACATAAGTGCGACACATGTTTTCGGCATGCTTTCGGTCATATCAACACTATTTTATTAAAATAGATTTGACTTTATGCATTGTTAATGAAAAAATTGGAATTAAATTTAATAAATAAATTTAATTTAATTTTCGCAATGATCCTTATTGCCAGCACCTAAGTGCGACACATGTTTTCGGCATGCTTTAGGTCGTATAAAGAGGATTTTATTGAAATAGATTTGACTTTATGAATTGTTAATCAAAAAAATAAAAATTTCATATAATAAATAAATTAAATTTAATTTTCGCAATGATCCTAATTGCAAGCACCTAAGTGCGACACATGTTTTCGGCATGCTTTTGGTCATATAAACACTATTTTATTAAAATAGATTTGACTTTATGCATTGTTAATGAAAAAATTGAAATTTCATTTAGTAACTAGATTAAATTTAATTTTCGCAATGATCCTAACAGCTAGCACCTGAGAGCGACACATGTTTTCGGCATGCTTTTGATCGTAAAAACATGATTTTAATCAAATAAATTCGACTTTATATGTTGTTGATGAAAAAATTGAAACTTCATTTAATAAATAAATTAAATTTAATTTTCGCAATGATCCTAACAGCTAGCACCAAAGTGCGACACATGTTTTTGTCATGCTTTTGGTCATATAAACACTCTTTTATTAAATCAGATTTGACTTTATGTATTGTTAATGAAAGAATTGAAATTTCATTTAATAAATAAATTAAATTTAATTTTCGCAATGATCCTAACAGCCAGCTCCTAAGTGCGACACATGTTTTCGGTATGCTTTTGGTCGTATAAACACGATTTTAATCAAATAAATTCGACTTTATGTGTTGTTGATGAAAAAATTGAAACTTCATTTAATAAATAAATTAAATTTAATTTTCGCAATGATCCTAATAGCTAGCACCTAAAAACGACACATGTTTTTGGCATGCTTTTGGTCATATAAACACGATTTTATAAAATAGATTTGACTTTAAGCCTTGTTAATGACAAAATAGAAATTTCATTTAATAAATAAATTAAATTTAATTTTCGCAAAGATCCTAATAGCCAGCAATTAAGTGCGACATACGTTTTCGGCATGCTTTTGGTCATATAAACACTATTTAATTAAAATAGATTTGACATTATGCATTGTTAATGAAAAAATTAAAATTTCATTTAATAAATAAAATAAATTTAATTTTCGCAATGATCCTAATAGCCAGCACCTAAGTGCGACACATTATTTCAGCATGCTTTTGGTCATATAAACACTATTTTATTAAAATAGATTTGACTTTATGCATTGTTAATGAAAGAATTGAAATTTCATTTAATAAATAAATAAAATTAAATTTTCGCAATGATCCTAATAGCTAGCAACAAAGTGCGACACATGTGTTCGGCATGCTTTAGGTCGTATAAACACTATTTTATTAAAATAGATTAGACTTTATGCATTGTTAATAAAAAAAATAGAAATTTCATATAATAAATATTTTAAATTTAATTTTCGCAATGATCCTAATAGCCAGCACCTAAGTGCGACACATGTTTTCGGCATGCTTTTGGTTGTATAAACACGATTTCATTAAAATAGATTTGACTTTATGCATTGTTAAAAATAAAAATTGAAATTTCAAATAATAAATAAATTAAATTTAATTTTCGCAATGATCCTAATAGCTAGTACCTAAGTGCGACACATGTTTTTGGCATGCTTCTGGTCAAATAACCACTATTTCATTAAAATAGATTTGACTTTAAGCATTGTAATTGAAAAAATTGAAATTTCATTTAATAAATAAATTAAATTTAATTTTCGCAATGATCCTAATAGCTAGGACCTAAGTGCGACACATGTTTTCGGCATGCTTTTGGTCAAATAAACAATATTTAATTAAAATAGATATGACTTTATGCATTGTTAATGAAAAAATTGAAATTTCATTTAATAAATAAATTAAATTTAATTTTCGCAATGATCCTAATAGCTAGCACCTAAGTGCGACACATGTTTTCGGCATGCTTTTGGTCGTATAAACACGATTTCATTAAAATGGATTTTACTTTATGCATTGTTAATGAAAATATTCAAATTTCATTTAATAAATAAATTTAATTTAATTTTCGCAATGATCGTAATGGCCAGCACCTAAGTGCGACACATGTTTTCGGCATGCTTTTGGCAAATAAACACTATTTTATTAAAATAGATATGACTTTATGCATTGTTAATGAAAAAATTGAAATTTCATTTAATAAATAAATTAAATTTAATTTTCGCAATGATCCTTATAGCTAGCACCTAAGTGCGACACATGTTTGTGGCATGCTTTCGGTCACATAAACACGATTTAATTAAAATAGATTTGACTTTATGCATTGTTAATGAAAAACTTGAAATTTCATTTAATAAATAAATTTAATTTAATTTTCGCAATCACGTTCAGCTCTGACTGTGGTAGAGAGTGCACGCGCGATTTACTGAGACTGAGGTTAACTGGACGCAGTAAGGGATATCAATTTAATTTTATCTTTATTCTGAGTACTATTTAGTTTTAAGTTAACCTCATATATATATACATATAGTAGTATTAATACCAGGGCCCTTAGGGGCCGGTACACGCCACAATAAGCGGCATCACCGCAATGTCAGAAGAAATGGACACCGACCCGCTAATAAGCGGATCCAGTCCTAACAAACACCCATTAGCCAAATTAATAAGTGCCCATAGACAGATTTATTTAAATTGTTGCGTTACATGAGTATAGCAAAGTATTCTACTTACAATCTAAAACTTAAAACTAGCCTCCCGCAGGTAAAATTGGATATGAAATAAATTTCCCTCGTTTTATAAATACTTTATTCCACCCCTCAACATTGTCCCCGCTTAAAATTAAACAAAATAAAACAATCCCCAGGCATACATATATTTTTTTCACCCCATCCCATAAAAAATCAAAATAACATGAAATACAAAATTAACAGGTTGGCGCCGTCTGGTAATGCGCGCGCCCCGGTTCGTTCTTCTTCTCCTCTTCTTTGGTCGTCCTCCTCTTCTTGAATCCTCTTCTGCGACGATGGGTCCTCTTGTCCTCTTCTTATGTCCTCTTCTGCTCTTCAGCGACGATGAGTCCTCTTGTCCTCTTCTACGAAGTGCGATCCTCTTCTTCGTTGATGCGTCCTCTTCTTTCTTCTGATGTTATGTTCCGCTTGCTGCCCGTTTGCCTCCATCCTGGTGTTACGCCGTATTTGATAAGTGAATCTGCTTCACTGTGCGCGCACAGACTATTCTCACAAAGCATGTATCTAATTTAATTTAATTTAACCCGCTCTTAATGACTCTACATCGCCCGCAAATGATTTAAATACTTCCCAAAATTTATTTTCGCGCCTAATATTAGCCAGCTCTTCATAGCTGTCTGGCCATTCTAATCCAGCCGATACCAACTTAACGTGTGCCCTATCTCGTTGCTCCTGCGTAAACGAGCAGGAGAACATAACGTGTTCCGCGCTGTCGATTCCGTTACCGCATGCACAGTCTTCTATCTCCGTTTTACCTATCCGTTTAAGAAATTTACCAAAGTTCCCATGCCCTGTCATTAATTGAGTCATTTCCGATGTGATGTTAACTATAATTTCGCGCCTCTCATGTACTGTTTTAATAAAATTAAACGTAATACGCCCATTTACAGAATTTGCCCATCCCTGATTCCATTTAAGTATCGCGTCGGCTCTAATTAATCGTTTCGCGTGTGAAAACGGTGCCCTATCGTAAACGTTCAAATCTAATTCCCCCGTTGTGGCTTCTTTCGCGAGTACATCCGCTCTTTCGTTACCCTCGTTTCCTACGTGCGCCCGCGTCCAGTGAAATCTGATTGTTTTCCCTCGCGCCTCCCTAATTAGTCGATCTATCTCTAGCATTAACTCTGTTGGTTTCCGCATTGATCTAAGTGCATGAAGTGCCGCCTTAGAGTCCGAAACGATGTGCCATAATCTGTCCTCTTTTTGTTTCACGTATTCTACCGCGGCCCTAATTGCAACTAATTCGCTTTGAAAGACTGTGCATTTATTACCTAATTTTAATTTAAGAGCGTCCGTTTCCGCGCCCTGCTTATAAACCGCGATGGCCGCGCCGATGCCATGTTCCGTTTTTGATCCGTCTGTATAAATTACGTTTTCCGCTTTAAAATCCGCGTCTACTACATTGAAATTTATTCCGCGATTCTCGGCTGGATGCCTACAAACTAGTCCTCTCTGTTCGATTGTTATATTTTCGCCACCGCGGTTTAAAACCCCCGAGTTTCGCGTCCGCCATCGCGAGCTTGTTTCCCTGATTTTCTCCTCCACCGGTATTAAATCCGCAATAATTAATGCCGCATCCCCGGATATTGACTTATACGCCGCTGCCGCGCCTATCGCCATAATTCGCTGCACCGATCGCAAGTTTTTTATTTCGCGTGATTTTAAATTATTTCCCCAAATCGCCGAGCCATACGTAATTGCCGGTTCAATCGCGCCTAAGTAAATTGTTCGCATCGCGTCCCTCGTTAAACCCCACGTTAGTTTACAAGCCACCCGTAGCTGCTGTGAAATTTTCCGCGCCTTTATACAAATATAATCCACGTGCTGCCGCCAGCTTAATTTTTCATCTATTATGATACCGAGATATTTAATACTTTCCGCGCAGTGAACAAATGTATCTCCCATTTTAAAATTTGGCCTCGTCTGTTTTAATTTCCCGAAAAAAAGCCCTGTCGTTTTTTCCGCGCTAAATTTTAATTTGACGTCTTTGCCCCAGTTATTAATAATTTCTAAAGCCGAATTTACCGCGTCTTTAAGCCCCTTATATTGTTTCGACCGTGCCAGTAAAACCGTATCATCTGCAAACGCAATTATTTCGCAATTATCCGGAATATTTTTTCTCAAAAGTGTCGCGTGTACAATTTTCCAAAATCCCGGCCCTGATTTTGACCCCTGCGGACAGCCTTTTTCTATTTCCCTTGTGACCGATTGCCCTGCGTAATCAATTCGCGCTGTACGTTTTTCTAAGAAATCCCTCGCTAATTTAATTAAGTTACCCGGTACGCCCGTTCTGCCCAACTCGTTAATTATCGTGAGATAGATAACGCGAGGGTGGAAGTTAGACGTTTTAAAAGGGCGTGGAATAGGTCGCGAGGGGACGTAGAAAGGGCGGACAAAAAACGCGAATACTATGAAAAATTTACGGCTTACAAAAAATTGATTAAAGACACGCGGTTAAACGAATGGAAGCGGTTTTGCACGGAATCTTCCAGCGAAGAGCCATGGGGATGCGCGTATAAAGTCATTAGGGGTAGTAAACGGCGGAATGTGATTTCTAATGTTAGATTGGCGGACGGGACTTATACTAAAACGATGCGGGAAACGGCGACGGCTTTACTTGATAAATTCTTTCCGGAAGACAACGCGGCTAACGACAATGAGGCGCACAAAGAAATTCGCGAACAGGCGGCGAGGGTCACGGGGGGCGTAAACGACTGCGACCTCACGCGCGGCGAACTAGATAACGCGATTAGAGGAATAGGCGCGAAAAAAGCACCAGGGCGCGATAAAATCACGATTGAAATAGTTAAACGGGCAATGTTCACAATAGGCGACGAAATTCATAAATGCATGCGGATGTGCGTGGGCGAAGGTGTCTTTCCAGCTTGTTGGAAAGATACAGATGTTAGATTAATTCCGAAAGCGGGGAAGGAGGACGTCGCGGATATGGGAAGTTATAGACCGATTTGTTTGCTACCTTGTCTCGGGAAGATTTTAGACGATATTTTAATTAAACGGATTGAATACCATTTGGAAAGCGTAGGCGCAACGGCGGACAATCAATACGGGTTTTCAAAAGGCAAATCTACAGTGCACGCGGTACTTAGGGTGATAGACTTTGTTAATGACGCGAAACGGGACGGTGAATACAGCGCGGTTGTTTCATTAGACATTGCGGGGGCGTTTGATCACACGTGGTGGCCGACGATAGTGCCCATAGACAGAATAATACACCTGACATTTCGTATTCATCGACTAACGTTATTAGTGATAACACGATAACCGACGCGGATATGGCGGAAAACACGGCAAGAAATCGCGTAAAGGTCGCAGACACAGCGATCAACTATAAAAACAATTTAAAATATAATTCGTATGTTGTTTACATAGAAAATAAAGATAGTAATCTAGGACGCGTACATCCCCTAAAAATTTGCGCAATTCTCCACAAATCCCACGTTAATAACGACATTAAAGAAATCGCACGGGTCGGACGAAACCGCGTCAAGGTTATACTAAAATCTGCGGCGGCCGCAAACTCAATGGTTAAAAACCAAGCGTTTTTAAACGAGCACAATATCACAGCGTACATTCCAAGACACATGACTGAAAAAAAAGGCATAATTAGATTTGTAGATACAAGTTTTGATTAGAGTTACATACTAGAAAATATCATATCCGATGTAGACGTAATTAATGTCCGAAGATTTACTCGTAAATACATAGAAGAGGGTAAAGTTAAATTCACTCCCCGTCCTCCTCCGTGTGTGCTCACCTTGACGTGGTGGGGGGGCTTGCGTATCCAGATGATCCTAAGTGCTACACCAGCGGGAGCGTCAGCTCCCGGCAGGGCCACCCATGCTGGGAAGGACGTAGGTGATGGATCTGACTAAGCAGCACGCAACATGGGGCAGAAGGGGCTCCCAGCCTCAGTGAAGGCAACCCTTCTAGGGAAGGACACCCGAACAAACCAAAAAATACTTCTATGAATGGACACCACCAATGTCAAGCTTACGGAGCAGGAGCTCGGAACTCCAGTTCCGGTCGGAGACGGGTGTGCTCGGGCGGGCACCCACCGACCGTCATCCATCGACTGCCCAAAAACAACAACCCTGGTGGGCTCGCCTTCGGGTGGCCCACCACCAACACTCAGCCACCATATCGTGAGTGCACTGCACCAGTCCCCCCTGCTCAGGGCCGGCCAACTGGCTGTCCCTGACAAGGACACTGGGGCGGCGCCTCGCGTGAGGGTGAGGAAACAGCTCTGCGGGGCTGAAAAGAAAAGGAGGAAGAAGCTGAAGGGGGCTGGCAAGAAAGCCTCCACTGTGGAACGGGCCACCACGAGCTCCAAGGCAAGCCCCCAAAAAGGGCAGCCAGGGACGAGTGGCACAAGTCACAGCAGCTTCCCCCCCCCAAACCAATACCAAAGGGGGCGACGGAAGCAGACCGATCCCCAAAAAGGGGCCTTCTACCAAACAAGGCCCTTTGCCGGGAAAGGTCAAGCAGACCGTCCCCCCCACAAAGAAGCGAAACCGGTCGGACGACTCTGGGAAGTCGCCTGGGCTCAACCCCAGGAAGAAACCCAGAGACGCAACCTCAAAGCCCAAGTCATACACGGAGGCCATCAACAGACACCTGCAGATGGCCATCGTCGACAAAAGCAACCTCCTAGGTAAACTAAAGGAGGAACAGGAGAAGCTGGTACGCGACTCCCTCATGAGGGCAATCCTGGGAGTGGACCCGGCCAACACGGTCGCGCCACACTTCTCCAGGTTCCTACTTGGGGGAGATACTGCGTATTACCTGCGCGGACACCGATTCCTTGAGATGGCTCGAGGAAACGGTCAACGGACTTGGACCTCTCTGGGTGGGAGCCGAACTGGCAGTGGTGCAGGTTGACAGCCTGCCCAGGCTAGTAAAAGCTTCAGCCTGGCTGCCCAATGCACAGGACAAGGATGAAGCCTTGACCTGTCTGGGCGTCCAGAACAGAGAGGCCCAAACAGCCAAGTGGTGCATTTTCCACCACGAGCAAAAAGAAGATGGCATCCTGGTGGTGTTCGGGATACCACTTCAAGAAATCGAGCTGCTGAAGGGCAAGCACCCCCAAGGCAAATGCCAACTATGGTATGGCCTGGGGAAAGTGACCCTTCACCTGAAGCAGCCAGAGGAAAAGGAAGACACCCCGCAGACCGTTGAGGACCCTCCCATGGAGACCGCAGCAGTCCAGGATGCTTCCCAATAACTAGAACCCCAAGTCCGAGGCCAGACCAGGACGGACCGGGAAATACAGAAAGGTAAGTCTCTTTTTGCTTATTAGCAATTAAGTACTAACCACACAACTGTAACAGGGTGTCGGATGCCAACTATAACAGGGGGCCAAGCGGTGCGCCGATTGTAACGGAGAACACACCCTTGGCAAATAAAATAAAGTTTTCCCTTAATAATATGTGGCTTTCCCTGGTTACCTCCGGCTTAGCTCAGATGATCCGGTAGCTGCAGTACAAAAAAAAAACTCTACTACTGACCTTTTGCTCTATGGCTACGACCTCAGAGTTGAAGTCTTCTGTTTCCGGTTCCTTCACTGGGTTGGCACGTACACACTAGCACTTGTTTGAAGTTAGACTTAACTTTGAATGGGAGTGTAATCATGTGAATAAAATTCTGAGTTAAAACAAGACTTAAATTTATTACACAAAAAAAAATAGATTACACTCGCGAGTTATGATAAATAAAAATAAAAGTCAAGAGAAACTGAAGATTAAATATATACAAAAATTAACAACTCTAACAAAACACAATTCTCAAACAACTTCCCGAAAACAAAAAAACTCTAAACACTTCTCAACACTCTCCCCAAACAAAACGGACACTCCTCTCGTCTGTCGCTCGTCAGACGGTTTTGTTCAGGGATGAAGACGGTAGGGGTAGGATCCTCCCATTGGCTGACGCGTGGCGTTGGGGGTGCTTCAGCATCCCTTCTAGCTCAGCAATGAGCCCGCGCATGCGCTCCTCATACTGCCTGTCGCCGGGAACTAGTACGGTTGTACAACCATATAATTACTAATATTATTGTAACTAATATTGACAAATTATGTATTTACATGGTATGGTTGTAGCAACCGAAACGACGACAGGACTTTTACCGTTTATGGTAACCAGTGACGGATGTATTCCGTGCTAGTCCTGATACACCATTACCATATGGATTATCTGGTGTCGTTTATTATTGTGTTGTGTTGTCTTTTATATGATCTGCCGTTCATTTCTGTTTTCCCTTATTATTTAAACAAATTAAATAATAGTTTAAAGAATTGTGCCGCAGCTGTACCGATTAAGGCTTAAACGTATTTTCCCCAAATTACGTGTAACAATAGACCGGGTGTCTTGGACAGGCCGGCGTCGTAAAGACGGATTAGCAAATCCTCACGTACACAAAAATATGGGGCGTAACAGATTCGGTACCCAGAAAAAATCTGGTACAGGCTTACTGGGGCGTTCCACGAAAAAATATTTACGAGCGCTTATCGCGAGTGTAATTTACAACCTAATCTAACTAATCCTAAAATAACACTATCTGAATTTAACAATAAAAATATACAAAATATACAAAATATACAAAATTTACAAGTTCAACTTTCAATGAATGTAATACGGACTTTACTCATTTTATAATTAATATTATTTATGAAGCCGAGAAAAAAAAATAGAATAAAAACAAAACAAGTGGGTACCGTTGCTACTAAAGAAAGCTGAATAAATAAAAGTTGCGGCGTTTTCGATAAAACGCCGGTAACAAACGGCCCCGGAAAATGAGTGAAGTTCGCTAACAACTGAATGTCCTAAAAATGAAAAGTTATACATACGCTAGTTTACATTCATTCATTGTTGAAAAAAAAAACGATTTGAGAGCGTTGTGACATAGTAACGCAGACTGCGTAATGGGGTACCTGGGCTTTCATGAATATATCATGCTTCAGCTTCTTCAGTGGTTGTCAAATCAAATCGTATCCGGAATCCGGTGGTGATGTTCTGACTTTGCCCTTGTGTATGGTTGCTTCCGATAGACAAGTGGGTCGAACGTCTGGAATGGGCGCCACGATGGGGTTACTGCCCATCGACAGTAGGGCTGGATGCATGGCGAAGGTTTTTCTCGACGCCTTGGGGTTTGAGAATTTTCCGGAAATCTGCACCAGCGGGAGAAAAGCGGAAATAATCGTCGCTTTTCTGGTAATAGAAGACAAACAAAACATGCGTTGTTGTCCGGCGTCACAGAACGTATCTCGATGTTACCCTCGTCCTGTAGGGTGGATGGTTCAAAATAAGTGCGTTAAGAGTCCCGACACTGTTGGCAAAATAGTTTTTTTTTTTTTTTTTTTTTTTAAGCGTTTGTGGAATTCGACACTTTCGATGTTCATCACTACACAATTAAAAAAACAAGAGTTCGACTAATCGCACTAAATTAACGCACTTGGGCGTCCATTTAAAGTGTCCTTTCACTGTGCATGTCGTCGTCGTCGTAATTCGCGCTGGGGTTCTTGACCTGCAGGGTCATCGATGTCCTCGGGGTCTTCCTGCTCTGGGGATGGTGGTCTATGGTGGTGATGTGGCAGATCTGGAAGTTCGCGTTGCTGAATGGGCCTGATGTCGTCGGCGTGAACGCGAACAATTTGTCCACCGCGATCGACATCGTAAACTCTTCCTGCGAAAACTTCCTGGATAGGATATGGTCCCAGCCATTTCTTCGCGAAGCTGGCAGGATTTCTGGCGTCGTTTGGTGGATGGTTTCGTATAACCACAAGCTGCCCTTCCTGAAACCTCGCTTCTTCTTCGGGACCTTCGTAACGTTGAACATACTGTAATTGACGGTCTCGGATGTTGTTCAGACGTTCGTCTCGTTCATCGTGGCCGGGTGCTTGTATTGGGAGGGCTTGCATAATTTCGCGTTCTCCTGGTCGCGGAAGTTCGTATCCCAGTAACGCTTTTCCCGGGGTAAGTCCAGTGGCTGCATTGGCTCGAGTCCTTAATTCGAAAAGAATCGGCTGTATGTGTTGGCTCCACTGGTTTCCAGGTTGATTCTGCATTTTAATACGCAGGCATTTCTTCATTTCCTGGTTACGTCGCTCTGTCGGGTTGGCTCTGGGATGGTAAACGGGAGTGTAAAATGTAGTCGCGCCCCAGCGTCTACATTGCTGCTTCCAGACCCGAGAAGTAAATTGTGGTCCGTTGTCGCTGATTATTGCCCTAGGATAACCGAATCTGTGGAAAACTTGTTCCTCCATTAATCGAGTTATGTTACCGGAACGAGCCTGTCCTATGGCAAATGCTTCTGTCCACTTCGTAAATAGATCGGTTATCACTAGGACGTGCCTCTTCTTCGTGCTAGTCGGTGGCAGCGGTCCAATTAAATCGACTGCCACGGTGTGGAACGGTGAAACGGGGATTCGCGCTTTCAATGGGGCTGGACCTTGTGGTTTTCCGCGTTTCGTTGCAATACACACTAAACATTCTCGAACGTACCGCCTTACGTCCGATGGAATGGTGGGCCAATAATATTTGGTGCGTATGCTCCTAGTTGTCTCATCTCGTCCTGGATGAATGGACTCATCATGAAGACCGTGAAGCACGCGTGGTCTGGCAGTGACTGGTACGTAGAGAGTTCGAACGTTATTACCAGTTGTTTTGTAATATAGAAGTCCCTCAAAAACCTCGAAAATTTGATCGAGCTCTTCGAAACGATGGTGGTTCGCATCCTGGAGGATTTGAATTTTCTCCTGGCACTCTTCATCATCTGTCTGGCAATTAATGACCGTCTGCACTAATGATGCATCGATCACATTCAGGGATGGGGGCAGGATCGTTTCGAGCTCCGGAACGTCCTCGACTATGTAGTTTTCCGGATTTCTGCTCAGGACGTCGGGGAGTTCGTTTTCTCTTCCTGGACAGTGCTCAATCGCGAAGTCAAACGATTGCATTAACAGCGCCCATTTAGTTAATTTTGATCGGTGATCCTTGAAATTACTTAGCCATGTTAATGCCTTGGAGTCGGTAATGACACGGAAATGTCGTCCTTCCAAAAGGGGGCGGTAACGTTGCAACGCCCACACAAGCGCGAAACATTCCTGTTCATTGATATGATATCGCTTGTGTGTGTCGTTGAACTTACGGGAATCGAAACTAATAATTCGCCTGCATCCGTCGTTATCAGTTTGATATAAAACCGCCGATATTCCGAGCTGAGAGGCGTCAGTTTGTACCGTAAACTGCAATCCGGGAATAGGACGGTGAAGGCGTAGTGGTTTTTGTACGATTTCCTGTATTTCTTGCATTGCTTGGGTTGCTGCGAGCGTCCACTTGAATGGTTTATTTGTGCCGGTGAGTTGAGTTAACGGGGAAACGATGCTCGAAAAACCGTCGATATATTGGCGTACCCAATTGCATAAACCGAGGAATTTACGTAGTTGACGCCGTGTTTTTGGTACGCTGTGGTCTCGAATCTGATGCAGGTGTTTTTCTAGGGGGCGGGTGGTGTCAATATCCACTATATGGCCTAAATATTCGAGCGACGATTTTCCAAATGAGCACTTATTTCTGCTCAGGCGCAAATCGAATTGCTCTAGTCTCTCGAATACGAGGGCGAGGTGACGAAGATGCTCTTCAGGTGTATTAGAGAAAATGATAATATCGTCTAAATATACCATTACAAAATCGTGAAGAAATCCGGAAAGAACCTCTTGACTCATAAGCCGCTGGAAGGTCGCCGGGGCATTTTTAAGTCCAAATGGCATGACTTTAAATTGATAATGCCCTCCATCGGGCGTACTAAACGCTGTGTAGCGCTTCGAATTTTCCTCCATCGGCACTTGCCAGTAACCGCTTTTTAAATCCAGCGTTGAGAAAATTTTCGTGTCACCGAGGTCCCGAATTGTCTCTTGGATTACTGGCATTGGAGTAGGTTCCGAAATTGTTGCATCGTTTAATTTTCTGTAATCAATGCAGAAACGATTATCGCCGTCCTTTTTCTGCACGAGCACGATGGGGAATGCGTAGGGGCTCACCGATGGTTCAATAATTCCTTGCGTTAATAATTCGGCAATCTGTCGGTCTATCTTCTGCTTCTTTTCTGGATTTACGCGGTAAGGTCTGACTCGAATGGGATTCGTGTGTTTCAACTGTATCCGATGTTCAGACGTGCGAGAACGGTGCGCGAACTGATCCTTGGGAGTGAATGTGCCAGCGAAACGTTGAATCAGCTGCTCAAATACCTCTATGGAATGTCCCGTAAATCCATGATTGAGTTCAGGAACTTCAAAGTCGCGGTCTCGTTTTTCTTGCGTCCAGAAAATTGTTTGACGTAATCCAGAACCCAGGTGTATACATCGTTTACTGAAATCTATTACAGCGTCGTGTTTTATGAAGAATCCGAGCCCTAGGATTGCTTCGTAGCGGAGATCTGGCATTACGTAAAATTCTTCGCTGAATTCCGAGTTACCTAGTCGAAAGTTCATATCAGTGACGCCGGTTACGTCTGCGGTGGCGTGATTGCTGGCTAAATTCGTCTTAATGTTGACCGGCGTGAATTTAGTCGCGATTTCTGGCTGTATGAAATTTTGTACGGCCCCGGGATCCAAAAGGCACGTAATTGTCTTTCGATTTAAAATCAACGGCAGCATAATAAGTCTATTAAAATGGCACGACATTGTAGAAAGCGGTTCTAACACGGGGTAAGGGGGCAAATGCGCGGCGCGAGCGTCTATTTGAATGTCTAGGGGGGAAAAGTCACTATCACTTTCACACTTTATCGTTCCATTAGCGTCCATAATCGTTGTTCTGTTTGAGCGACGGGAACGTTTCCGGGTGGCAGGTGGTTTATTTGGGCGACTTACGACCGACTTGGTTGTTGTTGGTCGCCCTGCACTCCGTTTCCCTGCTGATTGCGGCAATCTGCATACCAGTGTCTTCCTTGTCGACAACGTTTGCAGAAAGGCGGCTTCTTGGATGGTGCTGACGGCGGTGTGGGGCTTCTTGCAGGTGCGTTGATTTGGGTGCGGTCACTTGTATCACATCTACGCTGTTTTCGCGGGGATTGGGTGACTTGTTGATTACTCGATGACGATGCTTCTTGGGGAAACCTATTACGTCGATACTGCGGTGGTGTTCGCGGCCTACGTGTATTTCCCTGGCCGTGTTCGCGTCGGTTTTCCTGCCAATAATTTTTCCTTGGGGGCGGTCGATGATTTCCGGGCGGGGTGTAAGGGCGGTTGGCGAATGTCTCTCTGTTGGACGGGATATTATTTTTCCGATGGGTCTGCACGACGTCGTAGCTGCCAACTGCGACAGCGGGCAAGGGTTTTAATTCTGACGCTGATAAACGTGCAGCTTTATACACGAATTCCTCCACAGTTGTTGGACGAAAAAATAGGGCTTGACGGAGGGCAGGAGATGAGAGTCGCCACATTGCTTTCGTTTTGAAGCTATCAGTCCAATCTCTTGCTGCAAAACGATTAAATAGTGTTTGCTTCCGCAGAGCAAATACACCCGGTTGCGTGTCTCCCTGTGGTGTCAAAAGTAACTCAATGGCTTCGTCGTGGGCTATTGTGTCGGGATCGAAGGAATCACAGAAGAGCTCCTTGGCTTGATTCCAGGGGATCTCCTCTGCAAAATAACCGCCGAATTTCGCGACGTACGTCGGATCCAGTCTCGCTAGTGCTCGTCGGTTCTTCTCGCTATCCTCCAATTCTAAGCCGAGAAACTCCCGTTCGAGGCGAGATATGAATTTGTATGGGTCTCCGCCGTTGAACCTTGATGACGCTTCCGTTTCCGTCTTCTTAACCTCTCGGATAATATCCGCGATGTGCTTAGCAGCAATTAAGCCATCTTGAGTATGTGGTTGTTCCTCGAGTTGAATGGGAAGTGGCACTTGATCAGGTCGTGGTTGGCTTCGATCACAATCGCTGTCTCCATCTTCTAAGCTTGGAGTATGACGATTTACGCGTTGAATCCAACCTTGAATGTCCTGTCGAAGTTCACGTCGTTCGCGCTGGAAATCCATTCTAATTTCGCGAAGCTGTTTGTCGCAACCATCACGGATTTGATTAATTTGCACTTGTACGTCTTGGGCGAGTCCGGTTGGGTTAGGGGCCCGTTGATTTCGAACGGTCTGGGGCGCTTCGCAGTCCTCTACCTCATTGGATTCCATTAATTCGCGGAGTTTGTTCTCAAAGGCTGCCTGAATATTTTCCAATTCCTTATTCTGTTCCTCGCGTTTTCTGCGTTCACGTTCGCGTTCGAATTTGTTGCGTTCCAACCGTTCCCCTTCTTCGCGAAGCAGCTTTTCGTATTTCGCGACAGTTTCTAATTTAATGCGTTCGAAGTCCTTATCAGACGTGATTGTAGCGAAGCGAGGAGGAGCGTTTGAATGTGAATCCTCGTAAAGCGAATTATTCGCTTCAACATGATCTGCTTCCTGGCTTTGAAAATTTGTTGACTGATTTTGGCAACTCATGTTTTTCTAATTATTATTTAATTGGGAAGAGAGAATTGAAAAAAAAACGATATATGACGTCGTCACAAGATAATTTACCAAGACAAACAGATCTATTTAAAATTAAGCAATAATTTGACTTAAAAAAATAAAAATAGAGGATTCAAGTTATTTCGTCTTAATAAAAATTATACTAATTAGAAAAAAAACTTACGACCCCGTCGCGAATGAAAGTGTTTAAAAATCAGTAAAAACGAGCCAAAATAGATATTTACTAATTGCTGTTGAATATTAATATTCCTGAACCACAGAGAATAATTCTCTAACAATCGATCGAATAAACTGAAATAACGCAAATTTTGGCAATACTTTGAGTAAGAAGAAATCGCGGAAATTATTAATGTAGTTACGGCCCCGTCGTGAACATAAGAGTGAAATCTATGTTAATTACGTACAATTTTTAAAGTTGCAAAAAAAAAACTCATGTGGAGAAAAAAAAATCCATCACTAACCCAAGAAAAGCAATCTATACGTCTCAATGTCGACCGAATTAAAACGTAACACCAAATAATATCTAAATGCGTATTTACCAGATTATTGCAAACAAAAAAAATTAACGATAATTGTTGGTAAGAGTCGCGGGCTAATTCGAACCAAACGAATAGCGTGGCAATTTAAACAGGATGAACTAAAAAATAAAACAAAATAAACAAAAATTGCCAAAGTCGGCGATTTCTAGTACCAAACTCCTTGGGTGCTAATTGTTACTGGCCATACACAAAATTAAAAAAAACAATTAATTATCAGGGTCGTGGACTTTCTCGTACCAAACTAGTTAGGTGGAAATTGTAACAGGCCATACACAAAATAAAATAAACAATTAATTATTAGGGTCGTGGGCTTCCTCGTACCATACTAGTTGGGCGCCAATTGTAACAGGGTGTCGGATGCCAACTATAACAGGGGGCCAAGCGGTGCGCCGATTGTAACGGAGAACACACCCTTGGCAAATAAAATAAAGTTTTCCCTTAATAATATGTGGCTTTCCCTGGTTACCTCCGGCTTAGCTCAGATGATCCGGTAGCTGCAGTACAAAAAAAAAACTCTACTACTGACCTTTTGCTCTATGGCTACGACCTCAGAGTTGAAGTCTTCTGTTTCCGGTTCCTTCACTGGGTTGGCACGTACACACTAGCACTTGTTTGAAGTTAGACTTAACTTTGAATGGGAGTGTAATCATGTGAATAAAATTCTGAGTTAAAACAAGACTTAAATTTATTACACAAAAAAAAATAGATTACACTCGCGAGTTATGATAAATAAAAATAAAAGTCAAGAGAAACTGAAGATTAAATATATACAAAAATTAACAACTCTAACAAAACACAATTCTCAAACAACTTCCCGAAAACAAAAAAACTCTAAACACTTCTCAACACTCTCCCCAAACAAAACGGACACTTCCCAACACTCTCCCCAAACAAAACGGACACTCCTCTCGTCTGTCGCTCGTCAGACGGTTTTGTTCAGGGATGAAGACGGTAGGGGTAGGATCCTCCCATTGGCTGACGCGTGGCGTTGGGGGTGCTTCAGCATCCCTTCTAGCTCAGCAATGAGCCCGCGCATGCGCTCCTCATACTGCCTGTCGCCGGGAACTAGTACGGTTGTACAACCATATAATTACTAATATTATTGTAACTAATATTGACAAATTATGTATTTACATGGTATGGTTGTAGCAACCGAAACGACGACAGGACTTTTACCGTTTATGGTAACCAGTGACGGATGTATTCCGTGCTAGTCCTGATACACCATTACCATATGGATTATCTGGTGTCGTTTATTATTGTGTTGTGTTGTCTTTTATATGATCTGCCGTTCATTTCTGTTTTCCCTTATTATTTAAACAAATTAAATAATAGTTTAAAGAATTGTGTCGCAGCTGTACCGATTAAGGCTTAAACGTATTTTCCCCAAATTACGTGTAACAATAGACCGGGTGTCTTGGACAGGCCGGCGTCGTAAAGACGGATTAGCAAATCCTCACGTACACAAAAATATGGGGCGTAACAGATTCGGTACCCAGAAAAAATCTGGTACAGGCTTACTGGGGCGTTCCACGAAAAAATATTTACGAGCGCTTATCGCGAGTGTAATTTACAACCTAATCTAACTAATCCTAAAATAACACTATCTGAATTTAACAATAAAAATATACAAAATATACAAAATATACAAAATTTACAAGTTCAACTTTCAATGAATGTAATACGGACTTTACTCATTTTATAATTAATATTATTTATGAAGCCGAGAAAAAAAAATAGAATAAAAACAAAACAAGTGGGTACCGTTGCTACTAAAGAAAGCTGAATAAATAAAAGTTGCGGCGTTTTCGATAAAACGCCGGTAACACAACCAAGAAATTGACTTAACCATTACAGGCAAACTCAATATCATACAAATTAAC
The DNA here is from genome assembly GCA_910593695.2 of Ocypus olens. Classification (NCBI taxonomy): domain Eukaryota; kingdom Metazoa; phylum Arthropoda; class Insecta; order Coleoptera; family Staphylinidae; genus Ocypus; species Ocypus olens. Next base: position 8,416,321 of record OU343065.1, on the reverse strand, counting down.
CTCCGACATTGCAAGATGGCTGTAGCGCACTTGTGCCAACATCTACACAACCACGAGGATAACATAGCCCTCATACAGGAACCCTGGCTAACAAGCGAAAGGGTTGCCGGTATGGGCACTCTAAAAGGTAAGGTGAACTATTTTCACTCCACTAAGCCAAGAACATGTATCTACACTCCTAAGAATGTGCAGTGCGTGTTCCTACCACAACTAAGCTCACCGGACCTTGCAGTGGTCAGTGTGGAGGGTGCTGAGGGCAGGACCCTGATCCTGGCATCAGCTTACCTTCCGTACGACAGTGAGGCCCCTCCTCCCACAAAGGAGATGGCGGCACTCATTAAACACTGTGAGGACGGCAAATTAGATCTGATAATAGGGTGTGACGCCAATGCCCACCACATAGTGTGGGGCAGCAGCGACACCAACCACAGAGGAGAATCTCTTCTAGAGTACCTCTCAACTACGACCCTAGAGATAGTGAACAGGGGTCGCGAACCCACCTTCGTGACCCCCACTAGACAAGAGGTCATAGACATCACCCTCGCAAATGCGAACACAGCAAAGCAGATAGAGAACTGGCGCGTCCACCAAGACGTGTCATTCTCGGATCATAGATGGATCTGCTTCAGTATAGGAGTTACGACCGTGGAACGAATCCTGGTTCGAAACCCAAGAAGAACGGATACGGAACTGTTCAACAACTGCCTATCCAAACATCTAGAAGAGGACGTCTTCAGGCAGGACCCTGTAAACAGCGAGGCGGTTGAGAGACTGTCTCTGAAATTACAGACCAGCCTTATAGACTCTTTCCACGAGGCCTGCCCCGCCAGGAAGGCAGGCACATCTGCCAAACCTCCCTGGTGGTGCCCAGAGCTCGACCAAAAAAGGTCAGACTCTCGCAAAGCCTTTAACAAAGCCAAGAACTCCCGACTTGAGGAGGACTGGGCCACATTCAAGAGAACCCAGAGGGACTTTAAAATGACCCTCAGGAGAAACCAAAGGGCCTCATGGCATAACTTCTGTGAGGGCATTAACTCCGTATCGGAAACAGCCCGCACCAGGAAAATACTATCTGGGTGCCGTAGTGCACAGCCAGGCATCTTCAAAAAGGAGGACGGCACCTATACTGCTGACCTCCGAGAATCCCTAAGTCTGCTTCTGAAGTCACACTTCCCTGACTCCAAAAGCGGTTCTGATGCAAACCATCAAAATGACCCAGAATATCTCCCCACAGCGGAGGACTGGAACATGAGCATGGAAATCGTCACAGAAAGCAAAATAGAATGGGCAATAAGATCATTCTCCCCTTTCAAATCGCCAGGACCGGACGGTGTGTATCCTGCCCTACTACAGTGGGGCTTGGAGCACTTACTGCCGCTACTGTGCAGACTGTTTCGGGCATGTATTGCAATGCAGTACGTACCGAGACTATGGAGGGAAGCCAGAGTGATTTTTATTCCCAAATCAGGCAAAACTGACTACACGGCAGTCAAATCGTTCAGACCAATCAGCCTCACGTCTTTTCTTCTGAAAACCCTAGAGAGGCTATGCGACAACTACATCAGGGAGCAGTGCTGCTTGAACAGCAAACTGCACCCAAGCCAACACGCCTACAGGCCAGGCAAATCGACTGAGTCGGCCCTTCATCATGTGGTATGCAGGATTGAAGGATCGCTGGCTAACAAACAGTCAGCCCTAGGAGCCTTCATAGATATCGAGGGGGCTTTTGACAAAGTCTCCTACGCCAACATATAACAGGGTCTAAACAAACACGCGGTCCCCACAACCATCATTGGATGGGTCGGGCCATGCTAAGGAATAGAACTGTAACTGCCTCAATAGGTAAAGAAAGCCAAACAGTAGCTGCCACAAAAGGATGTCCACAGGGCGGGGTGCTATCCCCGCTTCTGTGGAACGTCGTTGCGGACGGCTTACTACGGCAACTGAACAACGCAGGATACCATGCGGTGGGTTACGCAGATGACGTGGTAATCCTACTTATTGGAAAACACGAGAGCATTCTGTCTAGCCTTATGCAGAATGCTCTCAAAATCATACAGGATTGGTGCGAAAAAACGTCTCTCTCGGTTAACCCCAAGAAGACAGAGTTAGTACTATTCACAAGAAAAAGGAAGATCAACACAGGTAGACTTCCCAAACTTTTCAACAACCAGCTATGCTTGGCAGACGAGGCGAAATACCTCGGTATTATACTGGACTCCAAGCTTAACTGGAAGAACCACCTAGAACACAAGCTGAAAAAAGCATGTGTCATCTTCTGGCTGTGTAGGGGCGCGCTAGGACCAACCTGGGGCTTCAAACCAAAGTTGGCCCGGTGGCTCTACACTGCAATTGTCAGACCAGCTCTGACATACGAAGCGATAACCTGGTGGCCGAGAACAGACCAATCGGTAACCAGGAAGAAGCTAAACCATCTACAACGATTGGCGTGCCTGGCCATGACGGGCGCAATGCGCACAACACCCACGGCTGCAATCGAAACTCTACTGAACCTGACGCCCCTTCACATACATGTAAAGGAGGTGGCAGTAAGCACAGCCTTAAGACTAAAGGCAAATGGCACGTGGAGCCCGACAGCAAACGGTGTGAGACACGGGAAAATATTGAGAGAGGCGGGATTAACCATGCCTGAACTCAAAGAATCCCTCGACAGTGTCCCACCGAGACACCTGTTTAAACGGCAATACGAAATAAAAGATCAGATTAATGACAAACCAGAAATCACCGTCTATACCGACGGGGCCAAGAACCATGAAGGCGCAGGGGCAGGCATCTATTGCCAGGAACCTGACCTCAGCCTCAGCATCCCCCTAGGTAGGAATGCGACGATCACTCAAACTGAACTTTTCGGGATACTTGAAGGTGCTCGGAAACTATCGGAACTGGCAGTCTCGAACAAATCCATTTTGTTCCTCACTGACAGCAAATCAAGCATAGCTGCGCTTTCGAGACCGAGGGTGGCCAGCAGTATAATATTGGAGTGCAAGCAAGCCTTAGACAAACTCGCCGCAACCAACAGAGTCACAATTTCCTGGATTAAGGGACATTCAAATAATGATGGGAACGACCGGGCCGATAGGCTTGCCAAAAGGGCTGCCCTGAAAAGGGAAGGCTCTAAGGCTTTGCCACTGGCACCACTCACTGTCTCCCAAATACTTAAAGGAAACTCTCTTGAAGAACACAAAAAGGAATGGCTACAGACTGACAAATATGTGGTCGCCAAAAAATTCATCCACTCACCAATACCGAAGCTGAGCAGGAAATACATTGAATTACCAAGAAGTAGCTTGCGGTTGCTAGTCGGTACACTTACTGGGCACTGCAAACTAAAAAAGCACCTCCACAACATAGGGGTGGTAAAAGACCCCCTATGTCGGAAATGCGAGCAAGAAGAGGAGACACTAAGACACATCATGTGTGAATGCGAGTCACTCAAACAACTTAGGTGGTCCGTTTTCGGAGAGGAGTGGCCAGATTGGTCACAACTGGGCAACACTCCACACGGCCAACTACTTAACTTCACAAGAAGTTTAGGTTGGCTTGAGGAGTAGGGCCCAGGAGGCGGCACAAAAGACCAACGAATGGTCTAAGCGCTGCGACCATTTGGTCGCCCTCCACAAACCATCATCATCATCACTCCCCGTCAGACAATGGTGATAACTTTCGCTGGCCTTCAGCTCCCAAAATATATCAAAATTAACTACGTAAATTTCGCAGTGGAAACATACATCCAACCGGTCATACAATGTTTTAAATGTCTAAGATATGGTCATACAAGCAAACAATGCAATAACAGCAAACAAAATTGTACGAAGTGTAGTCTTGTACATGAGGGTACATGTCCCTCAGAGAAACCCTTCTGCATTCATTGTAAATCCGACGAGCACGGCTCTATATCTAAACAATGCCCTCATTACAAGAAGCAAACACAAATTAAAAAAATAATAGCGGAAACCGATTTATCATTTGTGGAATCGGAAAAAAATATTTGAAAACCCGGCATCCTTTAATAATGTTGTATCCTCAAATAGATTTTTTACACTAACGGATAACACTGATTTTCCGGAAATATCTTTTGACAAAAGACAATATACCCCTACCCAAAAAAAAACGGAAATTGATAATGGTCTTAGATCCCATATTAAATTAACAAATAATCAGCCTAGCGGTAGCCGACAATTAGTACGTGAGCCTACCAAAAAACTTAAAACAGACTCCACCCCCAAAAATATTAGAGAAAAATGCGTACTACCCAATCCCTATGGTAGCGAGTTTACCCAATTTAAGGAAGATTTAATCACTGGTATTATAACCCTGGTACAAAGTTTAATTGATAACCCCCACCTCGTAGAAGCGGATGATTTCCAAAGCGAATTAAAAACAAATTTATTAGATTTTATCAACACCATATCAAATCAAAGAGACCCTAATGAACCCACGCAGAACACTGAAAATTGCCCAATGGAACTGTGGGTCTATTGTATCTAATAAACATAGCCTCGAAATCTTTTTAGTAAATAATAATATTGACATCGCAATGTTATCGGAAACGTGGCTGAAGCCACATTTCCTAATCAAAATTAAGAATTATCAGATTGTTCGGAAAGACAGAATAAATGGAAAAGGAGGAGTCGTGATACTAATTCATGACACCATTCCGTTTGAGGAGATCTCTATCTCACCTGACATCAATCAAGGAATTGAGGTTTGTGGTATTAATATTTCCTTGAACAATCAAGAACTCAATATGCTGTCTGTATATAAACCCCCTACAATAAAGACAACTTGCAACGATTGGATAAACTTAATTCAGCCAGTAAAAGACAACTGTATTGTATGTGGCGATTTTAATGCACACCACCCATTATGGGGTTCAAATACGTTTAACAAAGAAGGGAAAACTTTGGTAGGTTCAATCAACAATTTAAATTTAGTAGTTTTAAATAATGGTCAAGGGACACGATTGATGGCCCCAACTCAGAACAAATCAGTTGTCGACATCTCTTTGACATCTAATAATTTAAATATCATATCCGATTGGGAAGTATATAGTGATACTTTGGGCTCAGACCATTTTCCAATTATAACCACAATAAATTACAATGTATCCCGTAAAAACCGTTTTAAAACGACCAGGAAATGGAACACCAATAAAGCTGATTGGCCAAAATTCAGAGAGACTTTAAAAAACCAAATTGATTGCAATCTTAACCCAAATGAACCTGATATAACGGCACTCTATAATGCTATACAAATAAGTGCAGATACTCATATTCCCGTTTACAACCACCGTCAACCAGTGCATGCACGGCCTTGGTGGGATACTGGATGCCAAGAATCGATAGATAAAAGGAAAAGAGCTTTAGGGGATTACAAAAAAAACACTAATCTCACAACATTTATCGAAGCGAAAAAGAAACAGGCCGAAACAAAACGGTTATTTAAAGTCAAAGCGAGGGAGAAATGGATGGAATACTGTAACAGCATTAATAAAAATACTCCAATAAGAACAATTTGGCAAAAAATCAAAACTGTTAATGGCAGACAAAAAAATACTTTCGACCCCATTCCTAATAAAACCAAAGAATTGTTCCTAGATCACATAATACCTAAAACTGCTCCATCTAAAAATATAACTATTACCAATAACGATACCAACCACTTCTTATGTAAACCATTTAATACCACCGAATTAGAACACGCAATCAAATCCAGTAAGTCAACAGCCCCAGGGATTGACGGCATAACAAATGATATGTTAAAAAAATTTCCATTAAATGCTAAAACCACCCTTCTGGCAATATATAACTCTTGGTGGTGCGATATGAATTACTATGAAGATTTTAAAACGTCTACAATAATGCCAGTATTAAAACCCAACAAGGATAAAAAACTAGTTTCGTCCCTTCGTCCAATTGCCCTTCTTTCTAATATAACAAAAACCTTTGAACGCCTAATAAAAAACAGACTAGAATGGTGGTTAGAACATGAAAATAAACTGCCTCAAAGGCAATATGGATTCAGGAAAAAAATGGGGACTCTGGATGCCGTAACGGATCTGGTTACGAATATACAAAAATCATTATCAAAAAATGATTATCATCCATGTCTATTTATAGATCTGCAAGGAGCGTATGATACCTTGGACTTAGATATTTTGTTTCAAAAAATGGTCAAATTAGACATTCCAGAGAAAATTGCTGTTAATATCATTTCATTATATAAACATAGAAAAGTCTGTATCCTGGACAATGAAGGCAAAATAATGAGCCACAGAATAACATCTACTGGTATCCCCCAAGGTTCCTCGCTGTCACCTTTACTATTTAACCTTTATACAGCGGATGTACATAGTATATTTAAAAACAACATATCTGTCATACAGTACGCGGATGATTTAGTGTTTCATGCTTCGTGTAAAAATATTCAGAAATGTAAGAATACTCTTAGATTGGTTGTCAAGAATATCAAATCATATTGCCACAATAATGGGTTCAACATCGCGGCTGATAAGTCAGCCATTGTATATTTTTCAAGACACCGGTTATTAAGCAATAACACGGTAACAATATGCGGTACCAAATTCCCAGTAACAAATCAATATAAATACCTAGGTGTTACATTGGACCGTAAATTATCTTGGAGGCCGCACATTCAAAATACCGTAGGAAAATGTGAACGTGGAATAAATATCTTGAGATGCCTCTGCAAGTACAGGTGGGGCTCCGATGTATATATGGGCATTACTTTTTATAAATGCTTTATTAGGTCGATAATTGATTACGGATGTTGTCTTTATGGGTCAGCATGCAACACTCTCTTAAAAACGGTTGACCGTGTTCAAATTAAAGCTCTCCGAATTGTTTCGGGGGCTATGATGTCGACACCAACACACACTATTCTTGCAGAATGCCATGAACCCCCACTACACATACGCCGAGCATATTTGTCTAATAAAGCAATATTAAAATACCAGGCGCTGAACCGGCATCAAATACAGCTGATAGCAGATCTAAATACAAGTGTATTAACGAAACAATTTTGGAGCAAAAAAAAATCGCCACCTCTAACAACAGCATTTACGGATACAAGTGTTATAAAACAATATTTTAAATGTAACAAGCCATATAGACATCTTTATGACTACCAAGTACCACTCCTGAACATAACGCCAATTATTCCCGTATATAGAGATAATAAAAGGGTCAATATAGCTACACTAGATCTGATACTAAATACTAACTTCGCAAATTATACTCATATATTTTGTGATGGTTCAAAAATTCAAGAAAGAGTGGGCCTGGCTTTTGTTATCCCACGATTAAACTATAGTTATTCGGAGAGATTAACCGATGATGCTTCCATTTACACAGCAGAATTGCTAGCGATTTATACAGCACTAGAATGGGCCGAACTTAACTTAAACTCAAATGTCGTTATCTTGACAGATTCCCAAGCTAGTCTTCTGGCAATTGGCAGTAATGTACCGAAAACCCTCGACAGTAATTATGTAGTCGGCAAGGTTCGAAATGTTGTAGCGTCACTACTAAATAAAAGTATTAGAGTTGGTTTTGTTTGGTGTAAGGGGCACTCGGAAATTCCGGGAAATGAAAAAGCTGATGAGCTAGCGAAAGACGCAACCTCATTGCAGGAAATATCAGATACCCTTGTACCTATAGAGGATATGTACACACAAATTAAAAATGTGGCAATTACAGCTTGGCAAAACGACTGGCTTAACACTCCTTATACTAACTATAAATTATTTCATCCAGAGCTACCACAAAAAATGCCATATATATATATAAGCATACATTGCCTCGGCTACTGACAACCAGTATAATTAGGATTAAAACAAACCATGGGCAATTTCCAGTGCACCTAAACAAAATAGGAATTAAGGATGACCCGCTATGCGAGTGTGGAGAAGTGGGTGATTTAAACCATATTTTTCTTGAATGTTCCTATAATGCAGAACATACAAATACTCTTTTAGACCAGTTGAAAAATATATGTAAACTTCCTATCAATATGAATTATATTGTTGCGTTGAATGATATGCGAGTTTATGAATTGATGTTCGAGTTTTTGCGGAATTCTTGTATTAGACTATAAGCTGACTAACAATTGTATCTCTACTGTTATTTGTCTTCCAAGGGCCCCCTCCTGTTTTTGTGAAGCCCTAAAGGTCATGACGGCCATCATCGACTACCCTGATCCTTGAGGTGTCCCCATACTTGACTTCAATTAGTTTTAAGGTTCAATTAGTTTTAAGGAATAAGTCTATAAACCCGGTCGTGACTGAATGGCGAAAGCTGAAGTCATAAAAAAAAAAAAAAAATCGCAATGATCCTAATAGCTGGCACCTAAGTGCACCACTTGTTTTCAGCATGCCTTTGGTCAAATAAACACTATTTCATTAAAATATATTTGACTTTATGCATTGTTAATAAAAAAATAGAAATTTCATTTAATAAATAAATTAAATTTAATTTTCGCAATGATCCTAAGAGCTAGCACCTAAGTGCGCCACATGTTTTCAGCATGCTTATGGTCAAATAAACACCATTTTATTAAAATAAATTTGACTTTATGCATTGTTAATAACAAAATAGAAATTTCATTTAATAAATAAATTTAATTTAATTTTCGCAATGATCCTTATAGCTAGCACCTATGTGCGACACATGTTTTCGGCATGCTTCTGGTCATATAAACACTATTTTATAAAAATAGATTTGACTTTATGCATTGTTAATGAAAAAAATTGAAATTTCATTTAATAAATAAATTAAATTTAATTTTCGCAATGATCCTAATAGCTAGCACCTAAGTGCGACACATGTTTTCGGCATGCTTTTGGTCATATAAACACTATTTTATTAAAATAGATTTGACTTAATGCATTGTTAAAGAAAAAAATGAAATTTCAATTAATAAATAAATTAAATTTAATTTTCGCAATGATCCTAATAGCTAGCACCTAAGAACAACACATGTTTTCGGCATGCTTTTGGTCATATAAACACAATTTTATAAAATAGATTTGACTTTATGCCTTGTTAATGACAAAATAGAAATTTCATTTAATAAATAAATTAAATTTAATTTTCGCAAAGATCCTAATAGCCGACAATTAAGTGCGACACATGTTTTCGGCATGCTTGTGGTCATATAAACACTATTTTATTGAATCAAATTTGACTTTATGCATTGTTAATGAAAGAATTGAAATTTCATTTAATAAATAAAGTAAATTTAATTTTCGCAATGATCCTAACAGCCAGCTCCTAAGTGCGACACATGTTTTCGGCATGCTTTTGGTCATATAAACACTATTTTATTAAATTCGATTTACCTTTATGCATTGTTAATAAGAAAATTGAAATTTTATTTAATAAATAAATTAAATTTAATTTTCGCAATGATCCTAATAGCTGGCACCTAAGTGCGACACATGTTTTCGGCATGCTTTTGGTCATATAAACACGATTTTATTAAAATAGATTTGACTTTATGCATTGTTAATGAAAAAATTGCAATTTAATTTAATAAATAAATTTAATTTAATTTTCGCAATGATCCCTATTGCCAGTACCTAAGTACGACACATGTTTTCGGCATGCTTCAGGTCGTATAAAAACGATTTTATTAAAATAGATTTGACTTTATGAATTGTTAATCAAAAAAATAGAAATTTCATATAATAAATAAATTTAATTTAATTTTCGCAATGATCCTAATTGCTAGCACCTAAGTGCGACACATGTTTTCAGCATGCTTTTGGTCGTATAAACACGATTTTAATCAAATAAATTAGACTTTATGTGTTGTTGATGAAAAAATTGAAATTTCATTTAAAAAATAAATTAAATTTAATTTTCGCAATGATCCTAATAGCTAGCACCTAAAAACCACACATGTTTTCGGCATGCTTTTGGTCATATAAACACGATTTTATAAAATAGATTTGACTTTATGCCTTGTTAATGACAAAATAGAAATTTCATTTAATAAATAAATTGAATTTAATTTTCGCAATGATCCTAATAGCCAGCACCTAAGTGCGACACATGTGTTCGGCATGCTTTTGGTCATAAAACCACCATTTTCTTAAAATAGATTTGACTTTATGCATTGTTAATGAAAAAATTGAAATTTCATTTAATAAATAAAATAAATTTAATTTTCGCAATGATCCTAATAGCCAGCACCTAAGTGCGACATATTATTTCAGCATGCTTTTGGTCATATAAACACTATTTTATTAAAATAGATTTGACTTTATGCATTGTTAATGAAAAAATTGAAATTTCATTTAATAAATAAATTAAATTTAATTTTCGCAATGATCCTAATAGCTAGCACCTAAGTGCGACACATGTTTTCGGCATGCTTTTGGTCATATAAACACTATTTTATTAAAATAGATGTGACTTTATACATTGTTAATGAAAAAAATTAAAATTTATTAATTAAATAAATTAAATTTAATTTTCGAAATGATCCTTGGCTAGCACCTAAATGCAACACATGTTTCCCGCATGCTTTTAATCATATAAACACGATTTCATTCAAATAGATTTTACTTTATGCATTGTTAATGCAAAAATAGAAAATTCATTTAAAAAATAAATTTAATTTTCGCAATGATCCCTACGACTAGGACTTAAGTGCGACACATGTTTTCGCCATGCTTTTTTTCGGATAAACACGATTTTAACCAAATAAAATCGACTTTATGTGTTGTTGATGAAAAAATTGAAATTTCATTTAATAAATAAATTAAATTAAATTTTCGCAATGATCCTAATAGCTAGCCCCTAAGTGCGACACATGTTTTCGGCTTTTGGTCATATAAACACTATTTAATTAAAATGGATTTTACTGTATGCATTGTTAATTAAGAAATTGAAATTTCATTTAATAAATGGATTAAATTTTATTTTCGCAATGATCCTAATAGCTAGCACCTAAGTGCGACACATGTTTTTGGCATGCTTTAGGTCATATAAACACTATTTTATTAAAATAGATTTGACTTAATGCATTGTTAAAGAAAAAATTGAAATTTCATTTAATAAATAAATTAAATTTAATTTTCGCAATGATCCTAATAGCTAGCACCTAAGAACAACACATGTTTTCGGCATGCTTTTGGTCATACTAACACAATTTTATAAAATAGATTTGACTTTATGCCTTGTTAATGACAAAATAGAAATTTCATTTAATAAATAAATTGAATTTAATTTTCGCAATGATCCTAATAGCTAGCACCTAAGTGCGACACATGGTATCGGCATGCTTTTGGTCATATAAACACTATTTTATTAAAATAGATTTGACTTAATGCATTGTTAATGAAAAAATTGAAATTTCTTTAATAAATAAATTAAATTTAATTTTCGCAATGATCCTAACGGCTAGCACCTAAGTGCGACACATGTTTTCGGCATGCTTTTGGTCGTATAAACACGATTTCATTAAAATGGATTTGACTTTATGCATTGTTAATGAAAAAATTGAAATTTAATTTAATAAATAAATTTAATTTAATTTTCGCAATGAACCTAATAGCTAGCACCTAAGTGCGACACATGTTTTCGGCATGTTTCTGGTCATATAAACACTATTTTATAAAAACAGATTTGACTTTATGCATTGTTAATGAAAAAAATTGAAATTTCATTTAATAAATAAATTAAATTTAATTTTCGCAATGATCCTAATAGCTAGCATCCAAGTGCGACACATGTTTTCCTCATGCTTTTGGTCATATAAACACCATTTTATTAAAATAGATGTGACTTTATGCATTGTTAATGAAAAAAATTAAAATTCATTTATTAAATAAATTAAATTAAATTTTCGCAATGATCCTTGTTAAGCACCTAAGTGCGACACATGTTTTCGGCATACTTTTGGTCGTATAAACACGATTTTAATCAAATAAATTAGACTTTATGTGTTGTTGATGAAAAAATTGAAATTTCATTTAAAAAATAAATTAAATTTAATTTTCGCAATGATCCTAATAGCTAGCACCTAAAAACAACACTTGTTTCGGCATGCTTTTGGTCATATAAACACGATTTTATAAAATAGATTTGACTTTATGCCTTGTTAATGACAAAATAGAAAATTCATTTATTAATAAATTAAATTTAATTTTCGCAATGATCCTGATAGCCAGCACCTAAGTGCGACACATGTGTTCGGCATGCTTTTGGTCATAAAACCACCATTTTCTTAAAATAGATTTGACTTTATGCATTGTTAATAAAATAATTGAAATTTCATTTAATAAATAAAATAAATTTAATTTTCGCAATGATCCTAATAGCCAGCACCTAAGTGCGACATATTATTTCGGCATGCTTTTGGTCATATAAACACTATTTTATTAAAATAGATTTGACTTTATGAATTGTTAATGAAAAAATTGAAATTTCATTTAGTAACTAGATTAAATTTAATTTTCGCAATGATCCTAACAGCTAGCACCTGAGAGCGACACATGTTTTCGGCATGCTTTAGGTCGTATAAACACGATTTTTCTAAAATAGATTTGACTTTGTGTATTGTTAATCAAAAAAATAGAAATTTCATATAATAAATAAATTTAATTTAATTTTCGCAATGATCCTTATAGCTAGCACCTTAGTGCGACACATGTTTTCGGCATGCTTCTGGTCATATAAACACTATTTTATTAAAATAGATTTGACTTTATGCATTGTTAATGAAAGAATTGAAATTTCATTTAATAAATAAATAAAATTTAATTTTCGCAATGATCCTACTAGCTAGCACCAAAGTGCGACACATGTTTTCGGCATGCTTTAGGTCGTATAAACACGATTTCATTAAAATAGATTTGACTTTATGCATTGTTAATAAAAAAAATGGAAATTTCATATAATAAATAAATTAAATTTAATTTTCGCAATGATCGTAATTGCTAGCACCTAAGTGCGACACATGTTTTCGGCAAGCTTTTGGTCATTTAAACACGATTTTATAAAATAGATTTGACTTTATGCCTTGTTAATGACAAAATAGAAATTTCATTTAATAAATAAATTTAATTTAATTTTCGCTATGATCCTTATAACCAGCTCCTAAGTGCGACACATGTTTTCGGCATGCTTTTGGTCATATAAACACTATTTTATTAAAATAGATTTACCTTTATGCATTGTTAATGAGAAAATTAAAATTTTATTTAATAAATAAATTAAATTTAATTTTCGCAATGATCCTAATAGCTGGCACATAAGTGCGACACATGTTTTCGGCATGCTTTTGGTCATATAAACACTATTTTATTAAAATAGATTTGACTTTATGCATTGTTAATGAAAAAATTGGAATTAAATTTAATAAATAAATTTAATTTAATTTTCGCAATGATCCTTATTGCCAGCACCTAAGTGCGATACATGTTTTCGGCATGCTTTAGGTCGTATAAAGAGGATTTTATTAAAATAGATTTGACTTTATGAATTGTTAATCAAAAAAATAAAAATTTCATATAATAAATAAATTAAATTTAATTTTCGCAATGATCCTAATTGCAAGCTCCTAAGTGCGACACATGTTTTCGGCATGCTTTTGCTCATATAAACACTATTTTATTAAAATAGATTTGACTTTATGCATTGTTAATGAAAAAATTGAAATTTCATTTAGTAACTAGATTAAATTTAATTTTCGCAATGATCCTAACAGCTAGCACCTGAGAGCGACACATGTTTTCGGCATGCTTTTGATCGTAAAAACATGATTTTAATCAAATAAATTCGACTTTATATGTTGTTGATGAAAAAATTGAAACTTCATTTAATAAATAAATTAAATTTAATTTTCGCAATGATCCTAATAGCTAGCACCAAAGTGCGACACATGTTTTTGTCATGCTTTTGGTCATATAAACACTATTTTATTAAATCAGATTTGACTTTATGTATTGTTAATGAAAGAATTGAAATTTCATTTAATAAATAAATTAAATTTAATTTTCGCAATGATCCTAACAGACAGCTCCTAAGTGCGACACATGTTTTCGGTATGCTATAGGTCGTACGATGACGATTTCATTAAAATAGATTTAACTTTATGCATTGTTAATCAAAAAAATAGGAATTTCATTTAATAAATAAATTAAATTTAATTTTCGCAATGATCCTAATTACTAGCACCTAAGTGCGACACATGTTTTCGGCATGCTTTTGGTCGTATAAACACGATTTTAATCAAATAAATTCGACTTTATGTGTTGTTGATGAAAAAATTGAAACTTCATTTAATAAATAAATTAAATTTAATTTTCGCAATGATCCTAATAGCTAGCACCTAAAAACGACACATGTTTTCGGCATGCTTTTGGTCATATAAACACGATTTTATAAAATAGATTTGACTTTAAGCCTTGTTAATGACAAAATAGAAATTTCATTTAATAAATAAATTAAATTTAATTTTCGCAAAGATCCTAATAGCCAGCAATTAAGTGCGACACACGTTTTCGGCATGCTTTTGGTCATATAAACACTATTTAATTAAAATAGATTTGACATTTTGCATTGTTAATGAAAAAATTAAAATTTCATTTAATAAATAAATTAAATTTAATTTTCGCAATGATCCTAATAGCCAGCACCTAAGTGCGACACATGTGTTCGGCATGCTTTTGGTCATAAAACCACCATTTTTTTAAAATAGATTTGACTTAATGCATTGTTAATGAAAAAATTGAAATTTCATTTAATAAATAAAATAAATTTAATTATCGCAATGATCCTAATAGCCAGCACCTAAGTGCGACACATTATTTCAGCATGCTTTTGGTCATATAAACACTATTTTATTAAAATAGATTTGACTTTATGCATTGTTAATGAAAGAATTGAAATTTCATTTAATAAATAAATAAAATTAAATTTTCGCAATGATCCTAATAGCTAGCAACAAAGTGCGACACATGTTTTCGGCATGCTTTAGGTCGTATAAACACTATTTCATTAAAATAGATTAGACTTTATGCATTGTTAATAAAAAAAATAGAAATTTCATATAATAAATATTTTAAATTTAATTTTTGCAATGATCCTAATTGCTAGCACCTAAGTGCGACACTTGTTTTCGGTATGCTTTTGGCCGTATAAACACGATTTTATTCAAAAAAATTTCGACTTTATGTGATGTTGATGAAAAAATTGAAATTTCATTTAATAAATAAATTAAATTTAATTTTCGCAATGATCCTAATAGCCAGCACCTAAACGCGACACATGTTTTCGGCATGCTTTTGGTCATATAAACACGATTTTATAAAATAGATTTGACTTTATGCTTTGTTAATGACAAAATAGAAATTTCATTTAATAAATAAATTAAATTTAATTTTCGCAATGATCCAAATAGCTAGCACCTAAGTGCGACACATGTTTTCGGCATGCTTTTGATCATATAAACACTATTTCATTAAAATAGAATAACCTTTATGCATTGTTAATGAAAAAATTGATATTTCATTTAATAAATAAATTAAATTTAATTTTCGCAATGATCCTAATAGCTAGCACCTAAGTGCGACACATGTTTTCGGCATGTTTTTGGTCAAATAAACACTATTTCATTAAAATACATTTGACTTTATGTTTAGGTAATGAAAAAATTGAAATTTCATTTAACAAATAAATTTAATTTAATTTTCGCAATGATCCTAATAGCTAGCACCTAAGTGCGCTACATGTTTTCAGCAAGCTTTTGGTAATTTAGACACGATTTTATATAATAGATTTGACTTTATGCCTTGTTAATGACAAAATAGAAATTTCATTTAATAAATTAATTAAATTTAATTTTCGCAATGATCCTAATAGCTAGTACCTAAGTGCGACACATGTTTTCGGCATGCTTTTGGTCGCATAAACACGATTTTATTAAAATGGATTTGACTTTATGCATTGTTAATAAAAAAATTGAAATTTCATTTAATAAATAAATTTAATTTAATTTTCGCAATGATCCTAATAGCCAGCACCTGACTGCGACACATGTGTGCGGCATGATTTTGGTTATATAAACACTATTTTATTAAAATAGATTTGACTTTATGCATTGTTAATGAAAAAATTCAAATTTCATTTAATAAATAAATTAAATTTAATTTTCGCAATGATCCTAATGGCTAGCACCTAAGTGCGATACATGTGTTCGGCATGCTTTTGGTCGTATATACACGATTTTAATCAAATAAATTCGACTTTATTTGTTGTTGATGAAAAAACTAAAATATCATTTAATAAATAAATTAAATTTAATTTTCGCAATGATCCTAATAGCTAGCACCTATGTGCCACACATGTGTTCGGCATGCTTTTGGTCATATAAACACGATTTTATAAAATTGATTTGACTTTATGCCTTGTTATTGACAAAATAGAAACTTCATTTAATAAATAAATTAAATTTAATTTTCGCAATGATCCTAATAGCAAGTACCTAAGTGCGACACATGTTTTCGGTCATATAAACACTATTTTATTAAAATAGATTTGACTTTATGCATTGTTAATGAGAAAATTGAATTTCATTTAATAAATAAATGAAATTCAATTTTCGCAATGATCCTAAAAGCTAGCACCTAAGTGCGACACATGTTTTCGGAATGCTTTTGGTCGTATAAACACGATTTTATTAAAATGGATTTGACTTTATGCATTGTTGATGAAAAAATTGAAATTTCATTTAATAAATAAAGAAAAATTTAATTTTCGCAATGATCCTAATTGCCAGCACCTAAGTGCGACACATTTGTTTATCATGCTTTTGGTCAAATAAACACTGTTTCATTAAAATTGATTTGACTTTTTGCATTGTTAATCAAAAAAATAGAAATTTAAAATAATAAATAAATTTAATTTAATTTTCGCAATGATCCTAATAGCTAGCACCTAAGTGCGACACATGTTTTCGGCATGCTTTTGGTCGTATAAACAAGATTTTAATCAAATAAATTCGACTTTATGTGTTGTTGATGAAATAATTGAAATTTCATTTAATTAATAAATTTAATTTAATTTTTGCAATGATCCTAATAGCCGGCACCTAAGTGCGACACTTGTTTTCGGCATGCTTTTGGTCATATAAACACTATTTCATTAAAATGGATTTGACTGTATGCATTGTCCATGAAAAAATTGAAATTTCATTTAATAAATAAATAAAAAAATAATTTTCGCAATGATCCTAATAGCCAGCACCTAAGTGCGACACATGTTTTTGGCATGCTTTTGGTCGTATAAAAACGATTTTATTAAAATAGATTTGACTTTATGCATTGTTAATGAAAGAATTGAAATTTCATTTAATAAACAAATAAAATTAAATTTTCGCAATGATCCTAATAGCTAGCAACAAAGTGCGACACATGTTTTTGGCATGATTTAGGTCGTATAAACACGATTTCATTAAAATAGATTAGACTTTATGCATTGTTAATAAAAAAAATAGAAATTTCATATAATAAATATTTTAAATTTAATTTTCGCAATGATCCTAATTGCTAGCACCTAAGTGCGACACTTGTTTTCGGTATGCTTTTGGCCGTATAAATACGATTTTATTCAAAAAAATTTCGACTTTATGTGATGTTGATGAAAAAATTGAAATTTCATTTAATAAATAAATTAAATTTAATTTTCGCAATGATCCTAATAGCCAGCACCTAAACGCGACACATGTTTTCGGCATGCTTTTGGTCATATAAACACGATTTTATAAAATAGATTTGACTTTATGCTTTGTTAATGACAAAATAGAAATTTCATTTAATAAATAAATTTAATTTAATTTTCGCAATGATCCTAATAGCTAGCACCTAAGTGCGACACATGTTTTCGACATGCTTTTGGTTATATAAACACTATTTAATTAAAATAGATTTGACATTATACATTGTTAGTGAAAAAATTGAAATTAAATTTAATAAATAAATTAAATTTAATTTTCGCAATGATCCAAATAGCTAGCACCTAAGTGCGACACATGTTTTCGGCATGCTTTTGATCATATAAATACTATTTCATTAAAATAGAATAACCTTTATGCATTGTTAATGAAAAAATTGATATTTCATTTAATAAATAAATTAAATTTAATTTTCGCAATGATCCTAATAGCTAGCACCTAAGTGCGACACATGTTTTCGGCATGCTTTTGGTCAAATAAACACTATTTCATTAAAATACATTTGACTTTATGTTTAGGTAATGAAAAAATTGAAATTTCATTTAACAAATAAATTTAATTTAATTTTCGCAATGATCCTAATAGCTAGCACCTAAGTGCGCTACATGTTTTCGGAATGATTTCAGTCAAATAAACACTATTTCATTTAAAAAGATTTAACTTAATGCATTGTTAATAAAAAAATGAAATTTCATTTAATAAATAAATTAAATTTAATTTTCGCAATGATCCTAATAGCTAGCACCTAAATGCGACACATTTTTTCGGCAATCTTTTGGTCATATAAACACTATTTTATTTAAGTAGATTTAACTTTATGCATTGTTAATGAAAAAATTG
Organism: Ocypus olens; assembly: GCA_910593695.2. NCBI lineage: Eukaryota > Metazoa > Arthropoda > Insecta > Coleoptera > Staphylinidae > Ocypus > Ocypus olens. Next base: position 8,397,700 of record OU343065.1, on the reverse strand, counting down.
AAATTTCATTTATTAAATAAATTCAATTTAATTTTCGCAATGATTCTAATAGCTAGCACCTAAGTGCGACACATGATTCTGGCATGCTTCTGGTCATATAAACAAGATTTCATTAAAATAGATTTGACTTTATGCATTCTTAATGAAAAACTTGAAATTTCATATAATAAATAAATTAAATTTAATTTTCGCAATGATCCTAACAGCTAGCACCTAAGTGCGACACATGTTTTCGGCATGCTTTTGGTCATATAAACACTATTTTAATAACATAGATTTAACTTAATGCATTGTAAATAAAAAAATTGAAATTTCATTTAATAAATAAATTCAATTTAATTTTCGCAATGATCCTAATAGCTAGCACCTGAGTGCGACACATGTTTTTGGCATGCTTTTGGTCTAATAAACACTATATCATTAAAATAGATTTGACTTTATGCATTGTTATTGAAAAAATTGAAATTTCATTTAATAAATAAAATAAATTTAATTTTCGCAATGATCCTAATAGCCAGCACCTAAGTGCGACACATTATTTCGGCATGCTTTTGGTCATATAAACACTATTATATTAAAATAGATTTGACTTTATGCATTGTTAATGAAAGAATTGAAATTTCATTTAATAAATAAATAAAATTAAATTTTCGCAATGATCCTAATAGCTAGCAACAAAGTGCGACACATGTTTTCGGCATGATTTAGGTCGTATAACCACGATTTCATTAAAATAGATTAGACTTTATGCATTGTTAATAAAAAAAATAGAAATTTCATATAATAAATATTTTAAATTTAATTTTCGCAATGATCCTAATTGCTAGCACCTAAGTGCGACACTTGTTTTCGGTATGCTTTTGGCCGTATAAACACGATTTTATTCAAAAAAATTTCGACTTTATGTGATGTTGATGAAAAAATTGAAATTTCATTTAATAAATAAATTAAATTTAATTTTCGCAATGATCCTAATAGCCAGCACCTAAACGCGACACATGTTTTCGGCATGCTTTTGGTCATATAAACACGATTTTATAAAATAGATTTGACTTTATGCTTTGTTAATGACAAAATAGAAATTTCATTTAATAAATAAATTTAATTTAATTTTGGCAATGATCCTAATAGCCAGCACCTGACTGCGACACATGTTTTCGACATGCTTTTGGTTATATAAACACTATTTAATTAAAATAAATTTGACATTATACATTGTTAATGAAAAAATTGAAATTAAATTTAATAAATAAATTAAATTTAATTTTCGCAATGATCCAAATAGCTAGCACCTTAGTGCGACACATGTTTTCGGCATGCTTTTGATCATATAAACACTATTTCATTAAAATAGAATAACCTTTATGCATTGTTAATGAAAAAATTGATATTTCATTTAATAAATAAATTAAATTTAATTTTCGCAATGATCCTAATAGCTAGCACCTAAGTGCGACACATGTTTTCGGCATGCTTTTGGTCAAATAAACACTATTTCATTAAAATACATTTAACTTTATGTTTAGGTAATGAAAAAATTGAAATTTCATTTAACAAATAAATTTAATTTAATTTTCGCAATGATCCTAATAGCTAGCACCTAAGTGCGCTACATGTTTTCGGCAAGCTTTTGGTAATTTAGACACGATTTTATATAATAGATTTGACTTTATGCCTTGTTAATGACAAAATAGAAATTTCATTTAATAAATTAATTAAATTTAATTTTCGCAATGATCCTAATAGCTAGTACCTAAGTGCGACACATGTTTTCGGCATGCTTTTGGTCGCATTAACACGATTTTATTAAAATGGATTTGACTTTATGCATTGTTAATAAAAAAATTGAAATTTCATTTAATAAATAAATTTAATTTAATTTTCGCAATGATCCTAATAGCCAGCACCTGACTGCGACACATGTGTGCGACATGATTTTGGTTATATAAACACTATTTTATTAAAATAGATTTGACTTTATGCATTGTTAATGAAAAAATTGAAATTTCATTTAATAAATAAATAAAAATTTAATTTTCGCAATGATCCTAATTGCCAGCACCTAAGTGCGACACATTTGTTCATCATGCTTTTGGTCTAATAAACACTATTTTATTAAAATAGATTTGACTTTATGCATTGTTAATGAAAAAATTGAAATTTCATTCAATAAATAAATTAAATTTAATTTTCGCAATGATCTTAATGTCTAGCACCTAAGTGCGACAAATGTTTTTGGCATGCTTTTGGTCATATAAACACTATTTGATTAAAATAGATTTAACTTTATGCATTGTTAATGAAAAAATTGAAATTTCATTAATCAATAAATTTAATTTAATTTTCGCAATGATCTTAATAGCTAGGACCTAAGTGCGACACATGTTTTTGGCGTGCTTTCGGTCATATAAACACGATTTTATTGAAATAGATTTGACTTTATGCATTGTTAATGAAAAAATTGAAATTTCATTTAATAAATAAATTTAATTTAATTTTCGCAATGATCCTAATAGCTAGCACCTAAGTGCGACACATGTTTTTGGCATACTTTTGGTTATATAAACACGATTTATTCAAATAGATTTGACTTTATGCATTGTTAATGAAAAAATTGAAATTTCATTTAATAAATAAATAAAAATTTAATTTTCGCAATGATCCTAATTGCCAGCACCTAAGTGCGACACATTTGTTCATCATGCTTTTGGTCTAATAAACACCATTTTATTAAAATAGATTTGACTTTATGCATTGTTAATGAAAAAATTGAAATTTCATTTAACAAATAAAGTAAATTTAATTTTAGCAATGATCCTAATAGCCAGCACCTAACTGAGACCCATGTGTGCGGCATGCTTTTGGTCATATAAACACTATTTTATTTAAATAGATTTGACTTTATGCATTGTTAATGAAAAAATTGAAATTTCATTTAATAAATAAATTAAATTTCATTTTCGCAATGATCCTAACAGCCAGCACCTAAGTGCGACTCATGTATGCGGCTAGCTTTTGGTCATATAAACACTATTTTATTTAAATAGATTTGACTTTATGCATTGTAATGAAAAAAATGTAATTTCATTTAATAAATAATTTAAATTTAATTTTCGCAATGATCCTAAAAGCCAGCACCAAAGTGTGACACGTGTTTTCGGCATGCTTTTGATCATATAAACACTATTTCATTAAAATAGATTTAACTTTATGCATTGTTAATGAAAAAATTGTAATTTCATTTAATAAATAAATTAAATTTAATTTTCGCAATGATCCTAAAAGCCAGCACCTGAGTGCGACACATGTGTGCGGCATGCTTTTGGTCGTATAAACACTATTTTATTAAAATTGATTTAACTTTATGCATTGTTAATGAAAAAATTGAAATTTCATTTAATAAATAAATTAAATTTAATTTTCGCAATGATCCTAAAAGCCAGCACCTGAGTGCGACACATGTGTGCGGCATGCTTTTGGTCGTATAAACACTATTTTATTAAAATTGATTTAACTTTATGCATTATTAATGAAAAAATTGAAATTTCATTTAATAAATAAATTAAATTTAATTTTCGCAATGATCCTAATAGCTATCACCTAAGTGTGACACATGTTTTCGGCATGCTTTTGATCATATAAACACTATTTCATTAAAATAGTTTTAACTTTATGCATTGTTAATGAAAAAATTGAAATTTCATTTAATAAATAAATTAAATTCAATTTTTGCAATGATCCTAACAGCTTGCACCTAAGTGCGACACATGTCTTCGGCATGCTTTTGATCATATAAACACTATTTCATTAAAATTCATTACCTTATACTTTACAATGTACCGGAATCTTCTGCTTCCACCAATGAAGACCGCGCACAACACGACTTAGGGGAACTCAACAAGATTCTTCATCATCATTATGGAACCGTTTCCGCGCCGAGGAAAATAATACGACTGGGCAAGAAAACAAGTGGAAAAATTCGTCCCATAAAATTTGTGTACGACGACAAAGAAATTGTTAGCAGAATTTTAAAAATTGACATCTCTAAGCAAAATTCTAACAATTTTAAGTTAAAGCGTGATCTAACTGTAATGCAAAGAAGCGAGTTGAGATTATTACACGCAGAAATAAAAGATAGGCAATCTAAAGGTGAGAACAACATAAAAATTAAATTTGTAAACGATAATCCTATTATAGTCGCATTTGGTGCCAATCGGATTCCAGGGAAAAAGTCAACCACTAAAGATACAAGCAAGGCTACTACATCGGAAAACTAACAGCGTCTCAACAGAACACTCTCACATGCTACTATCAAAATGTAAGGGGTCTTAATACCAAAGCGGCAGAATTCTTTAATAGTGTGGAATATAATGATTTCGATATCATTGCCTGAACAGAGACGTGGCTGAAGGATAGTGTCAACAGTAACGAATTTTTTAGTAATAATTATGTCGTGTCACGTGATGATAGGAATTTACGTAAGGGAGGTGGCACACTGATTGCCACCAAAAACATCTAATTGCACAACCGATATCTAATCCACTTAAATCTCCGAATATTGATGTAACTATTGTCAAAATATTTATTGATAAACGCTGCTTACTCATAATTTGTCCCTATATTGCACCTACGACACCTATTGATGAGTACGTTGCGTTTCTTGAATATATGGAAAACTTAATAACAAGTGAAAATGCTATTGTGTGTGGCGATTTCAATATTCCCGATTATATCAAAGTAAATAATCAATGTGCTCTCTCAAATAAATTAGAACGTACTGTAAATTTTATTAACTTTTGTGGGCTTCATCAGTGTAACTATGTACTAAATAACATGGACAGATTATTGGACCTAGTTTTCGTATCTGAATCATTAGACTGTAAAGTCATACTTTCTGAAGACGCTTTAGTTCCCGTCGATTTATATCATCCACCCTTGGAAGTAACAATATCCTGGAAATCACCTAACCGCCGTTTTTATAACACTCACAACAATGATATGACTTACAATTTTCGCCGAGCCAATTTTCCTCTGCTATATGAAGAATTATGTAGCATCGACTGGTCAAACATTGAATACTCACAAAATATTGATGATGTCTGTGAATATTTCTATGCAACACTGTATAGTGTCTGTGATAAATTTGTACCTAAGCGCAGAACGATAAATAAAAGATCCTACCCAGTATGGTTTGATAGTGAGATAATAAATAATCTGAAGAAGAAAAACATAATGCGGAAAAAGTGCAGGGATAACCCAAGCATCCAGAACAAACTTAAACTTAAAAATATACGAAGGGATGGAAATTATAAAATAGCTATGTCATACAGAAAATTTATTAATAATTCGGAGGAGTCCATCAAACGGAATCCTAAAGAATTTTGGACATTCATGAATCAAAAGCGAAAAGCAACGAGGATACCTGGTGCTATGACTCTAAATGATAATGTACTCACATGCTCCAAAGACATAGTTAATGGTTTTGCAACGCATTTCAGCTCGATCTACCCCGCACCCTACATTAATGATTGTAGAGTGCTTCCCTCAGATGTTATGGGCAATTTCCGATTAAGTGAGAGTGAAGTTCTCACAAAATTAATGAATATGGACTCTAAAATCACTGCTGGTGTAGATCATTTGCCGGAATTTTTTGTGAAAGACTTGGCAGTCTTACTTGCAAAACCACTGACATACATATACAACCTTATATTAAAATCTGGTACTTATCCTAAGTTATGGAAACGAGTAAGAATTTGTCCTATCTTTAAATCTGGTGAAAAGTCTAATATTTTCAATTATCGCCCCATAGCTATAATATGTAACTTCTCCAAAATATTCGAAAGCCTATTATCTGATCATATTTATTCCTTGCTTAAATCACAATTGAGTACACATCAGCATGGTTTTATGCAAAAAAGATCCACATTGACCAATCTTCTGTGTATTACCGAAAGAGTGGCACAGTGTCTCGATAACAACCTACAAATGGATATTGTGTACACGGATCTGTCAAAAGCATTTGATAAGATGCCACATAGCGTACTTTTGGAGAAATTACATAAATTTAATATCAATGCTAATGTTATCTCAGTGATTCAGGCGTACCTGTACAATAGGGAACAATTTGTTGAATATAAGGGGTGTACGTCGGAGATTTATATCGCGACTAGTGGTGTGCCACAGGGCTCAAACCTGGGACCTCTGTTATTTTTGCTTTTTATTAATGATGTCGCCGATGTTTTGACGTGCGATTTTCTTATATATGCTGATGATATAAAGCTATACAAAACTATACAATCCCTAGATGATTGCACTGATTTACAACAGAACGTATGCAGATTAGAATCTTGGTGCGATAACAACCAACTTGTACTAAATATAGATAAATGCTCTGTTATATTGTATACTAGGAAGAAACTTAATAATGTTAATTTTTCATACAAAATTCATAATATAGTCATTAGCCGAAAACAATTTATTATAGATCTAGGGGTAACGTTTGACCACCAACTTAATTTCGTTTGTCATATAGATCAGATAGTAAGAGACTGCTACAAAGCAATTGGCTTCATAATTCGGTCAACCAAGGAATTTAAAAATCCCTTGGCACTAGTTTCTTTGTATCAGTCTCTTGTTATATCCAAAATTGATTACTGTGCTGCTATATGGGTACCAAACTATCATGTTCATCTAAACAAATTGGAGCGTATTCAGAAACGGTTCCTCAAATATCTACATCATTTTATTACAGGGCATTACCCTCGTGATGACATGTTGTACACTGATTTACTAATCAAGTATAAATTTCAATCAATAACGGATAGGCATAGAAAAATATTAGTAACGACGCTTTACAATATTATTCACAATAAATGTGATTGCAGTGTAATACTTAATATGATTAATATCCATGTTCCTTACTGTTCTATTAGAAATGCCCTTACATTTAATTATAATATTCCACGCATCAATCATCACGGAAATTCACCTGTAGTCAAAATGATAAAATCTTACCACAACATTCAGCACACAGTGGACATATTTTGCGATAAGAGAAGCACTTTCTTAAACTTGCTTCGTTCTCTGTAATAATGATTTGTCTGCCTGTGTATTTATCTTCATTCATTCATTGTACTTCCATACGAATTTATATTTTTTCCCCAAACAATTGATTTGAATTGTAATTTTAATTTTTCTTTTGAATATTAATGTTAATTTTAGTTTTTAAGTCGCGTTTATTATAAACATATATTATGGTTAATTTAGGTTAAGTTTTGTGTTTACGATGTATTTTAATTTTTCTTTTTATGATATTTCTCTGTAATTAGATCCATTTGTATCTGTTGAGAAGTAAATAAATAAATAAATAAATAAATAAATAAATAAATAAATAAATAAATAAATAACTAAATAAATAAATAAATAAATAAATAAATAAATAAATAAATAAATAAATAAATAAATAAATAAATAACTAAATAAATAAATAAATAAATAAATAAATAAATAAATAAATAAAATTGATTTGACTTAATGCCTTGTTAATGACAAAATATAAATTATACTTAATAGATAAATTCAATTTAATTTTCGCAATGATCCTAATAGCTAGCACCTCAGTGCGACACATGTTTTTGGCATGATTTTGATCATATAAACACTGTTTCATTAAAAAAGATTTGATTTAATGCATTGTTAATGAAAAAATTGAAATTTCATTTAATTCATAAATTAAATTTAATTTTCGCAATGATCCTTATAGCTAGCACCTAAGTGCGACACATGTTTTCGGCATGCTTTTGGTTAAATAAACACTATTTTATTAAAATAGATTTAACTTTATGCATTGTTAGTGAAAAAATTGTAATTTAATTTAATAAATAAATTAAATTTAATTTTTGCAATGATCCTAATAGCTAGCCCCTAAGTGCGACACATGTTTTCGGCATGCTTTTGGTCAGATAAACACTATTTCATTAAAATAGATTTAACTTTATCCATTGTTAACGAAAAAATTAAAATTTCATTTAATTAATAAATAAAAATTTAATTTTCGCAATGATCCTTATAGCCAGCACCTAAGTGCGACACATTTGTTCATAATGCTTTTGGTCAAATAAACACAATTTTACTAAAATAGATTTGACTTTATGCATTGTTAATGAGAAAATTGAAATTTCATTTAATAAATAAATTAAATTTAATTTTCGCAACGATCCTAATAGCTAGCACCTAAGTGCGACACATATTTTCCGCATGCTTTTGGTCATATAAACACGAATTTTATTAAAATAGATTTGACTTTATGCATTGTTAATGCAAAAATAGAAATTTAATTTAAAAAATAAATTAAATTTAATTTTCGCAATGATCCTAATAGCTAGTACCTAAGTGGAATACATGTTTTTGGCATGCTTTTGGTCGTATAAATACGATTTTTTTAAAATAGATTTGACTTTATGCATTGTTAATGAAAAAATTAAAAATGCATTGTTAATGAGAAAATTGAAATTTCATTTAATAAATAAATTAAATTTAATTTTCGCAACGATCCTAATAGCTAGCACCTAAGTGCGACACATATTTTCCGCATGCTTTTGGTCATATAAACACGAATTTTAATAAAATAGATTTGACTTTATGCATTGTTAATGCAAAAATAGAAATTTCATTTAATAAATAAATTAAATTTAATTTTCGCAATGATCCTGATGGTTAGCACCTAAGTGCGACACATGTTTTCCGCATGCTTTTGGTCATATAAACACGATTTTATTAAAATAGATTTGACTTTATGCATCGTTAATGCAAAAATTGAAATTTCATTTAAAAATAAATTAAATTTAATTTTCGCAACGATCCTAATAGCTAGCACCTAAGTGCGACACATATTTTCCGCATGCTTTTCCGCATGATCCTAATGGATACCACCTTAGTGCGACACATGTTTTCGGCATGCTTTTGGTCATATAAACACGATTTTATTAAAATAGATTTGACTTTATGCATTGTTAATAGAAAAACAGAAATTTCATTTAATAAATTAATTAAATTTAATTTTCGCAATGATCCTAAAAGTTAGCACCTATATGCGACACATGTTTTCCGCATGCTTTTGGTCATATAAACACGATTTCATTAAAATTGATTTGACTTTATGCATTGTTAATGCAAAAATAGAAATTTCATTTAATAAATAAATTCAATTTAATTTTCGCAATGATCCTAATGGCCAGCACCTAAGTGCGACACATGTTTTCCGCATGCTTTTGGTCATATAAACACTATTTTATCAAAATAATTTAACTTTATGCATTGTTAATAAAAAAATTAAAATTTCATTTAATAAATAAATTAAATTTAATTTTCGCAATGATCCTAATAGCTAGCACCTAAGTGCGACACATGTTTTCCGCATGCTTTTGGTCATATGAACACGATTTCATTAAAATAGATTTGACTTTATGCATTGTTAATGTAAAAATAGAAATGTCATTTAATAAATAAATTAAATTTAATTTTCGCAATGATCCTAATAGCTTGTACCTAAGTGCGACACATGTTTTCCGCATGCTTTTGGTCATATAAACACTATTTCATCAAAATAATTTTAATTTTATGCATTGGTAATGAAAAAATTGAAATTTTATTTAATAAATAAATTAAATTTAATTTTCGCAATGATCCTTATGGCTAGCACCTAAGTGCAACACATGTTTTCGGCATGATTTTAATCATATAAACACGATTTCATTAAAATAGATTTGAGTTTATGCATTGTTAATAAAAAAACAGAAATTTCATTTAATAAATAAATTAAATTTAATTTTCGCAATGATCCTAATAGCTAGCACCTAAGTGCAACACATGTTTTGGCATGCTTTTGATCAGATAAACACTATTTCATTAAAATAAATTTGACTTTATGCATTCTTAATGAAAAAATTGAAAAATTATTTAATAAATAAATTAAATTTACTTTTCGCAATGATCCTTATGGCTAGCACCTAAGTGCAACACATCTTTTCGGCATACTTTTAATCAAATAAACACGATTTCATTAAAATAGATTTGACTTTATGCATTGTTAATAAAAAAACAGAAATTTCATTTAATAAATAAATTAAATTTAATTTTCGCAATGATCCTAATAGTTAGCACCTAAGTGCAACACATGTTTCGGCATGCTTTTGATCAGATAAACACTATTTCATTAAAATAGATTTGACTTTATGCATTGTTAATAAAAAAACAGAAATTTCATTTAATAAATAAATTAAATTTAATTTTCGCAATGATCCTAATAGCTAGCACCTAAGTGCAACACATGTTTCGGCATACTTTTGATCAGATAAACACTATTTCATTAAAATAGATTTGACTTTATGCATTCTTAATGAAAAAATTGAAATTTCATTTAATAAATAAAATAAATTTAATTTTCGCAATGCTCCTAATAGCTGGTACCTAAGTGCGACACTTGTTTTCGGCATGCTTTTGGTCATATAAACAAGTTTTTTATTAAAATAGATTTGACTTTATGCAATGTTAAAAAAAAAATAGAAATTTCATTTAATAAATAAATTTAATTTAATTTTCGCAATGATCCTCATAGCTAGCACCTAAGTGCGACACATGTTTTCCGCATGCTTTTGGTCATTTGAACACTATTTTATTAAAATAGATTTGACTTTATGCATTGTTAATAAAAAAATAGAAATTTCATTTAATAAATAAATTAAATTTAATTTTCGCAATGATCCTAATAGCTAGCACCTAAGTGCGACACTTGTTTTCGGTATGCTTTTGGTCATAGAAACAAGTTTTTATTAAAATAGATTTGACTTTATGCATTGTTAATAAAAAAATAGAAATTTCATTTAAAAAATAAATTAAATTTAATTTTCGCAATGATCCTAATAGCTAGCACCTAAGTGCGACACTTGTTTTCGGTATGCTTTTGGTCATAGAAACAAGTTTTTATTAAAATAGATTTGACTTTATGCATAGTTAATAAAAAAAAAAATTTCATTTAATAAATAAATTAAATTTAATTTTCGCAATGATCCTAATAGTTAGCACCTAAGTGCGACACATGTGTTCTGCATGCTTTTGGTCATATAAACACGATTTCATTAAAATAGATTTGACTTTATGCATTGTTAATAAAAAACAGAAATTTCATTTAATAAATAAATTAAATTTAATTTGCGCAATGATCCTTAAGGCTCGCACCAAAGTGCAACACATGTTTTCGGCATGCTTTTAATCAAATAAACACGATTTCATTAAAATAGATTTGACTTTATGCATTGTTAATAAGAAAACAGAAATTTCATTTAATAAATGAATTAAATTTAATTTTCGCAATGATCCTAATAGCTAGCACCTAAGTGCGACACATGTGTTCGTCATGCTTTTGGTCACATAAACACTATTAAATTAAAATGGATTTGACTTTATGCATTGTTAAGAAAAAAATTGAAATTTCATTTAATAAATAAATTAAATTTAATTTTCCCAATGATCCTAATAGCTAGCACCTAAGTGCGACACATGTTTTCGGCATGCTTTTGGTCACATAAACATTATTTCAATAAAATATATTTGACTTTATGCATTGTTAATGAAAAAATTGAAATTGCATTTAATAAATAAATTAAATTTAATTTTCGCAATGAACCTAATAGCCAGCACCTAAGTGCAACACATGTTTTCTTCATGCTTTTGGTCATATAAACACTATTTTATCAAAATAATTTTAACTTTATGCATTGTTAATGAAAAAATTATAATTTCATTTAATAAATAAATTAAATTTAATTTTCGCAATGATCCTAATAGCTAGCACCTAAGTGCGACACATGTGTTCGTCATGCTTTTGGTCATATAAACACTATTAAATTAAAATGGATTTGACTTTATGCATTGTTAAGAAAAAAATTGAAATTTCATTTAATAAATAAATTAAATTTAATTTTCCCAATGATCCTAATAGCTAGCACCTAAGTGCGACACATGTTTTCGGCATGCTTTTGGTCACATAAACATTATTTCATTAAAATATATTTGACTTTATGCATTGTTAATGAAAAAATTGAAATTGCATTTAATAAATAAATTAAATTTAATTTTCGCAATGAACCTAATAGCCAGCACCTAAGTGCAACACATGTTTTCTTCATGCTTTTGGTCATATAAACACTATTTTATCAAAATAATTTTAACTTTATGCATTGTTAATGAAAAAATTATAATTTCATTTAATAAATAAATTAAATTTGATTTTCGCAATAATCCTAACAGCTAGCACCCAAGTGCGACACATGTGTTCGGCATGCTTTTGGTCATATAAACACTATTCAATTAAAATAGATATGACTTTATGCATTGTTAATGAAGAAATAGAAATTTCATATGAGAAATAAATTTAATTTAATTTTCGCAATAAACCTAATGGCTAGCACCTAAGTGCGACACATCTTTTCAGCATGCTTTTGGTCATATAAACACGATTTTATTAAAATAGATTTGACTTTATGCATTGTTAATGAAAAAATTGAAATTTCATTTAATAAATAAATTAAATTTAATTTTCGTAATGATTCTAATAGCTATCAATTAAGTGCGACACAGGTTTTTTGCATGCTTTTGATCATATAAACACTATTTTATTAAAATAGATTTGACTTTATGCATTGTTAATGAAAAAATAGAAATTTAATATAATAAATATATTCAATTTAATTTTCGCAATGATCCTACTAGCTAGCACGTAAGTGCGACACATGTCTTCGACATGCTTTTGGTCATATAAACACGATTTCATAAAAATAGATTTGACTTTATGCATTGTTAATGAAAAAATAGAATTTTCATTTAATAAATAAATTAAATTTAGTTTTCGCAATGATCCTAATAGCTAGCACCTAAGTGCGACACATGTGTTCGTCATGCTTTTGGTCATATAAACACTATTAAATTAAAATGGATTTGACTTTATGCATTGTTAAGAAAAAAATTGAAATTTCATTTAATAAATAAATTAAATTTAATTTTCCCAATGATCCTAATAGCTAGCACCTAAGTGCGACACATGTTTTCGGCATGCTTTTGGTCACATAAACATTATTACATTAAAATATATTTGACTTTATGCATTGTTAATGAAAAAATTGAAATTGCATTTAATAAATAAATTAAATTTAATTTTCGCAATGAACCTAATAGCCAGCACCTATGTGCAACACATGTTTTCTTCATGCTTTAGGTCATATAAACACTATTTTATCAAAATAATTTTAACTTTATGCATTGTTAATGAAAAAATTAATATTTGATTTAATAAATAAATTAAATTTGATTTTCGCAATAATCCTAATAGCTAGCACCCAAGTGCGACACATGTGTTCGGCATGCTTTTGGTCATATAAACACTATTCAATTAAAATAGATATGACTTTATGCATTGTTAATGAAAAAATAGAAATTTCATATGAGAAATAAATTTAATTTAATTTTCGCAATAAACCTAATGGCTAGCACCTAAGTGCGACACATCTTTTCAGCATGATTTTGGTCATATAAACACGATTTCATTAAAATAGATTTGACTTTATGCATTGTTAATGAAAAAATTGAAATTTCATTTAATAAATAAATTAAATTTAATTTTCGTAATGATTTTAATGGCTATCAATTAAGTGCGACACAGGTTTTTCGCATGCTTTTGGTCATATAAACACTATTTTATTAAAATAGATTTGACTTTATGCATTGTTAATGAAAAAATAGAAATTAAATATAATAAATATATTCAATTTAATTTTCGCAATGATCCTACTAGCTAGCACGTAAGTGCGACACATGTCTTCGACATGCTTTTGGTCATATAAACACGATTTCATAAAAATAGATTTGACTTTATGCATTGTTAATAAAAAAATAGAATTTTCATTTAATAAATAAATTAAAGTTAGTTTTCGCAATGATCCTAATAGCTAGCACCTAAGTGCGACACATGTTTTCGGCATTCATTTGATAATTTCAATACGAATTTAATCAAATAAATTCGACTTTATGCATTGTTATTGAAAAAAATGAAATTTTATTTAATAAATACATTTAATTTAATTTTTGAAATGATCCTAACCGTTAGCGCCAAAATGTGACACATGTTTTCGGCATGCGATAGGTCATATAAACACGACGTCGATCAATCAAATTCGACTTTATGCATTGTTATTAAAAAAATTGAAATTTCATTTTATAAATAAATTAAATTCAATTTTTGCAATGATCCTAACAGCTGGCACCAATATGCGACACATGTTTTCGGCATGCTGTCGGTCATATAAACACGATTTCAATCAAACAATTTCGACTTTAAGCTTTGTTATTGAAAAAATTGAAATTTCATTTAATAAATAAATTAAATTTAATTTTCGCAATGATCCTAATAGCTAGCACCTAAGTGCGACACATGTTTTCCGCATGCTTTTGGTCATATAGACACTATTTCATCAAAATAATTTTAATTTTATGCATTGGTAATGAAAAAATTGAAATTTCAATTAATAAATAAATTAAATTTAATTTTCGCAATGATCCTTATGGCTAGCACCTAAGTGCAACACATGTTTTCGGCATGCTTTTAATCTTATAAACACGATTTCATTAAAATAGATTTGACTTTATGCATTATTAATAAAAAAACAGAAATTTCATTTAATAAATAAATTTAATTTAATTTTCGCAATGATCCTAATAGTTAGCACCTAAGTGCGACACATGTTTTCGGCATGCCTTTGGTCATATAAACACTATTTCATTAAAATAGATTTGACTATATGCATTGTTAATGAAAAAATTGAAATTTCATTTAATAAATAAATAAATTAAATTTAATTTTCGCAATGATCCTAATAGTTAGCACCTAAGTGCGACACATGTTTTCGGCATGCTTTTGGTCATATAAACACTATTTCATTAAAATAGATTTGACTTTATACATTGTTAATGAAAAAATTGAAATTTCATTTAATAAATAAATTAAATTTAATTTTCGCAATGATCCTAATAGCTAGCACCTAAGTGCGACACATGTTTTGGCATGCTTTTGGTCATATAAACACTATTTTATCAAAATAATTTTAACTTTATGCATTGTTAATGAAAACATTGAAATTTCATTTAATAAATAAATTAAATTTAATTTTCGCAATGATCCTAATAGCTAGCACCTAAGTGCGACACATGTTTTCGGCATGCTTTTGGTCATATAAACACTATTTTATTAAAATAGATTTGACTTAATGCATTGTTAAAGAAAAAAATGAAATTTCAATTAATAAATAAATTAAATTTAATTTTCGCAATGATCCTAATAGCTAGCACCTAAGTGCGACACATGTTTTCCGCATGCTTTTGGTCATATAGACACTATTTCATCAAAATAATTTTAATTTTATGCATTGGTAATGAAAAAATTGAAATTTCAATTAATAAATAAATTAAATTTAATTTTCGCAATGATCCTTATGGCTAGCACCTAAGTGCAACACATGTTTTCGGCATGCTTTTAATCTTATAAACACGATTTCATTAAAATAGATTTGACTT
Organism: Ocypus olens; assembly: GCA_910593695.2. Classification (NCBI taxonomy): domain Eukaryota; kingdom Metazoa; phylum Arthropoda; class Insecta; order Coleoptera; family Staphylinidae; genus Ocypus; species Ocypus olens. Next base: position 8,382,079 of record OU343065.1, on the reverse strand, counting down.
TATGCATTATTAATAAAAAAACAGAAATTTCATTTAATAAATAAATTTAATTTAATTTTCGCAATGATCCTAATAGTTAGCACCTAAGTGCGACACATGTTTTCGGCATGCCTTTGGTCATATAAACACTATTTCATTAAAATAGATTTGACTATATGCATTGTTAATGAAAAAATTGAAATTTCATTTAATAAATAAATAAATTAAATTTAATTTTCGCAATGATCCTAATAGTTAGCACCTAAGTGCGACACATGTTTTCGGCATGCTTTTGGTCATATAAACACTATTTCATTAAAATAGATTTGACTTTATACATTGTTAATGAAAAAATTGAAATTTCATTTAATAAATAAATTAAATTTAATTTTCGCAATGATCCTAATAGCTAGCACCTAAGTGCGACACATGTTTTGGCATGCTTTTGGTCATATAAACACTATTTTATCAAAATAATTTTAACTTTATGCATTGTTAATGAAAACATTGAAATTTCATTTAATAAATAAATTAAATTTAATTTTCGCAATGATCCTAATAGCTAGCACCTAAGTGCGACACATGTTTTCGGCATGCTTTTGGTCATATAAACACTATTTCATTAAAATAGATTTGACTATATGCATTGTTAATGAAAAAATTGAAATTTCATTTAATAAATAAATAAATTAAATTTAATTTTCGCAATGATCCTAATAGTTAGCACCTAAGTGCGACACATGTTTTCGGCATGCTTTTGGTCATATAAACACTATTTCATTAAAATAGATTTGACTTTATACATTGTTAATGAAAAAATTGAAATTTCATTTAATAAATAAATTAAATTTAATTTTCGCAATGATCCTAATAGTTAGCACCTAAGTGCGACACATGTTTTCGGCATGCCTTTGGTCATATAAACACTATTTCATTAAAATAGATTTGACTATATGCATTGTTAATGAAAAAATTGAAATTTCATTTAATAAATAAATAAATTAAATTTAATTTTCGCAATGATCCTAATAGTTAGCACCTAAGTGCGACACATGTTTTCGGCATGCTTTTGGTCATATAAACACTATTTCATTAAAATAGATTTGACTTTATACATTGTTAATGAAAAAATTGAAATTTCATTTAATAAATAAATTAAATTTAATTTTCGCAATGATCCTAATAGCTAGCACCTAAGTGCGACACATGTTTTGGCATGCTTTTGGTCATATAAACACTATTTTATCAAAATAATTTTAACTTTATGCATTGTTAATGAAAACATTGAAATTTCATTTAATAAATAAATTAAATTTAATTTTCGCAATGATCCTAATAGCTAGCACCTAAGTGCGACACATGTTTTCGGCATGCTTTTGGTCATATAAACACAATTTTATAAAATAGATTTGACTTTATGCCTTGTTAATGACAAAATAGAAATTTCATTTAATAAATAAATTAAATTTAATTTTCGCAAAGATCCTAATAGCCGACAATTAAGTGCGACACATGTTTTCGGCATGCTTGTGGTCATATAAACACTATTTTATTGAATCAAATTTGACTTTATGCATTGTTAATGAAAGAATTGAAATTTCATTTAATAAATAAAGTAAATTTAATTTTCGCAATGATCCTAACAGCCAGCTCCTAAGTGCGACACATGTTTTCGGCATGCTTTTGGTCATATAAACACTATTTTATTAAATTCGATTTACCTTTATGCATTGTTAATAAGAAAATTGAAATTTTATTTAATAAATAAATTAAATTTAATTTTCGCAATGATCCTAATAGCTGGCACCTAAGTGCGACACATGTTTTCGGCATGCTTTTGGTCATATAAACACTATTTTATTAAAATAGATTTGACTTTATGCATTGTTAATGAAAAAATTGCAATTTAATTTAATAAATAAATTTAATTTAATTTTCGCAATGATCCCTATTGCCAGTACCTAAGTACGACACAGGTTTTCGGCATGCTTCAGGTCGTATAAAAACGATTTTATTAAAATAGATTTGACTTTATGAATTGTTAATCAAAAAAATAGAAATTTCATATAATAAATAAATTTAATTAAATTTTCGCAATGATCCTAATTGCTAGCACCTAAGTGCGACACATGTTTTCAGCATGCTTTTGGTCGTATAAACACGATTTTAATCAAATAAATTAGACTTTATGTGTTGTTGATGAAAAAATTGAAATTTCATTTAAAAAATAAATTAAATTTAATTTTCGCAATGATCCTAATAGCTAGCACCTAAAAACCACACATGTTTTCGGCATGCTTTTGGTCATATAAACACGATTTTATAAAATAGATTTGACTTTATGCCTTGTTAATGACAAAATAGAAATTTCATTTAATAAATAAATTGAATTTAATTTTCGCAATGATCCTAATAGCCAGCACCTAAGTGCGACACATGTGTTCGGCATGCTTTTGGTCATAAAACCACCATTTTCTTAAAATAGATTTGACTTTATGCATTGTTAATGAAAAAATTGAAATTTCATTTAATAAATAAAATAAATTTAATTTTCGCAATGATCCTAATAGCCAGCACCTAAGTGCGACATATTATTTCAGCATGCTTTTGGTCATATAAACACTATTTTATTAAAATAGATTTGACTTTATGCATTGTTAATGAAAAAATTGAAATTTCATTTAATAAATAAATTAAATTTAATTTTCGCAATGATCCTAATAGCTAGCACCTAAGTGCGACACATGTTTTCGGCATGCTTTTGGTCATATAAACACTATTTTATTAAAATAGATGTGACTTTATACATTGTTAATGAAAAAAATTAAAATTTATTAATTAAATAAATTAAATTTAATTTTCGAAATGATCCTTGGCTAGCACCTAAATGCAACACATGTTTCCCGCATGCTTTTAATCATATAAACACGATTTCATTCAAATAGATTTTACTTTATGCATTGTTAATGCAAAAATAGAAAATTCATTTAAAAAATAAATTTAATCTTCGCAATGATCCCTACGACTAGGACTTAAGTGCGACACATGTTTTCGCCATGCTTTTTTTCGGATAAACACGATTTTAACCAAATAAAATCGACTTTATGTGTTGTTGATGAAAAAATTGAAATTTCATTTAATAAATAAATTAAATTAAATTTTCGCAATGATCCTAATAGCTAGCCCCTAAGTGCGACACATGTTTTCGGCTTTTGGTCATATAAACACTATTTAATTAAAATGGATTTTACTGTATGCATTGTTAATTAAGAAATTGAAATTTCATTTAATAAATGGATTAAATTTTATTTTCGCAATGATCCTAATAGCTAGCACCTAAGTGCGACACATGTTTTTGGCATGCTTTAGGTCATATAAACACTATTTTATTAAAATAGATTTGACTTAATGCATTGTTAAAGAAAAAATTGAAATTTCATTTAATAAATAAATTAAATTTAATTTTCGCAATGATCCTAATAGCTAGCACCTAAGAACAACACATGTTTTCGGCATGCTTTTGGTCATACTAACACAATTTTATAAAATAGATTTGACTTTATGCCTTGTTAATGACAAAATAGAAATTTCATTTAATAAATAAATTGAATTTAATTTTCGCAATGATCCTAATAGCTAGCACCTAAGTGCGACACATGGTATCGGCATGCTTTTGGTCATATAAACACTATTTTATTAAAATAGATTTGACTTAATGCATTGTTAATGAAAAAATTGAAATTTCTTTAATAAATAAATTAAATTTAATTTTCGCAATGATCCTAACGGCTAGCACCTAAGTGCGACACATGTTTTCGGCATGCTTTTGGTCGTATAAACACGATTTCATTAAAATGGATTTGACTTTATGCATTGTTAATGAAAAAATTGAAATTTAATTTAATAAATAAATTTAATTTAATTTTCGCAATGAACCTAATAGCTAGCACCTAAGTGCGACACATGTTTTCGGCATGTTTCTGGTCATATAAACACTATTTTATAAAAACAGATTTGACTTTATGCATTGTTAATGAAAAAAATTGAAATTTCATTTAATAAATAAATTAAATTTAATTTTCGCAATGATCCTAATAGCTAGCATCCAAGTGCGACACATGTTTTCCTCATGCTTTTGGTCATATAAACACCATTTTATTAAAATAGATGTGACTTTATGCATTGTTAATGAAAAAAATTAAAATTCATTTATTAAATAAATTAAATTAAATTTTCGCAATGATCCTTGTTAAGCACCTAAGTGCGACACATGTTTTCGGCATACTTTTGGTCGTATAAACACGATTTTAATCAAATAAATTAGACTTTATGTGTTGTTGATGAAAAAATTGAAATTTCATTTAAAAAATAAATTAAATTTAATTTTCGCAATGATCCTAATAGCTAGCACCTAAAAACAACACTTGTTTCGGCATGCTTTTGGTCATATAAACACGATTTTATAAAATAGATTTGATTTTATGCATTGTTAATAGAAAAACAGAAATTTCATTTAATAAATTAATTAAATTTAATTTTCGCAATGATCCTAATAGCTTGTACCTAAGTGCGACACATGTTTTCCGCATGCTTTTGGTCATATAAACACTATTTCATCAAAATAATTTTAATTTTATGCATTGGTAATGAAAAAATTGAAATTTTATTTAATAAATAAATTAAATTTAATTTTCGCAATGATCCTTATGGCTAGCACCTAAGTGCAACACATGTTTTCGGCATGATTTTAATCATATAAACACGATTTCATTAAAATAGATTTGAGTTTATGCATTGTTAATAAAAAAACAGAAATTTCATTTAATAAATAAATTAAATTTAATTTTCGCAATGATCCTAATAGCTAGCACCTAAGTGCAACACATGTTTTGGCATGCTTTTGATCAGATAAACACTATTTCATTAAAATAAATTTGACTTTATGCATTCTTAATGAAAAAATTGAAAAATTATTTAATAAATAAATTAAATTTACTTTTCGCAATGATCCTTATGGCTAGCACCTAAGTGCAACACATCTTTTCGGCATACTTTTAATCAAATAAACACGATTTCATTAAAATAGATTTGACTTTATGCATTGTTAATAAAAAAACAGAAATTTCATTTAATAAATAAATTAAATTTAATTTTCGCAATGATCCTAATAGTTAGCACCTAAGTGCAACACATGTTTCGGCATGCTTTTGATCAGATAAACACTATTTCATTAAAATAGATTTGACTTTATGCATTGTTAATAAAAAAACAGAAATTTCATTTAATAAATAAATTAAATTTAATTTTCGCAATGATCCTAATAGCTAGCACCTAAGTGCAACACATGTTTCGGCATACTTTTGATCAGATAAACACTATTTCATTAAAATAGATTTGACTTTATGCATTCTTAATGAAAAAATTGAAATTTCATTTAATAAATAAAATAAATTTAATTTTCGCAATGCTCCTAATAGCTGGTACCTAAGTGCGACACTTGTTTTCGGCATGCTTTTGGTCATATAAACAAGTTTTTTATTAAAATAGATTTGACTTTATGCAATGTTAAAAAAAAAATAGAAATTTCATTTAATAAATAAATTTAATTTAATTTTCGCAATGATCCTCATAGCTAGCACCTAAGTGCGACACATGTTTTCCGCATGCTTTTGGTCATTTGAACACTATTTTATTAAAATAGATTTGACTTTATGCATTGTTAATAAAAAAATAGAAATTTCATTTAATAAATAAATTAAATTTAATTTTCGCAATGATCCTAATAGCTAGCACCTAAGTGCGACACTTGTTTTCGGTATGCTTTTGGTCATAGAAACAAGTTTTTATTAAAATAGATTTGACTTTATGCATTGTTAATAAAAAAATAGAAATTTCATTTAAAAAATAAATTAAATTTAATTTTCGCAATGATCCTAATAGCTAGCACCTAAGTGCGACACTTGTTTTCGGTATGCTTTTGGTCATAGAAACAAGTTTTTATTAAAATAGATTTGACTTTATGCATAGTTAATAAAAAAAAAAATTTCATTTAATAAATAAATTAAATTTAATTTTCGCAATGATCCTAATAGTTAGCACCTAAGTGCGACACATGTGTTCTGCATGCTTTTGGTCATATAAACACGATTTCATTAAAATAGATTTGACTTTATGCATTGTTAATAAAAAACAGAAATTTCATTTAATAAATAAATTAAATTTAATTTGCGCAATGATCCTTAAGGCTCGCACCAAAGTGCAACACATGTTTTCGGCATGCTTTTAATCAAATAAACACGATTTCATTAAAATAGATTTGACTTTATGCATTGTTAATAAGAAAACAGAAATTTCATTTAATAAATGAATTAAATTTAATTTTCGCAATGATCCTAATAGCTAGCACCTAAGTGCGACACATGTGTTCGTCATGCTTTTGGTCACATAAACACTATTAAATTAAAATGGATTTGACTTTATGCATTGTTAAGAAAAAAATTGAAATTTCATTTAATAAATAAATTAAATTTAATTTTCCCAATGATCCTAATAGCTAGCACCTAAGTGCGACACATGTTTTCGGCATGCTTTTGGTCACATAAACATTATTTCAATAAAATATATTTGACTTTATGCATTGTTAATGAAAAAATTGAAATTGCATTTAATAAATAAATTAAATTTAATTTTCGCAATGAACCTAATAGCCAGCACCTAAGTGCAACACATGTTTTCTTCATGCTTTTGGTCATATAAACACTATTTTATTAAAATAATTTTAACTTTATGCATTGTTAATGAAAAAATTATAATTTCATTTAATAAATAAATTAAATTTAATTTTCGCAATGATCCTAATAGCTAGCACCTAAGTGCGACACATGTGTTCGTCATGCTTTTGGTCATATAAACACTATTAAATTAAAATGGATTTGACTTTATGCATTGTTAAGAAAAAAATTGAAATTTCATTTAATAAATAAATTAAATTTAATTTTCCCAATGATCCTAATAGCTAGCACCTAAGTGCGACACATGTTTTCGGCATGCTTTTGGTCACATAAACATTATTTCATTAAAATATATTTGACTTTATGCATTGTTAATGAAAAAATTGAAATTGCATTTAATAAATAAATTAAATTTAATTTTCGCAATGAACCTAATAGCCAGCACCTAAGTGCAACACATGTTTTCTTCATGCTTTTGGTCATATAAACACTATTTTATCAAAATAATTTTAACTTTATGCATTGTTAATGAAAAAATTATAATTTCATTTAATAAATAAATTAAATTTGATTTTCGCAATAATCCTAACAGCTAGCACCCAAGTGCGACACATGTGTTCGGCATGCTTTTGGTCATATAAACACTATTCAATTAAAATAGATATGACTTTATGCATTGTTAATGAAGAAATAGAAATTTCATATGAGAAATAAATTTAATTTAATTTTCGCAATAAACCTAATGGCTAGCACCTAAGTGCGACACATCTTTTCAGCATGCTTTTGGTCATATAAACACGATTTTATTAAAATAGATTTGACTTTATGCATTGTTAATGAAAAAATTGAAATTTCATTTAATAAATAAATTAAATTTAATTTTCGTAATGATTCTAATAGCTATCAATTAAGTGCGACACAGGTTTTTTGCATGCTTTTGATCATATAAACACTATTTTATTAAAATAGATTTGACTTTATACATTGTTAATGAAAAAATAGAAATTTAATATAATAAATATATTCAATTTAATTTTCGCAATGATCCTACTAGCTAGCACGTAAGTGCGACACATGTCTTCGACATGCTTTTGGTCATATAAACACGATTTCATAAAAATAGATTTGACTTTATGCATTGTTAATGAAAAAATAGAATTTTCATTTAATAAATAAATTAAATTTAGTTTTCGCAATGATCCTAATAGCTAGCACCTAAGTGCGACACATGTGTTCGTCATGCTTTTGGTCATATAAACACTATTAAATTAAAATGGATTTGACTTTATGCATTGTTAAGAAAAAAATTGAAATTTCATTTAATAAATAAATTAAATTTAATTTTCCCAATGATCCTAATAGCTAGCACCTAAGTGCGACACATGTTTTCGGCATGCTTTTGGTCACATAAACATTATTACATTAAAATATATTTGACTTTATGCATTGTTAATGAAAAAATTGAAATTGCATTTAATAAATAAATTAAATTTAATTTTCGCAATGAACCTAATAGCCAGCACCTATGTGCAACACATGTTTTCTTCATGCTTTAGGTCATATAAACACTATTTTATCAAAATAATTTTAACTTTATGCATTGTTAATGAAAAAATTAATATTTGATTTAATAAATAAATTAAATTTGATTTTCGCAATAATCCTAATAGCTAGCACCCAAGTGCGACACATGTGTTCGGCATGCTTTTGGTCATATAAACACTATTCAATTAAAATAGATATGACTTTATGCATTGTTAATGAAAAAATAGAAATTTCATATGAGAAATAAATTTAATTTAATTTTCGCAATAAACCTAATGGCTAGCACCTAAGTGCGACACATCTTTTCAGCATGATTTTGGTCATATAAACACGATTTCATTAAAATAGATTTGACTTTATGCATTGTTAATGAAAAAATTGAAATTTCATTTAATAAATAAATTAAATTTAATTTTCGTAATGATTTTAATGGCTATCAATTAAGTGCGACACAGGTTTTTCGCATGCTTTTGGTCATATAAACACTATTTTATTAAAATAGATTTGACTTTATGCATTGTTAATGAAAAAATAGAAATTAAATATAATAAATATATTCAATTTAATTTTCGCAATGATCCTACTAGCTAGCACGTAAGTGCGACACATGTCTTCGACATGCTTTTGGTCATATAAACACGATTTCATAAAAATAGATTTGACTTTATGCATTGTTAATAAAAAAATAGAATTTTCATTTAATAAATAAATTAAAGTTAGTTTTCGCAATGATCCTAATAGCTAGCACCTAAGTGCGACACATGTTTTCGGCATTCATTTGATAATTTCAATACGAATTTAATCAAATAAATTCGACTTTATGCATTGTTATTGAAAAAAATGAAATTTTATTTAATAAATACATTTAATTTAATTTTTGAAATGATCCTAACCGTTAGCGCCAAAATGTGACACATGTTTTCGGCATGCGATAGGTCATATAAACACGACGTCGATCAATCAAATTCGACTTTATGCATTGTTATTAAAAAAATTGAAATTTCATTTTATAAATAAATTAAATTCAATTTTTGCAATGATCCTAACAGCTGGCACCAATATGCGACACATGTTTTCGGCATGCTGTCGGTCATATAAACACGATTTCAATCAAACAATTTCGACTTTAAGCTTTGTTATTGAAAAAATTGAAATTTCATTTAATAAATAAATTAAATTTAATTTTCGCAATGATCCTAATAGCTAGCACCTAAGTGCGACACATGTTTTCCGCATGCTTTTGGTCATATAGACACTATTTCATCAAAATAATTTTAATTTTATGCATTGGTAATGAAAAAATTGAAATTTCAATTAATAAATAAATTAAATTTAATTTTCGCAATGATCCTTATGGCTAGCACCTAAGTGCAACACATGTTTTCGGCATGCTTTTAATCTTATAAACACGATTTCATTAAAATAGATTTGACTTTATGCATTATTAATAAAAAAACAGAAATTTCATTTAATAAATAAATTTAATTTAATTTTCGCAATGATCCTAATAGTTAGCACCTAAGTGCGACACATGTTTTCGGCATGCCTTTGGTCATATAAACACTATTTCATTAAAATAGATTTGACTATATGCATTGTTAATGAAAAAATTGAAATTTCATTTAATAAATAAATAAATTAAATTTAATTTTCGCAATGATCCTAATAGTTAGCACCTAAGTGCGACACATGTTTTCGGCATGCTTTTGGTCATATAAACACTATTTCATTAAAATAGATTTGACTTTATACATTGTTAATGAAAAAATTGAAATTTCATTTAATAAATAAATTAAATTTAATTTTCGCAATGATCCTAATAGCTAGCACCTAAGTGCGACACATGTTTTGGCATGCTTTTGGTCATATAAACACTATTTTATCAAAATAATTTTAACTTTATGCATTGTTAATGAAAACATTGAAATTTCATTTAATAAATAAATTAAATTTAATTTTCGCAATGATCCTAATAGCTAGCACCTAAGTGCGACACATGTTTTCGGCATGCTTTTGGTCATATAAACACTATTTTATTAAAATAGATTTGACTTAATGCATTGTTAAAGAAAAAAATGAAATTTCAATTAATAAATAAATTAAATTTAATTTTCGCAATGATCCTAATAGCTAGCACCTAAGAACAACACATGTTTTCGGCATGCTTTTGGTCATATAAACACAATTTTATAAAATAGATTTGACTTTATGCCTTGTTAATGACAAAATAGAAATTTCATTTAATAAATAAATTAAATTTAATTTTCGCAAAGATCCTAATAGCCGACAATTAAGTGCGACACATGTTTTCGGCATGCTTGTGGTCATATAAACACTATTTTATTGAATCAAATTTGACTTTATGCATTGTTAATGAAAGAATTGAAATTTCATTTAATAAATAAAGTAAATTTAATTTTCGCAATGATCCTAACAGCCAGCTCCTAAGTGCGACACATGTTTTCGGCATGCTTTTGGTCATATAAACACTATTTTATTAAATTCGATTTACCTTTATGCATTGTTAATAAGAAAATTGAAATTTTATTTAATAAATAAATTAAATTTAATTTTCGCAATGATCCTAATAGCTGGCACCTAAGTGCGACACATGTTTTCGGCATGCTTTTGGTCATATAAACACTATTTTATTAAAATAGATTTGACTTTATGCATTGTTAATGAAAAAATTGCAATTTAATTTAATAAATAAATTTAATTTAATTTTCGCAATGATCCCTATTGCCAGTACCTAAGTACGACACATGTTTTCGGCATGCTTCAGGTCGTATAAAAACGATTTTATTAAAATAGATTTGACTTTATGAATTGTTAATCAAAAAAATAGAAATTTCATATAATAAATAAATTTAATTTAATTTTCGCAATGATCCTAATTGCTAGCACCTAAGTGCGACACATGTTTTCAGCATGCTTTTGGTCGTATAAACACGATTTTAATCAAATAAATTAGACTTTATGTGTTGTTGATGAAAAAATTGAAATTTCATTTAAAAAATAAATTAAATTTAATTTTCGCAATGATCCTAATAGCTAGCACCTAAAAACCACACATGTTTTCGGCATGCTTTTGGTCATATAAACACGATTTTATAAAATAGATTTGACTTTATGCCTTGTTAATGACAAAATAGAAATTTCATTTAATAAATAAATTGAATTTAATTTTCGCAATGATCCTAATAGCCAGCACCTAAGTGCGACACATGTGTTCGGCATGCTTTTGGTCATAAAACCACCATTTTCTTAAAATAGATTTGACTTTATGCATTGTTAATGAAAAAATTGAAATTTCATTTAATAAATAAAATAAATTTAATTTTCGCAATGATCCTAATAGCCAGCACCTAAGTGCGACATATTATTTCAGCATGCTTTTGGTCATATAAACACTATTTTATTAAAATAGATTTGACTTTATGCATTGTTAATGAAAAAATTGAAATTTCATTTAATAAATAAATTAAATTTAATTTTCGCAATGATCCTAATATTTAGCACCTAAGTGCGACACATGTTTTCGGCATGCTTTTGGTCATATAAACACTATTTTATTAAAATAGATGTGACTTTATACATTGTTAATGAAAAAAATTAAAATTTATTAATTAAATAAATTAAATTTAATTTTCGAAATGATCCTTGGCTAGCACCTAAATGCAACACATGTTTCCCGCATGCTTTTAATCATATAAACACGATTTCATTCAAATAGATTTTACTTTATGCATTGTTAATGCAAAAATAGAAAATTCATTTAAAAAATAAATTTAATTTTCGCAATGATCCCTACGACTAGGACTTAAGTGCGACACATGTTTTCGCCATGCTTTTTTTCGGATAAACACGATTTTAACCAAATAAAATCGACTTTATGTGTTGTTGATGAAAAAATTGAAATTTCATTTAATAAATAAATTAAATTAAATTTTCGCAATGATCCTAATAGCTAGCCCCTAAGTGCGACACATGTTTTCGGCTTTTGGTCATATAAACACTATTTAATTAAAATGGATTTTACTGTATGCATTGTTAATTAAGAAATTGAAATTTCATTTAATAAATGGATTAAATTTTATTTTCGCAATGATCCTAATAGCTAGCACCTAAGTGCGACACATGTTTTTGGCATGCTTTAGGTCATATAAACACTATTTTATTAAAATAGATTTGACTTAATGCATTGTTAAAGAAAAAATTGAAATTTCATTTAATAAATAAATTAAATTTAATTTTCGCAATGATCCTAATAGCTAGCACCTAAGAACAACACATGTTTTCGGCATGCTTTTGGTCATACTAACACAATTTTATAAAATAGATTTGACTTTATGCCTTGTTAATGACAAAATAGAAATTTCATTTAATAAATAAATTGAATTTAATTTTCGCAATGATCCTAATAGCTAGCACCTAAGTGCGACACATGGTATCGGCATGCTTTTGGTCATATAAACACTATTTTATTAAAATAGATTTGACTTAATGCATTGTTAATGAAAAAATTGAAATTTCTTTAATAAATAAATTAAATTTAATTTTCGCAATGATCCTAACGGCTAGCACCTAAGTGCGACACATGTTTTCGGCATGCTTTTGGTCGTATAAACACGATTTCATTAAAATGGATTTGACTTTATGCATTGTTAATGAAAAAATTGAAATTTAATTTAATAAATAAATTTAATTTAATTTTCGCAATGAACCTAATAGCTAGCACCTAAGTGCGACACATGTTTTCGGCATGTTTCTGGTCATATAAACACTATTTTATAAAAACAGATTTGACTTTATGCATTGTTAATGAAAAAAATTGAAATTTCATTTAATAAATAAATTAAATTTAATTTTCGCAATGATCCTAATAGCTAGCATCCAAGTGCGACACATGTTTTCCTCATGCTTTTGGTCATATAAACACCATTTTATTAAAATAGATGTGACTTTATGCATTGTTAATGAAAAAAATTAAAATTCATTTATTAAATAAATTAAATTAAATTTTCGCAATGATCCTTGTTAAGCACCTAAGTGCGACACATGTTTTCGGCATACTTTTGGTCGTATAAACACGATTTTAATCAAATAAATTAGACTTTATGTGTTGTTGATGAAAAAATTGAAATTTCATTTAAAAAATAAATTAAATTTAATTTTCGCAATGATCCTAATAGCTAGCACCTAAAAACAACACTTGTTTCGGCATGCTTTTGGTCATATAAACACGATTTTATAAAATAGATTTGACTTTATGCCTTGTTAATGACAAAATAGAAAATTCATTTATTAATAAATTAAATTTAATTTTCGCAATGATCCTGATAGCCAGCACCTAAGTGCGACACATGTGTTCGGCATGCTTTTGGTCATAAAACCACCATTTTCTTAAAATAGATTTGACTTTATGCATTGTTAATAAAATAATTGAAATTTCATTTAATAAATAAAATAAATTTAATTTTCGCAATGATCCTAATAGCCAGCACCTAAGTGCGACATATTATTTCGGCATGCTTTTGGTCATATAAACACTATTTTATTAAAATAGATTTGACTTTATGAATTGTTAATGAAAAAATTGAAATTTCATTTAGTAACTAGATTAAATTTAATTTTCGCAATGATCCTAACAGCTAGCACCTGAGAGCGACACATGTTTTCGGCATGCTTTAGGTCGTATAAACACGATTTTTCTAAAATAGATTTGACTTTGTGTATTGTTAATCAAAAAAATAGAAATTTCATATAATAAATAAATTTAATTTAATTTTCGCAATGATCCTTATAGCTAGCACCTTAGTGCGACACATGTTTTCGGCATGCTTCTGGTCATATAAACACTATTTTATTAAAATAGATTTGACTTTATGCATTGTTAATGAAAGAATTGAAATTTCATTTAATAAATAAATAAAATTTAATTTTCGCAATGATCCTACTAGCTAGCACCAAAGTGCGACACATGTTTTCGGCATGCTTTAGGTCGTATAAACACGATTTCATTAAAATAGATTTGACTTTATGCATTGTTAATAAAAAAAATGGAAATTTCATATAATAAATAAATTAAATTTAATTTTCGCAATGATCGTAATTGCTAGCACCTAAGTGCGACATATGTTTTCGGCAAGCTTTTGGTCATTTAAACACGATTTTATAAAATAGATTTGACTTTATGCCTTGTTAATGACAAAATAGAAATTTCATTTAATAAATAAATTTAATTTAATTTTCGCTATGATCCTTATAACCAGCTCCTAAGTGCGACACATGTTTTCGGCATGCTTTTGGTCATATAAACACTATTTTATTATAATAGATTTACCTTTATGCATTGTTAATGAGAAAATTAAAATTTTATTTAATAAATAAATTAAATTTAATTTTCGCAATGATCCTAATAGCTGGCACATAAGTGCGACACATGTTTTCGGCATGCTTTTGGTCATATAAACACTATTTTATTAAAATAGATTTGACTTTATGCATTGTTAATGAAAAAATTGGAATTAAATTTAATAAATAAATTTAATTTAATTTTCGCAATGATCCTTATTGCCAGCACCTAAGTGCGATACATGTTTTCGGCATGCTTTAGGTCGTATAAAGAGGATTTTATTAAAATAGATTTGACTTTATGAATTGTTAATCAAAAAAATAAAAATTTCATATAATAAATAAATTAAATTTAATTTTCGCAATGATCCTAATTGCAAGCTCCTAAGTGCGACACATGTTTTCGGCATGCTTTTGCTCATATAAACACTATTTTATTAAAATAGATTTGACTTTATGCATTGTTAATGAAAAAATTGAAATTTCATTTAGTAACTAGATTAAATTTAATTTTCGCAATGATCCTAACAGCTAGCACCTGAGAGCGACACATGTTTTCGGCATGCTTTTGATCGTAAAAACATGATTTTAATCAAATAAATTCGACTTTATATGTTGTTGATGAAAAAATTGAAACTTCATTTAATAAATAAATTAAATTTAATTTTCGCAATGATCCTAATAGCTAGCACCAAAGTGCGACACATGTTTTTGTCATGCTTTTGGTCATATAAACACTATTTTATTAAATCAGATTTGACTTTATGTATTGTTAATGAAAGAATTGAAATTTCATTTAATAAATAAATTAAATTTAATTTTCGCAATGATCCTAACAGACAGCTCCTAAGTGCGACACATGTTTTCGGTATGCTATAGGTCGTACGATGACGATTTCATTAAAATAGATTTAACTTTATGCATTGTTAATCAAAAAAATAGGAATTTCATTTAATAAATAAATTAAATTTAATTTTCGCAATGATCCTAATTACTAGCACCTAAGTGCGACACATGTTTTCGGCATGCTTTTGGTCGTATAAACACGATTTTAATCAAATAAATTCGACTTTATGTGTTGTTGATGAAAAAATTGAAACTTCATTTAATAAATAAATTAAATTTAATTTTCGCAATGATCCTAATAGCTAGCACCTAAAAACGACACATGTTTTCGGCATGCTTTTGGTCATATAAACACGATTTTATAAAATAGATTTGACTTTAAGCCTTGTTAATGACAAAATAGAAATTTCATTTAATAAATAAATTAAATTTAATTTTCGCAAAGATCCTAATAGCCAGCAATTAAGTGCGACACACGTTTTCGGCATGCTTTTGGTCATATAAACACTATTTAATTAAAATAGATTTGACATTTTGCATTGTTAATGAAAAAATTAAAATTTCATTTAATAAATAAATTAAATTTAATTTTCGCAATGATCCTAATAGCCAGCACCTAAGTGCGACACATGTGTTCGGCATGCTTTTGGTCATAAAACCACCATTTTTTTAAAATAGATTTGACTTAATGCATTGTTAATGAAAAAATTGAAATTTCATTTAATAAATAAAATAAATTTAATTATCGCAATGATCCTAATAGCCAGCACCTAAGTGCGACACATTATTTCAGCATGCTTTTGGTCATATAAACACTATTTTATTAAAATAGATTTGACTTTATGCATTGTTAATGAAAGAATTGAAATTTCATTTAATAAATAAATAAAATTAAATTTTCGCAATGATCCTAATAGCTAGCAACAAAGTGCGACACATGTTTTCGGCATGCTTTAGGTCGTATAAACACTATTTCATTAAAATAGATTAGACTTTATGCATTGTTAATAAAAAAAATAGAAATTTCATATAATAAATATTTTAAATTTAATTTTTGCAATGATCCTAATTGCTAGCACCTAAGTGCGACACTTGTTTTCGGTATGCTTTTGGCCGTATAAACACGATTTTATTCAAAAAAATTTCGACTTTATGTGATGTTGATGAAAAAATTGAAATTTCATTTAATAAATAAATTAAATTTAATTTTCGCAATGATCCTAATAGCCAGCACCTAAACGCGACACATGTTTTCGGCATGCTTTTGGTCATATAAACACGATTTTATAAAATAGATTTGACTTTATGCTTTGTTAATGACAAAATAGAAATTTCATTTAATAAATAAATTAAATTTAATTTTCGCAATGATCCAAATAGCTAGCACCTAAGTGCGACACATGTTTTCGGCATGCTTTTGATCATATAAACACTATTTCATTAAAATAGAATAACCTTTATGCATTGTTAATGAAAAAATTGATATTTCATTTAATAAATAAATTAAATTTAATTTTCGCAATGATCCTAATAGCTAGCACCTAAGTGCGACACATGTTTTCGGCATGTTTTTGGTCAAATAAACACTATTTCATTAAAATACATTTGACTTTATGTTTAGGTAATGAAAAAATTGAAATTTCATTTAACAAATAAATTTAATTTAATTTTCGCAATGATCCTAATAGCTAGCACCTAAGTGCGCTACATGTTTTCAGCAAGCTTTTGGTAATTTAGACACGATTTTATATAATAGATTTGACTTTATGCCTTGTTAATGACAAAATAGAAATTTCATTTAATAAATTAATTAAATTTAATTTTCGCAATGATCCTAATAGCTAGTACCTAAGTGCGACACATGTTTTCGGCATGCTTTTGGTCGCATAAACACGATTTTATTAAAATGGATTTGACTTTATGCATTGTTAATAAAAAAATTGAAATTTCATTTAATAAATAAATTTAATTTAATTTTCGCAATGATCCTAATAGCCAGCACCTGACTGCGACACATGTGTGCGGCATGATTTTGGTTATATAAACACTATTTTATTAAAATAGATTTGACTTTATGCATTGTTAATGAAAAAATTCAAATTTCATTTAATAAATAAATTAAATTTAATTTTCGCAATGATCCTAATGGCTAGCACCTAAGTGCGATACATGTGTTCGGCATGCTTTTGGTCGTATATACACGATTTTAATCAAATAAATTCGACTTTATTTGTTGTTGATGAAAAAACTAAAATATCATTTAATAAATAAATTAAATTTAATTTTCGCAATGATCCTAATAGCTAGCACCTAAAAACGACACATGTTTTCGGCATGCTTTTGGTCATATAAACACGATTTTATAAAATAGATTTGACTTTAAGCCTTGTTAATGACAAAATAGAAATTTCATTTAATAAATAAATTAAATTTAATTTTCGCAAAGATCCTAATAGCCAGCAATTAAGTGCGACACACGTTTTCGGCATGCTTTTGGTCATATAAACACTATTTAATTAAAATAGATTTGACATTTTGCATTGTTAATGAAAAAATTAAAATTTCATTTAATAAATAAATTAAATTTAATTTTCGCAATGATCCTAATAGCCAGCACCTAAGTGCGACACATGTGTTCGGCATGCTTTTGGTCATAAAACCACCATTTTTTTAAAATAGATTTGACTTAATGCATTGTTAATGAAAAAATTGAAATTTCATTTAATAAATAAAATAAATTTAATTATCGCAATGATCCTAATAGCCAGCACCTAAGTGCGACACATTATTTCAGCATGCTTTTGGTCATATAAACACTATTTTATTAAAATAGATTTGACTTTATGCATTGTTAATGAAAGAATTGAAATTTCATTTAATAAATAAATAAAATTAAATTTTCGCAATGATCCTAATAGCTAGCAACAAAGTGCGACACATGTTTTCGGCATGCTTTAGGTCGTATAAACACTATTTCATTAAAATAGATTAGACTTTATGCATTGTTAATAAAAAAAATAGAAATTTCATATAATAAATATTTTAAATTTAATTTTTGCAATGATCCTAATTGCTAGCACCTAAGTGCGACACTTGTTTTCGGTATGCTTTTGGCCGTATAAACACGATTTTATTCAAAAAAATTTCGACTTTATGTGATGTTGATGAAAAAATTGAAATTTCATTTAATAAATAAATTAAATTTAATTTTCGCAATGATCCTAATAGCCAGCACCTAAACGCGACACATGTTTTCGGCATGCTTTTGGTCATATAAACACGATTTTATAAAATAGATTTGACTTTATGCTTTGTTAATGACAAAATAGAAATTTCATTTAATAAATAAATTAAATTTAATTTTCGCAATGATCCAAATAGCTAGCACCTAAGTGCGACACATGTTTTCGGCATGCTTTTGATCATATAAACACTATTTCATTAAAATAGAATAACCTTTATGCATTGTTAATGAAAAAATTGATATTTCATTTAATAAATAAATTAAATTTAATTTTCGCAATGATCCTAATAGCTAGCACCTAAGTGCGACACATGTTTTCGGCATGTTTTTGGTCAAATAAACACTATTTCATTAAAATACATTTGACTTTATGTTTAGGTAATGAAAAAATTGAAATTTCATTTAACAAATAAATTTAATTTAATTTTCGCAATGATCCTAATAGCTAGCACCTAAGTGCGCTACATGTTTTCAGCAAGCTTTTGGTAATTTAGACACGATTTTATATAATAGATTTGACTTTATGCCTTGTTAATGACAAAATAGAAATTTCATTTAATAAATTAATTAAATTTAATTTTCGCAATGATCCTAATAGCTAGTACCTAAGTGCGACACATGTTTTCGGCATGCTTTTGGTCGCATAAACACGATTTTATTAAAATGGATTTGACTTTATGCATTGTTAATAAAAAAATTGAAATTTCATTTAATAAATAAATTTAATTTAATTTTCGCAATGATCCTAATAGCCAGCACCTGACTGCGACACATGTGTGCGGCATGATTTTGGTTATATAAACACTATTTTATTAAAATAGATTTGACTTTATGCATTGTTAATGAAAAAATTCAAATTTCATTTAATAAATAAATTAAATTTAATTTTCGCAATGATCCTAATGGCTAGCACCTATGTGCCACACATGTGTTCGGCATGCTTTTGGTCATATAAACACGATTTTATAAAATTGATTTGACTTTATGCCTTGTTATTGACAAAATAGAAACTTCATTTAATAAATAAATTAAATTTAATTTTCGCAATGATCCTAATAGCAAGTACCTAAGTGCGACACATGTTTTCGGTCATATAAACACTATTTTATTAAAATAGATTTGACTTTATGCATTGTTAATGAGAAAATTGAAATTTCATTTAATAAATAAATGAAATTCAATTTTCGCAATGATCCTAAAAGCTAGCACCTAAGTGCGACACATGTTTTCGGAATGCTTTTGGTCGTATAAACACGATTTTATTAAAATGGATTTGACTTTATGCATTGTTGATGAAAAAATTGAAATTTCATTTAATAAATAAAGAAAAATTTAATTTTCGCAATGATCCTAATTGCCAGCACCTAAGTGCGACACATTTGTTTATCATGCTTTTGGTCAAATAAACACTGTTTCATTAAAATTGATTTGACTTTTTGCATTGTTAATCAAAAAAATAGAAATTTAAAATAATAAATAAATTTAATTTAATTTTCGCAATGATCCTAATAGCTAGCACCTAAGTGCGACACATGTTTTCGGCATGCTTTTGGTCGTATAAACAAGATTTTAATCAAATAAATTCGACTTTATGTGTTGTTGATGAAATAATTGAAATTTCATTTAATTAATAAATTTAATTTAATTTTTGCAATGATCCTAATAGCCGGCACCTAAGTGCGACACTTGTTTTCGGCATGCTTTTGGTCATATAAACACTATTTCATTAAAATGGATTTGACTGTATGCATTGTCCATGAAAAAATTGAAATTTCATTTAATAAATAAATAAAAAATTAATTTTCGCAATGATCCTAATAGCCAGCACCTAAGTGCGACACATGTTTTTGGCATGCTTTTGGTCGTATAAAAACGATTTTATTAAAATAGATTTGACTTTATGCATTGTTAATGAAAGAATTGAAATTTCATTTAATAAACAAATAAAATTAAATTTTCGCAATGATCCTAATAGCTAGCAACAAAGTGCGACACATGTTTTTGGCATGATTTAGGTCGTATAAACACGATTTCATTAAAATAGATTAGACTTTATGCATTGTTAATAAAAAAAATAGAAATTTCATATAATAAATATTTTAAATTTAATTTTCGCAATGATCCTAATTGCTAGCACCTAAGTGCGACACTTGTTTTCGGTATGCTTTTGGCCGTATAAATACGATTTTATTCAAAAAAATTTCGACTTTATGTGATGTTGATGAAAAAATTGAAATTTCATTTAATAAATAAATTAAATTTAATTTTCGCAATGATCCTAATAGCCAGCACCTAAACGCGACACATGTTTTCGGCATGCTTTTGGTCATATAAACACGATTTTATAAAATAGATTTGACTTTATGCTTTGTTAATGACAAAATAGAAATTTCATTTAATAAATAAATTTAATTTAATTTTCGCAATGATCCTAATAGCTAGCACCTAAGTGCGACACATGTTTTCGACATGCTTTTGGTTATATAAACACTATTTAATTAAAATAGATTTGACATTATACATTGTTAGTGAAAAAATTGAAATTAAATTTAATAAATAAATTAAATTTAATTTTCGCAATGATCCAAATAGCTAGCACCTAAGTGCGACACATGTTTTCGGCATGCTTTTGATCATATAAATACTATTTCATTAAAATAGAATAACCTTTATGCATTGTTAATGAAAAAATTGATATTTCATTTAATAAATAAATTAAATTTAATTTTCGCAATGATCCTAATAGCTAGCACCTAAGTGCGACACATGTTTTCGGCATTCTTTTGGTCAAATAAACACTATTTCATTAAAATAGATTTGACTTTATGTTTAGGTAATGAAAAAATTGAAATTTCATTTAACAAATAAATTTAATTTAATTTTCGCAATGATCCTAATAGCTAGCACCTAAGTGCGCTACATGTTTTCGGAATGATTTCAGTCAAATAAACACTATTTCATTTAAAAAGATTTAACTTAATGCATTGTTAATAAAAAAATGAAATTTCATTTAATAAATAAATTAAATTTAATTTTCGCAATGATCCTAATAGCTAGCACCTAAGTGCGACACATTTTTTCGGCAATCTTTTGGTCATATAAACACTATTTTATTTAAGTAGATTTAACTTTATGCATTGTTAATGAAAAAATTGAAATTTCATTTATTAAATAAATTCAATTTAATTTTCGCAATGATTCTAATAGCTAGCACCTAAGTGCGACACATGATTCTGGCATGCTTCTGGTCATATAAACAAGATTTCATTAAAATAGATTTGACTTTATGCATTCTTAATGAAAAACTTGAAATTTCATATAATAAATAAATTAAATTTAATTTTCGCAATGATCCTAACAGCTAGCACCTAAGTGCGACACATGTTTTCGGCATGCTTTTGGTCATATAAACACTATTTTAATAACATAGATTTAACTTAATGCATTGTAAATAAAAAAATTGAAATTTCATTTAATAAATAAATTCAATTTAATTTTCGCAATGATCCTAATAGCTAGCACCTGAGTGCGACACATGTTTTTGGCATGCTTTTGGTCTAATAAACACTATATCATTAAAATAGATTTGACTTTATGCATTGTTATTGAAAAAATTGAAATTTCATTTAATAAATAAAATAAATTTAATTTTCGCAATGATCCTAATAGCCAGCACCTAAGTGCGACACATTATTTCGGCATGCTTTTGGTCATATAAACACTATTATATTAAAATAGATTTGACTTTATGCATTGTTAATGAAAGAATTGAAATTTCATTTAATAAATAAATAAAATTAAATTTTCGCAATGATCCTAATAGCTAGCAACAAAGTGCGACACATGTTTTCGGCATGATTTAGGTCGTATAACCACGATTTCATTAAAATAGATTAGACTTTATGCATTGTTAATAAAAAAAATAGAAATTTCATATAATAAATATTTTAAATTTAATTTTCGCAATGATCCTAATTGCTAGCACCTAAGTGCGACACTTGTTTTCGGTATGCTTTTGGCCGTATAAACACGATTTTATTCAAAAAAATTTCGACTTTATGTGATGTTGATGAAAAAATTGAAATTTCATTTAATAAATAAATTAAATTTAATTTTCGCAATGATCCTAATAGCCAGCACCTAAACGCGACACATGTTTTCGGCATGCTTTTGGTCATATAAACACGATTTTATAAAATAGATTTGACTTTATGCTTTGTTAATGACAAAATAGAAATTTCATTTAATAAATAAATTTAATTTAATTTTGGCAATGATCCTAATAGCCAGCACCTGACTGCGACACATGTTTTCGACATGCTTTTGGTTATATAAACACTATTTAATTAAAATAAATTTGACATTATACATTGTTAATGAAAAAATTGAAATTAAATTTAATAAATAAATTAAATTTAATTTTCGCAATGATCCAAATAGCTAGCACCTTAGTGCGACACATGTTTTCGGCATGCTTTTGATCATATAAACACTATTTCATTAAAATAGAATAACCTTTATGCATTGTTAATGAAAAAATTGATATTTCATTTAATAAATAAATTAAATTTAATTTTCGCAATGATCCTAATAGCTAGCACCTAAGTGCGACACATGTTTTCGGCATGCTTTTGGTCAAATAAACACTATTTCATTAAAATACATTTAACTTTATGTTTAGGTAATGAAAAAATTGAAATTTCATTTAACAAATAAATTTAATTTAATTTTCGCAATGATCCTAATAGCTAGCACCTAAGTGCGCTACATGTTTTCGGCAAGCTTTTGGTAATTTAGACACGATTTTATATAATAGATTTGACTTTATGCCTTGTTAATGACAAAATAGAAATTTCATTTAATAAATTAATTAAATTTAATTTTCGCAATGATCCTAATAGCTAGTACCTAAGTGCGACACATGTTTTCGGCATGCTTTTGGTCGCATTAACACGATTTTATTAAAATGGATTTGACTTTATGCATTGTTAATAAAAAAATTGAAATTTCATTTAATAAATAAATTTAATTTAATTTTCGCAATGATCCTAATAGCCAGCACCTGACTGCGACACATGTGTGCGACATGATTTTGGTTATATAAACACTATTTTATTAAAATAGATTTGACTTTATGCATTGTTAATGAAAAAATTGAAATTTCATTTAATAAATAAATAAAAATTTAATTTTCGCAATGATCCTAATTGCCAGCACCTAAGTGCGACACATTTGTTCATCATGCTTTTGGTCTAATAAACACTATTTTATTAAAATAGATTTGACTTTATGCATTGTTAATGAAAAAATTGAAATTTCATTCAATAAATAAATTAAATTTAATTTTCGCAATGATCTTAATGTCTAGCACCTAAGTGCGACAAATGTTTTTGGCATGCTTTTGGTCATATAAACACTATTTGATTAAAATAGATTTAACTTTATGCATTGTTAATGAAAAAATTGAAATTTCATTAATCAATAAATTTAATTTAATTTTCGCAATGATCTTAATAGCTAGGACCTAAGTGCGACACATGTTTTTGGCGTGCTTTCGGTCATATAAACACGATTTTATTGAAATAGATTTGACTTTATGCATTGTTAATGAAAAAATTGAAATTTCATTTAATAAATAAATTTAATTTAATTTTCGCAATGATCCTAATAGCTAGCACCTAAGTGCGACACATGTTTTTGGCATACTTTTGGTTATATAAACACGATTTATTCAAATAGATTTGACTTTATGCATTGTTAATGAAAAAATTGAAATTTCATTTAATAAATAAATAAAAATTTAATTTTCGCAATGATCCTAATTGCCAGCACCTAAGTGCGACACATTTGTTCATCATGCTTTTGGTCTAATAAACACCATTTTATTAAAATAGATTTGACTTTATGCATTGTTAATGAAAAAATTGAAATTTCATTTAACAAATAAAGTAAATTTAATTTTAGCAATGATCCTAATAGCCAGCACCTAACTGAGACCCATGTGTGCGGCATGCTTTTGGTCATATAAACACTATTTTATTTAAATAGATTTGACTTTATGCATTGTTAATGAAAAAATTGAAATTTCATTTAATAAATAAATTAAATTTCATTTTCGCAATGATCCTAACAGCCAGCACCTAAGTGCGACTCATGTATGCGGCTAGCTTTTGGTCATATAAACACTATTTTATTTAAATAGATTTGACTTTATGCATTGTAATGAAAAAAATGTAATTTCATTTAATAAATAATTTAAATTTAATTTTCGCAATGATCCTAAAAGCCAGCACCAAAGTGTGACACGTGTTTTCGGCATGCTTTTGATCATATAAACACTATTTCATTAAAATAGATTTAACTTTATGCATTGTTAATGAAAAAATTGTAATTTCATTTAATAAATAAATTAAATTTAATTTTCGCAATGATCCTAAAAGCCAGCACCTGAGTGCGACACATGTGTGCGGCATGCTTTTGGTCGTATAAACACTATTTTATTAAAATTGATTTAACTTTATGCATTGTTAATGAAAAAATTGAAATTTCATTTAATAAATAAATTAAATTTAATTTTCGCAATGATCCTAAAAGCCAGCACCTGAGTGCGACACATGTGTGCGGCATGCTTTTGGTCGTATAAACACTATTTTATTAAAATTGATTTAACTTTATGCATTATTAATGAAAAAATTGAAATTTCATTTAATAAATAAATTAAATTTAATTTTCGCAATGATCCTAATAGCTATCACCTAAGTGTGACACATGTTTTCGGCATGCTTTTGATCATATAAACACTATTTCATTAAAATAGTTTTAACTTTATGCATTGTTAATGAAAAAATTGAAATTTCATTTAATAAATAAATTAAATTCAATTTTTGCAATGATCCTAACAGCTTGCACCTAAGTGCGACACATGTCTTCGGCATGCTTTTGATCATATAAACACTATTTCATTAAAATTCATTACCTTATACTTTACAATGTACCGGAATCTTCTGCTTCCACCAATGAAGACCGCGCACAACACGACTTAGGGGAACTCAACAAGATTCTTCATCATCATTATGGAACCGTTTCCGCGCCGAGGAAAATAATACGACTGGGCAAGAAAACAAGTGGAAAAATTCGTCCCATAAAATTTGTGTACGACGACAAAGAAATTGTTAGCAGAATTTTAAAAATTGACATCTCTAAGCAAAATTCTAACAATTTTAAGTTAAAGCGTGATCTAACTGTAATGCAAAGAAGCGAGTTGAGATTATTACACGCAGAAATAAAAGATAGGCAATCTAAAGGTGAGAACAACATAAAAATTAAATTTGTAAACGATAATCCTATTATAGTCGCATTTGGTGCCAATCGGATTCCAGGGAAAAAGTCAACCACTAAAGATACAAGCAAGGCTACTACATCGGAAAACTAACAGCGTCTCAACAGAACACTCTCACATGCTACTATCAAAATGTAAGGGGTCTTAATACCAAAGCGGCAGAATTCTTTAATAGTGTGGAATATAATGATTTCGATATCATTGCCTGAACAGAGACGTGGCTGAAGGATAGTGTCAACAGTAACGAATTTTTTAGTAATAATTATGTCGTGTCACGTGATGATAGGAATTTACGTAAGGGAGGTGGCACACTGATTGCCACCAAAAACATCTAATTGCACAACCGATATCTAATCCACTTAAATCTCCGAATATTGATGTAACTATTGTCAAAATATTTATTGATAAACGCTGCTTACTCATAATTTGTCCCTATATTGCACCTACGACACCTATTGATGAGTACGTTGCGTTTCTTGAATATATGGAAAACTTAATAACAAGTGAAAATGCTATTGTGTGTGGCGATTTCAATATTCCCGATTATATCAAAGTAAATAATCAATGTGCTCTCTCAAATAAATTAGAACGTACTGTAAATTTTATTAACTTTTGTGGGCTTCATCAGTGTAACTATGTACTAAATAACATGGACAGATTATTGGACCTAGTTTTCGTATCTGAATCATTAGACTGTAAAGTCATACTTTCTGAAGACGCTTTAGTTCCCGTCGATTTATATCATCCACCCTTGGAAGTAACAATATCCTGGAAATCACCTAACCGCCGTTTTTATAACACTCACAACAATGATATGACTTACAATTTTCGCCGAGCCAATTTTCCTCTGCTATATGAAGAATTATGTAGCATCGACTGGTCAAACATTGAATACTCACAAAATATTGATGATGTCTGTGAATATTTCTATGCAACACTGTATAGTGTCTGTGATAAATTTGTACCTAAGCGCAGAACGATAAATAAAAGATCCTACCCAGTATGGTTTGATAGTGAGATAATAAATAATCTGAAGAAGAAAAACATAATGCGGAAAAAGTGCAGGGATAACCCAAGCATCCAGAACAAACTTAAACTTAAAAATATACGAAGGGATGGAAATTATAAAATAGCTATGTCATACAGAAAATTTATTAATAATTCGGAGGAGTCCATCAAACGGAATCCTAAAGAATTTTGGACATTCATGAATCAAAAGCGAAAAGCAACGAGGATACCTGGTGCTATGACTCTAAATGATAATGTACTCACATGCTCCAAAGACATAGTTAATGGTTTTGCAACGCATTTCAGCTCGATCTACCCCGCACCCTACATTAATGATTGTAGAGTGCTTCCCTCAGATGTTATGGGCAATTTCCGATTAAGTGAGAGTGAAGTTCTCACAAAATTAATGAATATGGACTCTAAAATCACTGCTGGTGTAGATCATTTGCCGGAATTTTTTGTGAAAGACTTGGCAGTCTTACTTGCAAAACCACTGACATACATATACAACCTTATATTAAAATCTGGTACTTATCCTAAGTTATGGAAACGAGTAAGAATTTGTCCTATCTTTAAATCTGGTGAAAAGTCTAATATTTTCAATTATCGCCCCATAGCTATAATATGTAACTTCTCCAAAATATTCGAAAGCCTATTATCTGATCATATTTATTCCTTGCTTAAATCACAATTGAGTACACATCAGCATGGTTTTATGCAAAAAAGATCCACATTGACCAATCTTCTGTGTATTACCGAAAGAGTGGCACAGTGTCTCGATAACAACCTACAAATGGATATTGTGTACACGGATCTGTCAAAAGCATTTGATAAGATGCCACATAGCGTACTTTTGGAGAAATTACATAAATTTAATATCAATGCTAATGTTATCTCAGTGATTCAGGCGTACCTGTACAATAGGGAACAATTTGTTGAATATAAGGGGTGTACGTCGGAGATTTATATCGCGACTAGTGGTGTGCCACAGGGCTCAAACCTGGGACCTCTGTTATTTTTGCTTTTTATTAATGATGTCGCCGATGTTTTGACGTGCGATTTTCTTATATATGCTGATGATATAAAGCTATACAAAACTATACAATCCCTAGATGATTGCACTGATTTACAACAGAACGTATGCAGATTAGAATCTTGGTGCGATAACAACCAACTTGTACTAAATATAGATAAATGCTCTGTTATATTGTATACTAGGAAGAAACTTAATAATGTTAATTTTTCATACAAAATTCATAATATAGTCATTAGCCGAAAACAATTTATTATAGATCTAGGGGTAACGTTTGACCACCAACTTAATTTCGTTTGTCATATAGATCAGATAGTAAGAGACTGCTACAAAGCAATTGGCTTCATAATTCGGTCAACCAAGGAATTTAAAAATCCCTTGGCACTAGTTTCTTTGTATCAGTCTCTTGTTATATCCAAAATTGATTACTGTGCTGCTATATGGGTACCAAACTATCATGTTCATCTAAACAAATTGGAGCGTATTCAGAAACGGTTCCTCAAATATCTACATCATTTTATTACAGGGCATTACCCTCGTGATGACATGTTGTACACTGATTTACTAATCAAGTATAAATTTCAATCAATAACGGATAGGCATAGAAAAATATTAGTAACGACGCTTTACAATATTATTCACAATAAATGTGATTGCAGTGTAATACTTAATATGATTAATATCCATGTTCCTTACTGTTCTATTAGAAATGCCCTTACATTTAATTATAATATTCCACGCATCAATCATCACGGAAATTCACCTGTAGTCAAAATGATAAAATCTTACCACAACATTCAGCACACAGTGGACATATTTTGCGATAAGAGAAGCACTTTCTTAAACTTGCTTCGTTCTCTGTAATAATGATTTGTCTGCCTGTGTATTTATCTTCATTCATTCATTGTACTTCCATACGAATTTATATTTTTTCCCCAAACAATTGATTTGAATTGTAATTTTAATTTTTCTTTTGAATATTAATGTTAATTTTAGTTTTTAAGTCGCGTTTATTATAAACATATATTATGGTTAATTTAGGTTAAGTTTTGTGTTTACGATGTATTTTAATTTTTCTTTTTATGATATTTCTCTGTAATTAGATCCATTTGTATCTGTTGAGAAGTAAATAAATAAATAAATAAATAAATAAATAAATAAATAAATAAATAAATAAATAAATAACTAAATAAATAAATAAATAAATAAATAAATAAATAAATAAATAAATAAATAAATAAATAAATAAATAAATAAATAAATAACTAAATAAATAAATAAATAAATAAATAAATAAATAAATAAATAAAATTGATTTGACTTAATGCCTTGTTAATGACAAAATATAAATTATACTTAATAGATAAATTCAATTTAATTTTCGCAATGATCCTAATAGCTAGCACCTCAGTGCGACACATGTTTTTGGCATGATTTTGATCATATAAACACTGTTTCATTAAAAAAGATTTGATTTAATGCATTGTTAATGAAAAAATTGAAATTTCATTTAATTCATAAATTAAATTTAATTTTCGCAATGATCCTTATAGCTAGCACCTAAGTGCGACACATGTTTTCGGCATGCTTTTGGTTAAATAAACACTATTTTATTAAAATAGATTTAACTTTATGCATTGTTAGTGAAAAAATTGTAATTTAATTTAATAAATAAATTAAATTTAATTTTTGCAATGATCCTAATAGCTAGCCCCTAAGTGCGACACATGTTTTCGGCATGCTTTTGGTCAGATAAACACTATTTCATTAAAATAGATTTAACTTTATCCATTGTTAACGAAAAAATTAAAATTTCATTTAATTAATAAATAAAAATTTAATTTTCGCAATGATCCTTATAGCCAGCACCTAAGTGCGACACATTTGTTCATAATGCTTTTGGTCAAATAAACACAATTTTACTAAAATAGATTTGACTTTATGCATTGTTAATGAGAAAATTGAAATTTCATTTAATAAATAAATTAAATTTAATTTTCGCAACGATCCTAATAGCTAGCACCTAAGTGCGACACATATTTTCCGCATGCTTTTGGTCATATAAACACGAATTTTATTAAAATAGATTTGACTTTATGCATTGTTAATGCAAAAATAGAAATTTAATTTAAAAAATAAATTAAATTTAATTTTCGCAATGATCCTAATAGCTAGTACCTAAGTGGAATACATGTTTTTGGCATGCTTTTGGTCGTATAAATACGATTTTTTTAAAATAGATTTGACTTTATGCATTGTTAATGAAAAAATTAAAAATGCATTGTTAATGAGAAAATTGAAATTTCATTTAATAAATAAATTAAATTTAATTTTCGCAACGATCCTAATAGCTAGCACCTAAGTGCGACACATATTTTCCGCATGCTTTTGGTCATATAAACACGAATTTTAATAAAATAGATTTGACTTTATGCATTGTTAATGCAAAAATAGAAATTTCATTTAATAAATAAATTAAATTTAATTTTCGCAATGATCCTGATGGTTAGCACCTAAGTGCGACACATGTTTTCCGCATGCTTTTGGTCATATAAACACGATTTTATTAAAATAGATTTGACTTTATGCATCGTTAATGCAAAAATTGAAATTTCATTTAAAAATAAATTAAATTTAATTTTCGCAACGATCCTAATAGCTAGCACCTAAGTGCGACACATATTTTCCGCATGCTTTTCCGCATGATCCTAATGGATACCACCTTAGTGCGACACATGTTTTCGGCATGCTTTTGGTCATATAAACACGATTTTATTAAAATAGATTTGACTTTATGCATTGTTAATAGAAAAACAGAAATTTCATTTAATAAATTAATTAAATTTAATTTTCGCAATGATCCTAAAAGTTAGCACCTATATGCGACACATGTTTTCCGCATGCTTTTGGTCATATAAACACGATTTCATTAAAATTGATTTGACTTTATGCATTGTTAATGCAAAAATAGAAATTTCATTTAATAAATAAATTCAATTTAATTTTCGCAATGATCCTAATGGCCAGCACCTAAGTGCGACCCATGTTTTCCGCATGCTTTTGGTCATATAAACACTTTTTTATCAAAATAATTTAACTTTATGCATTGTTAATAAAAAAATTAAAATTTCATTTAATAAATAAATTAAATTTAATTTTCGCAATGATCCTAATAGCTAGCACCTAAGTGCGACACATGTTTTCCGCATGCTTTTGGTCATATGAACACGATTTCATTAAAATAGATTTGACTTTATGCATTGTTAATGTAAAAATAGAAATGTCATTTAATAAATAAATTAAATTTAATTTTCGCAATGATCCTAATAGCTTGTACCTAAGTGCGACACATGTTTTCCGCATGCTTTTGGTCATATAAACACTATTTCATCAAAATAATTTTAATTTTATGCATTGGTAATGAAAAAATTGAAATTTTATTTAATAAATAAATTAAATTTAATTTTCGCAATGATCCTTATGGCTAGCACCTAAGTGCAACACATGTTTTCGGCATGATTTTAATCATATAAACACGATTTCATTAAAATAGATTTGAGTTTATGCATTGTTAATAAAAAAACAGAAATTTCATTTAATAAATAAATTAAATTTAATTTTCGCAATGATCCTAATAGCTAGCACCTAAGTGCAACACATGTTTTGGCATGCTTTTGATCAGATAAACACTATTTCATTAAAATAAATTTGACTTTATGCATTCTTAATGAAAAAATTGAAAAATTATTTAATAAATAAATTAAATTTACTTTTCGCAATGATCCTTATGGCTAGCACCTAAGTGCAACACATCTTTTCGGCATACTTTTAATCAAATAAACACGATTTCATTAAAATAGATTTGACTTTATGCATTGTTAATAAAAAAACAGAAATTTCATTTAATAAATAAATTAAATTTAATTTTCGCAATGATCCTAATAGTTAGCACCTAAGTGCAACACATGTTTCGGCATGCTTTTGATCAGATAAACACTATTTCATTAAAATAGATTTGACTTTATGCATTGTTAATAAAAAAACAGAAATTTCATTTAATAAATAAATTAAATTTAATTTTCGCAATGATCCTAATAGCTAGCACCTAAGTGCAACACATGTTTCGGCATACTTTTGATCAGATAAACACTATTTCATTAAAATAGATTTGACTTTATGCATTCTTAATGAAAAAATTGAAATTTCATTTAATAAATAAAATAAATTTAATTTTCGCAATGCTCCTAATAGCTGGTACCTAAGTGCGACACTTGTTTTCGGCATGCTTTTGGTCATATAAACAAGTTTTTTATTAAAATAGATTTGACTTTATGCAATGTTAAAAAAAAAATAGAAATTTCATTTAATAAATAAATTTAATTTAATTTTCGCAATGATCCTCATAGCTAGCACCTAAGTGCGACACATGTTTTCCGCATGCTTTTGGTCATTTGAACACTATTTTATTAAAATAGATTTGACTTTATGCATTGTTAATAAAAAAATAGAAATTTCATTTAATAAATAAATTAAATTTAATTTTCGCAATGATCCTAATAGCTAGCACCTAAGTGCGACACTTGTTTTCGGTATGCTTTTGGTCATAGAAACAAGTTTTTATTAAAATAGATTTGACTTTATGCATTGTTAATAAAAAAATAGAAATTTCATTTAAAAAATAAATTAAATTTAATTTTCGCAATGATCCTAATAGCTAGCACCTAAGTGCGACACTTGTTTTCGGTATGCTTTTGGTCATAGAAACAAGTTTTTATTAAAATAGATTTGACTTTATGCATAGTTAATAAAAAAAAAAATTTCATTTAATAAATAAATTAAATTTAATTTTCGCAATGATCCTAATAGTTAGCACCTAAGTGCGACACATGTGTTCTGCATGCTTTTGGTCATATAAACACGATTTCATTAAAATAGATTTGACTTTATGCATTGTTAATAAAAAACAGAAATTTCATTTAATAAATAAATTAAATTTAATTTGCGCAATGATCCTTAAGGCTCGCACCAAAGTGCAACACATGTTTTCGGCATGCTTTTAATCAAATAAACACGATTTCATTAAAATAGATTTGACTTTATGCATTGTTAATAAGAAAACAGAAATTTCATTTAATAAATGAATTAAATTTAATTTTCGCAATGATCCTAATAGCTAGCACCTAAGTGCGACACATGTGTTCGTCATGCTTTTGGTCACATAAACACTATTAAATTAAAATGGATTTGACTTTATGCATTGTTAAGAAAAAAATTGAAATTTCATTTAATAAATAAATTAAATTTAATTTTCCCAATGATCCTAATAGCTAGCACCTAAGTGCGACACATGTTTTCGGCATGCTTTTGGTCACATAAACATTATTTCAATAAAATATATTTGACTTTATGCATTGTTAATGAAAAAATTGAAATTGCATTTAATAAATAAATTAAATTTAATTTTCGCAATGAACCTAATAGCCAGCACCTAAGTGCAACACATGTTTTCTTCATGCTTTTGGTCATATAAACACTATTTTATCAAAATAATTTTAACTTTATGCATTGTTAATGAAAAAATTATAATTTCATTTAATAAATAAATTAAATTTAATTTTCGCAATGATCCTAATAGCTAGCACCTAAGTGCGACACATGTGTTCGTCATGCTTTTGGTCATATAAACACTATTAAATTAAAATGGATTTGACTTTATGCATTGTTAAGAAAAAAATTGAAATTTCATTTAATAAATAAATTAAATTTAATTTTCCCAATGATCCTAATAGCTAGCACCTAAGTGCGACACATGTTTTCGGCATGCTTTTGGTCACATAAACATTATTTCATTAAAATATATTTGACTTTATGCATTGTTAATGAAAAAATTGAAATTGCATTTAATAAATAAATTAAATTTAATTTTCGCAATGAACCTAATAGCCAGCACCTAAGTGCAACACATGTTTTCTTCATGCTTTTGGTCATATAAACACTATTTTATCAAAATAATTTTAACTTTATGCATTGTTAATGAAAAAATTATAATTTCATTTAATAAATAAATTAAATTTGATTTTCGCAATAATCCTAACAGCTAGCACCCAAGTGCGACACATGTGTTCGGCATGCTTTTGGTCATATAAACACTATTCAATTAAAATAGATATGACTTTATGCATTGTTAATGAAGAAATAGAAATTTCATATGAGAAATAAATTTAATTTAATTTTCGCAATAAACCTAATGGCTAGCACCTAAGTGCGACACATCTTTTCAGCATGCTTTTGGTCATATAAACACGATTTTATTAAAATAGATTTGACTTTATGCATTGTTAATGAAAAAATTGAAATTTCATTTAATAAATAAATTAAATTTAATTTTCGTAATGATTCTAATAGCTATCAATTAAGTGCGACACAGGTTTTTTGCATGCTTTTGATCATATAAACACTATTTTATTAAAATAGATTTGACTTTATGCATTGTTAATGAAAAAATAGAAATTTAATATAATAAATATATTCAATTTAATTTTCGCAATGATCCTACTAGCTAGCACGTAAGTGCGACACATGTCTTCGACATGCTTTTGGTCATATAAACACGATTTCATAAAAATAGATTTGACTTTATGCATTGTTAATGAAAAAATAGAATTTTCATTTAATAAATAAATTAAATTTAGTTTTCGCAATGATCCTAATAGCTAGCACCTAAGTGCGACACATGTGTTCGTCATGCTTTTGGTCATATAAACACTATTAAATTAAAATGGATTTGACTTTATGCATTGTTAAGAAAAAAATTGAAATTTCATTTAATAAATAAATTAAATTTAATTTTCCCAATGATCCTAATAGCTAGCACCTAAGTGCGACACATGTTTTCGGCATGCTTTTGGTCACATAAACATTATTACATTAAAATATATTTGACTTTATGCATTGTTAATGAAAAAATTGAAATTGCATTTAATAAATAAATTAAATTTAATTTTCGCAATGAACCTAATAGCCAGCACCTATGTGCAACACATGTTTTCTTCATGCTTTAGGTCATATAAACACTATTTTATCAAAATAATTTTAACTTTATGCATTGTTAATGAAAAAATTAATATTTGATTTAATAAATAAATTAAATTTGATTTTCGCAATAATCCTAATAGCTAGCACCCAAGTGCGACACATGTGTTCGGCATGCTTTTGGTCATATAAACACTATTCAATTAAAATAGATATGACTTTATGCATTGTTAATGAAAAAATAGAAATTTCATATGAGAAATAAATTTAATTTAATTTTCGCAATAAACCTAATGGCTAGCACCTAAGTGCGACACATCTTTTCAGCATGATTTTGGTCATATAAACACGATTTCATTAAAATAGATTTGACTTTATGCATTGTTAATGAAAAAATTGAAATTTCATTTAATAAATAAATTAAATTTAATTTTCGTAATGATTTTAATGGCTATCAATTAAGTGCGACACAGGTTTTTCGCATGCTTTTGGTCATATAAACACTATTTTATTAAAATAGATTTGACTTTATGCATTGTTAATGAAAAAATAGAAATTAAATATAATAAATATATTCAATTTAATTTTCGCAATGATCCTACTAGCTAGCACGTAAGTGCGACACATGTCTTCGACATGCTTTTGGTCATATAAACACGATTTCATAAAAATAGATTTGACTTTATGCATTGTTAATAAAAAAATAGAATTTTCATTTAATAAATAAATTAAAGTTAGTTTTCGCAATGATCCTAATAGCTAGCACCTAAGTGCGACACATGTTTTCGGCATTCATTTGATAATTTCAATACGAATTTAATCAAATAAATTCGACTTTATGCATTGTTATTGAAAAAAATGAAATTTTATTTAATAAATACATTTAATTTAATTTTTGAAATGATCCTAACCGTTAGCGCCAAAATGTGACACATGTTTTCGGCATGCGATAGGTCATATAAACACGACGTCGATCAATCAAATTCGACTTTATGCATTGTTATTAAAAAAATTGAAATTTCATTTTATAAATAAATTAAATTCAATTTTTGCAATGATCCTAACAGCTGGCACCAATATGCGACACATGTTTTCGGCATGCTGTCGGTCATATAAACACGATTTCAATCAAACAATTTCGACTTTAAGCTTTGTTATTGAAAAAATTGAAATTTCATTTAATAAATAAATTAAATTTAATTTTCGCAATGATCCTAATAGCTAGCACCTAAGTGCGACACATGTTTTCCGCATGCTTTTGGTCATATAGACACTATTTCATCAAAATAATTTTAATTTTATGCATTGGTAATGAAAAAATTGAAATTTCAATTAATAAATAAATTAAATTTAATTTTCGCAATGATCCTTATGGCTAGCACCTAAGTGCAACACATGTTTTCGGCATGCTTTTAATCTTATAAACACGATTTCATTAAAATAGATTTGACTTTATGCATTATTAATAAAAAAACAGAAATTTCATTTAATAAATAAATTTAATTTAATTTTCGCAATGATCCTAATAGTTAGCACCTAAGTGCGACACATGTTTTCGGCATGCCTTTGGTCATATAAACACTATTTCATTAAAATAGATTTGACTATATGCATTGTTAATGAAAAAATTGAAATTTCATTTAATAAATAAATAAATTAAATTTAATTTTCGCAATGATCCTAATAGTTAGCACCTAAGTGCGACACATGTTTTCGGCATGCTTTTGGTCATATAAACACTATTTCATTAAAATAGATTTGACTTTATACATTGTTAATGAAAAAATTGAAATTTCATTTAATAAATAAATTAAATTTAATTTTCGCAATGATCCTAATAGCTAGCACCTAAGTGCGACACATGTTTTGGCATGCTTTTGGTCATATAAACACTATTTTATCAAAATAATTTTAACTTTATGCATTGTTAATGAAAACATTGAAATTTCATTTAATAAATAAATTAAATTTAATTTTCGCAATGATCCTAATAGCTATCACCTAAGTGCAACACATGTTTTGGCATGCTTTTGGCCATATAAACACTATTTCATTAAAATAGATTTGACTTTATGTGTGATGGAATAATTATGTCCTAAATAATAAAGTGTTGTAATGTATGTGCTGAGTCGGAATTGTGTAAGAATGTGTGCTGACTCCAGATTGCAATGCAATGGCAATTAATGGGGTCAGAGAATGAATGGGTGAATGATTGATATTAAGCTAGTTAGTTCTTAGTAGAGAGTCGAAGAAGAGGCATGTATTCTAGTAATTCAATAAATGATTAAAATGAATAAGTGAAGCGTTTCCATGAAGTTCCCGAGCGGCCCGAGGAAGAAACATCACATGGCGATCCTGCCAAGATAATCCTGCTGATTCGGAAAATACAATCCTGCTAAAACAATTAAAAATCCAAGTCATCATGGGGAATTATCAGACCAAAAAGGAAGAAGAAATTATTATTGCTCAAACTGGGAATAGTGGAGGCGCAACTAATAACGGTACGTTTGGAGGATCATTTAATATTTTGGAAATTGGGGGGTTCCAGTTCGTCTTCATATGCTGTGCGTTGATTGCATACTTGGGATGGCGCCGATGCAACAGAAAAATCAACAAGAAGATAGCACGAGAAATCCGCAACAGCCAGGAGCTGCTCAACCTACGCATCCGAGACGTTTAGTGAGTACACAAATAGTGCGCAATAAATATCGCGAATGACTGAACTTTTAGCGTTCGAAATAGTAATAGACAGAGTTAAAAAATTTAGCGTTAATTTAAATAAAGATAATCGACAACGTAGGGAAAATAAAGAAATTATAAAGCAACAGTTAGGTAAATTAGAGAAATTGAAATTAGAGGTGAATGAATTAATAGAACAGGCTAATGAGAAATTGTTAAGTGCGAAAGTAGAAGTAAGAAATACAGTTAAATCATATATAAAAATTATTCAAAATTATATTAAAGAGTCGAGTGTTATTTTGGAGAGTAGGTTAGAAACATTAGGAACTAGTGTTAGCGATTTGGGTACTAACTTAGCAAATATATCGGTAAAAATGGATGGAAAGTTTTGTTTAAAGACTGCGGGAAGTCTACTGCCCGTAATGGATGGTAGTGAAAAAACTACTAAAAAGCTGATAGATTCAATTAATTTCTATGCGTCAATGTTACAAGATGATGGGAAAGAAATTTTAATTTCATATATTTTACAAACTAGACTATCTGAAAATGCAAAAATTCGATTAAACAAAAATTATGATTCGGTAAACGATTTAGTTAAGGATATTAGGAAAAATTTTGTATCGAAAAAATCCGCAACTACACTTGCCAGTCAATTACACCAGGCGAGACAAACCAGTAAGTCAATTGATGAATTCGGTAGCGAGATTGAACAACTGCTTAGCGAATTAACTCTTTCGCAGGCGGGGGACGATGAGAATTTATTGGTATCATTACGTAAGGTCAATGAAGATATTGCAATCAATTCATTTTGCAATGGAATCAGAAATCACGATTTAAGGACAATATTAAAAGCCCGACACTGCAGTACATTAAAAGAAACAATTACAATTGCTTTAGACGAGGAAAAAAACAAGCCACACAATGCAAATGTATTTCACATGCATAAAGGGATTTATAGATCAAATTCTTCTCATAATAGACCAGTCAATTCAAATAACAGGGGTCGAAGTAATAATGCAAATTTTCGTAATTTTCGTGGACAAACAAGAGATTACGCAAATATAAATAGACCAGTTAATAATTTTTCGCAACCTCAGCGATGGGTTAATCGAGGTCGAGGTACGAACCGAGCAACGTTCACAAATCGTGGACGTCGCGTTCCACAAATTAATGCCGTGGCCGCAGAAACTGCGAATAATGCACAATCCGAAGATCGGTCTTTTCGTGGACAATAAATTAGAATGCGTGTTTGCGATTAGTTCTTTAAATTATATTAGAGTACGTAACGGGGAAGAGGAATTAGTATTTTTACTGGACACGGGAGCGTCCATTAGCATTATATTTTCAAATAAATTAAACGAGAGTAACTTAATTGATGCAAGTGAGGGAATAAAAGTAAATGGAATTGCAGGGTCAACAACTACAACAGGTTCTGTTAAATTATTTTTACAAATGGGAGATGCAATGATTAGTCATAAATTCTTTATATTACAAGAATCTTATGGTAACATAAACGGAATTATAGGATCTGATTTTATCCTTAAACACAAAGCACAACTCGATTTTGAAAAATTTAAGTTTTCCTTTTGGCATAATTCGTTGAAAATTGTGTTAGACATAGAATCTGACTACAATGAGGTTAGTAGCATTCCACCCCGGTGTGAAGTTGTTAAATATTTCTCGGTGGATGAATTAGATGATTGTGTTGTGATGCCATTAGAAATTGCAGACGGTGTATTTACAGCAAGCATCATAGCTCGCCCAGACTCGCATAAAATTCCAGTGCGTATTCTTAATACAACCGACCCCGAAGTACAAATTAGAAATTTTCAACCAAAGATTAGCAAGCTGACAGAGTTTGAATTATATAAATTTGAAACGGCTGACATGACAGTGGATAGGATTGATAAATTACTGGATTTGGTTAACGTAAAACACTTAAATAAAGAAGAAATAACAACGATACATAAAATATGTGCGAAGTATGCCGACACATTCCTTTTGGAAGGTGATAAGTTGACAGTGACAAATATTATTAAAGAAAGTATTCGAGTAAAAAAAGATTCACATCCTGCTTATGTAAAACCATTTAGACTACCACAAGCTCACCAAACTGAAATTGATACTCAAATAAATAAAATGCTTAAAGAGGGTATAATTGAGGAAACAAGATCAAATTGGTCGTCACCTTTGCTGATTGTTCCAAAGAAAAGTGATACAGGTAGCAACAAGTGGAGAGTGGTAATCGATTATAGACAATTGAACAAAAATATTGAAGATGACCGATTTCCTTTACCTAATGTTACGGAAATTTTAGATTCGTTGTCAGGAGCGATTTACTTTTCTCATTTAGATCTATCACAAGGTTATTATCAAGTTGAATTAGAGCACAACAGTAGGAAATATACAGCATTTACTATAAGAAAGGGTCAGTTTCAAATGACAAGGTTACCGATGGGTTTAAAAACCAGCCCTAGTTCATTTTCAAGAGTAATGACTATAGCAATGTCAGGATTAAATTACGATTCATGTTTTGTATATCTCGATGATTTAATCGTTTTCGGAAATAGCTTACAACAGCATAATCAAAATTTAGTTAAAGTATTAGATAGACTTCGAAATGTAAATTTGAAATTAAATCCTTCGAAATGTCAATTTCTTAAAAAAGAAATATTATATTTAGGTCATGTAATTTCATCAGAGGGTATATCACCAGATCCAAGTAAAATTAGTTCTATTCTTAACTACCCTGTTCCACAAAATGCTGATGAATGTAGACGATTTGTAGCTTTTGCAAACTATTACAGAAAATTTATTCCAAATTTCGCGCAAATTGCAAATCCATTAAATAAATTAAGTAGAAAGGCAGCAATATTTAACTGGGATGATATCTGTCAAATGTCGTTTAAAACTTTACAAAATTGTTTAGTTAATCCACCAATCTTACAGTATCCTAATTTTGCTTCAGAAAATGAATTTATTTTAACAACAGATGCCTCTGGCTATGCAATAGGCGCTGTGTTATCGAATTCAGATAATAAACCAGTTGCTTATGCTAGTAGAGCGTTAAATAAAGCGGAAATAAATTATGCAACAATAGAAAAAGAATTGTTGGCCATCGTATGGTCTGTAAAACATTTTAGACCGTATTTGTATGGACGAAAATTTAGAATCCTTACTGACCATAGACCGTTAATATATCTTTTTGGAATGAACAACCCATCTTCACGATTGACTAAATTTAGATTAGTGTTAGAGGAATTTGATTTCTCTGTGCATTATGTTAAAGGTAAAGAAAACACAACTGCAGATGCACTATCTAGAATTAAAATCGAATTGAATGATCTTAGAGATATGTCGAAAAATATTAATGTAAACATAATAACAAGGTCAAGGGAGTATAAAAAAGTCGACAACGAAATTCTGACGGATTTAAGTCAAACTAACAATAATCGGACAGGCCATCCGGGACTTGTTGAGTTACTAAAGCCACCAGAAAACGCAATTGAATTAAAACATATGTCACAACCAAGATTGAAAACTTCTTGCAATGAACAAGTAGGAAATTCGGGAAATATTATATATAATAAAAGATTGAAGGTAATTTATATGAAACTAGGTACTCGATCAACGCCAGCCCTAGACGCGGAGTTGAGAGACTTAGAAAGAATTTGTAGAGATAATGGGATTGCGCAATTATATATAGAAAAAAGTCCGGCAAATTATCAATTAATAACCCGATTATCAAAACAACTTGGAAGGATCAGAGATTTAAAAATTAAAGTATGTATTATA
Source organism: Ocypus olens (assembly GCA_910593695.2). Lineage (NCBI taxonomy): Eukaryota > Metazoa > Arthropoda > Insecta > Coleoptera > Staphylinidae > Ocypus > Ocypus olens. The sequence goes on along the minus strand of OU343065.1, from coordinate 8,340,491 downwards.
AACAAAGCAAATAGAATTGAATGCAAACAGACGCGGCAAGTGATACTCAATGACTTCCATCTCCTTCCTACTGGAGGCCATGCAGGTATAAACCGTATGTATGCAAATATAAAACGTTACTATTTTTGGGAGAATCTAAAAGAAGATGTTAGCAAATTTGTTCAAAAATGTGATGACTGTCAGAGGTACAAACATTCGAGATCTCACTTTGAACCCTTAACAGTTACCACTACCGCCTCTTCGGCGTTTGAGAAAATTTATTTAGACCTCGTGGGTCCATTGCCTCAAGACCAGGAAGATAATAGGTATATTATGACAATTCAATGCGAATTAACAAAATTTGTTGAATGTTATCCGATAGAGAATAAGGAAGCTCTAACTGTAGCAAAATCGTTTGTCAATAACTTCATATTAAGGTTTGGGATACCCGAAGTGATTGTTACTGATCAGGGTACTGAGTTCTTAGCAAAAACGTTTAAAGAAGCTTCAAAACTGTTGGGAATTTCACAATTAACTTCTACAGCGTATCATCATGAAACCTTAGGAGCATTAGAAAACACACACAAACATTTAACAGCATATTTAAGAATTCAAACTTCAAAATTTCCTGATACGTGGAGTTGTTGGGTACCGTTTTGGTGCTTTTCATTCAATAATAGTGTTCATTCAGAAACAAAATATACGCCTTATGAATTAGTATTTGGAAAAAAGAGTATATTACCAAGTAATATTGTTAGCAACCAACAACCTATCTATAACTTTGATAATTACTCTAACGAATTAAAGTTTAGATTAAAATCAGCATGGGACGATGCAACAATGAAATTAATCGAATCTAAGCTAAAAAGAAAAAGTAAATTAGATGTAAAAGCCAAATGTGTTAGTTATAAGTTTAATGATAAGGTATTACTAAAGAATGAAGCGGGTAATAAACTTGATGAAGTGTATAAAGGTCCGTTTAAAGTTATAAGGGAAGATAATACGAATGTGACGTTAAAAATTAATAACAAGCTAGTGACGGTACATAAAAACAGAGTGAAAAGTTACGGTGTTTAAAATGAAAAAAAAAAAAGTGAACGGTAGATATGTAAGAATGTAATAAGTATGTATTAGGGTAATGTAGAAAAATTTAATCATTGTAATAATTAAATTTTATTCTGTTAGGATGAAGGTGTGATGGAATAATTATGTCCTAAATAATAAAGTGTTGTAATGTATGTGTAATGTGAGTCGGAATTGTGTAAGAATGTGTGCTGACTCCAGATTGCAATGCTATGGCAATTAATGGGGTCAGAGAATGAATGGGTGAATGATTGATATTAAGCTAGTTAGTTCTTAGTAGAGAGTCGAAGAAGAGGCATGTATTCTAGTAATTCAATAAATGAGTAAAATGAATAAGTGAAGCGTTTCCATGAAGTTCCCGAGCGGCCCGAGGAAGAAACATCACATATGCATTGTTAATGAAAAAATTGAAATTTCATTTAATAAATAAATTAAATTTAATTTTCGCAATGATCCTAATAGCTAGCACCTAAGTGCGACACATGTTTTGGCATGCTTTTGGTCATATAAACACTATTTTATCAAAATAATTTTAACTTTATGCATTGTTAATGAAAACATTGAAATTTCATTTAATAAATAAATTAAATTTAATTTTCGCAATGATCCTAATAGCTAGCACCTAAGTGCGACACATGTTTTCCGCATGCTTTTGGTCATATAAACACTATTTCATCAAAATAATTTTAATTTTATGCATTGGTAATGAAAAAATTGAAATTTCATTTAATAAATAAATTTAATTTAATTTTCGCAATGATCCTCATGGCTAGCACCTAAGTGCAACACATGTTTTCGGCATGCTTTTAATCATATAAACACGATTTCATTAAAATAGATTTGACTTTATGCATTGTTAATAAAAAAACAGAAATTTCATTTAATAAATAAATTAAATTTAATTTTCGCAATGATCCTAATAGTTAGCACCTAAGTGCGACACATGTTTTCGGCATGCTTTTGGTCATATAAACACTATTTCATTAAAATATATTTGACTTTATGCATTGTTAATGAAAAAATTGAAATTTCATTTAATAAATAAATTTAATTTAATTTTCGCAATGATCCTAATAGCTAAGTGCGACACATGTTTTGGCATGCTTTTGGTCATATAAACATTATTTTATTAAAATGGATTTGACTTTATGCATTGTTAATGAAAAAATTAAAATTTCATTTAATTAATAAATTAATTTTAATTTTCGCAATGATCCTAATGGCCAGCACCTAAGTGCGACACATGTTTTTGGCATGCGTTTGGTCATATAAACACTATTTTGTTAAAATAGATTTAACTTTATGCATTGTTAATGAAAAAATTGAAATTTCATTTAATAAATAAATTAAATTTAATTTTCGCAATGATCCTAATAGCTAGCACCTAAGTGCGACACATGTTTTCGGCATGCATTTGGTCATATAAACACTATTTTATTAAAATAGATTTGACTTTATGCATTGTTAATGAAAAAATTAAAATTTCATTTAATAAATAAATTAAATTTAATTTTCGCAATGATCCTGATGGTTAGCACCTAAGTGCGACACATGTTTTCCGCATGCTTTTGGTCATATAAACATGATTTTATTAAATTAGATTTGACTTTATGCATTGTTAATGCAAAAATAGAAATTTCATTTAATAAATAAATTAAATTTAATTTTCGCAATGATCCTAATAGCTAGCACCTAAGTGCGACACATGTTTTCGGCATGCATTTGGTCATATAAACACTATTTTATTAAAATAGATTTGACTTTATGCATTGTTATTGAAAAAATTAAAATTTCATTTAATAAATAAATTAAATTTAATTTTCGCAATGATCCTGATGGTTAGCACCTAAATGCGACACATGTTTTCCGCATGCTTTTGGTCATATAAACACGATATCAATAAAATAGATTTGTCTTTATGCATTGTTAACGCAAAAATAGAAATTTCATTTAATAAATTAATTAAATTTAATTTTCGCAATGATCCTAATGGCTAGCACCTAAGTGGAATACATGTTTTTGGCATGCTTTTGGTCGTATAAATACGATTTTTTTAAAATAGATTTGACTTTATGCATTGTAAATGAAAAAATAGAAATTTCATATGATAAATAAATTAAATTTAATTTTCGCAAAGATCCTAAAAGCTAGCACCTAAGTGCAACACATGTTTTCCGCATGCTTTTGGTCATATAAACACGATTTTATTAAAATAGATTTGACTTTATGCATTGTTAATAAAAAAACAGAAATTTCATTTAATAAATAAATTAAATTTAATTTTCGCAATGATCCTAATAGTTAGCACCAAAGTGTGACCCATGTTTTCGGCATGCTTTTGATCATATAAACACGATTTCATTAAAATAGATTTGACTTTATGCATTGTTAATAAAAAAACAGAAATTTCATTTAATAAATAAATTAAATTTAATTTTCGCAATGATCCTAATAGTTAGCACCTAAATGCGACACATGTTTTCCGCATGCTTTTGGTCATATAAACACGATTCCATTAAAATAGATTTGTCTTTATGCATTGTTAATGCAAAAATGAAAATTTCATTGAATAAATAAATTAAATTTAATTTTCGCAATGCTCCTGATAGCTAGCACCTAAGTGCGACACTTGTTTTCGGCATGCTTTTGGTCATATTAACACTATTTCATTAAAACAGATTTGACTTTATGCATTGTTAATGAAAAAATTGAAATTTCATTTAATAAATAAATTAAAATTAATTTTCGCAATGATCCTAATAGCTAGCACCTAAGTGGAATACATGTTTTCGGCATGCTTTTGGTCGAATAAACACGATTTTTTTAAAATAGATTTGACTTTATGCATTGTTAATGCAAAAATAGAAATTTCATTTAAAAAATAAATTAAATTTAATTTTCACAATGCTCCTGATAGCTAGCACCTAAGTGCGACACATGTTTTCCGCATGCTTTTGGTCATATAAACACGATTTCATTTAAAATAGATTTGACTTTATGCATTGTTAATGCAAAAATTGAAATTTCATTTAATAAATAAATTTAATTTAATTTTCGCAATGATCCTAATGGCTAGCACCAAAGTGCGACACATGTTTTCCGCATGCTTTTGGTTATATAAACACTATTTTATCAAAATAATTTTAGCTTTATGCATTGTTATCGAAAAAATTAAAATTTCATTTAATAAATAAATTAAATTTAATTTTCGCAATGATCCTAATGGCTAGCACCTAAGTGCGACACATGTTTTCCGTATGCTTTTGGTCATATTAACACTATTTTATCAAAAAAATTTAATTTTATGCATTGGTAATGAAAAAATTGAAATTTCATTTAATAAATAAATTAAATTAAATTTTCGCAATGATCCTTATGGCTAGCACCTAAGTGCAACACATGTTTTCGGCATGCTTTTAATCATATAAACACGATTGCATTAAAATAGATTTGATTTTATGCATTGTTAATAAAAAAACAGAAATTTCATTTAATAAATAAAAAAACAGAAATTTCATTTAATAAATAAATTAAATTTAATTTTCGCAATGATCCTAAGAGTTAGCACCTAAGTGCGACACATGTTTTCCGCATGCTTTTGGTTATATAAACACTATTTTATCAAAATAATTTTAGCTTTATGCATTGTTATCGAAAAAATTAAAATTTCATTTAATAAATAAATTTAATTTAATTTTCGCAATGATCCTAATGGCTAGCACCTAAGTGCGACACATGTTTTCCGAATGCTTTTGGTCATATTAACACTATTTTATCAAAAAAATTTAATTTTATGCATTGGTAATGAAAAAATTGAAATTTCATTTAATAAATAAATTAAATTAAATTTTCGCAATGATCCTTATGGCTAGCACCTAAGTGCAACACATGTTTTCGGCATGCTTTTAATCATATAAACACGATTGCATTAAAATAGATTTGATTTTATGCATTGTTAATAAAAAAACAGAAATTTCATTTAATAAATAAATTAAATTTAATTTTCGCAATGATCCTAATAGTTAGCACCTAAGTGCGACACATGTTTTCGGCATGCTTTTGGTCATATAAACACTATTTTATTAAAATAGATTTGGTTTTATGCATTGTTAATGAAAAAATTGAAATTTCATTTAATAAATAAATTAAAATTAATTTTCGCAATGATCCTAATAGCTAGCACCTAAGTGCAACACATGTTACGGCATGCTTTTGGTCATATAAACACTATTTCATTAAAATAGATTTTACCTTATGCATTATTAATAAAAAAATTAAAATTTCATTTAATAAATAAATTAAATTTAATTTTCGCAATGATCCTAATAGCTAGCACTTAAGTGCGCCACTTGTTTTCCGCATGGTTTTGGTCATATAAACACTATTTCATTAAAATAGATTTGACTTTATGCATTGTTAATGAAAAAATTAAAATTTCATTTAATTAATAAATTAATTTTAATTTTCGCAATGAACCTAAAGGCTAGCACCTAAGTGCGACACATGTTTTCGGCATGCTTTTGGTCTTATAAACTCTATTTTATTAAAATAATTTTAACTTTATGCATTGTTAATGAAAAATTGAAATTTCATTTAATTAATAAATTAAATTTAATTTTCGCAATGATCCTAATAGCTAGCACCTAAGTGCGACACATGTTTTCGGCAAGCTTTTGGTCATATAAACATTATTACATTAAAATATATTTGACTTTATGCATTGTTAATGAAAAAATTGAAATTTCATTTAATAAATAAATTAAATTTAATTTTCGCAATGATCCTAATAGCTAGCACTTAAGTGCAACACATGTTTTCTTCATGCTTTTGGTCATATAAACACTATTTTATCAATATAATTTTACCTTTATGCATTGTTAATGAAAAAATTAATATTTCATTTAATAAATAAATTAAATTTGTTTTCGCAATAATTCTAATAGCTAGCACCTAAGTGCGACACATGTTTTCGGCATGCTTTTGGTCAAATAAACAAGTTTTTTATTAAAACAGATTTGACTTTATGCATTGTAAATGAAAAAATTGAAATTTAATTTAATAAATAAATAAAATATAATTTTCGCAATGTTCCTAATAGCCAGCACCTAAGTGCGACACATGTTTTCGGCATGCTTGAGGTCATATAAATACGATTTTATTAAAATAGTTTTGACTTTATGCATTGTTAATAAAAAATAGAAATTTCATATGGTAAATAAATTTAATTTAATTTTCGCAATAAACCTAATGGCTAGCACCTAAGTGCGACAAATGTTTTTAGCATGCTTTTGGTCATATAAACACGATTTCATTAAAATAGATTTGACTTTATGCATTGTTAATGAAAAAATTGAAATTTCATTTAATAAATAAATTAAATTTAATTTTCGCAATGATCCTAATAGCTAGCACCTAAGTGCGACACATGCTTTCGGCATGCTTTTGGTCATATAAACACTATTTTATTAAAATAGATTTGACTTTATGCAGTGTTAATGAAAAAATTAAAATTTCATTTAATAAATAAATTAAATTTAATTTTCGCAATGATAGCACCAAAGTGCAACACATGTTTTCAGCGTGCTTTTAATTATATAAACACGATTTCAATAAAATAGATTTGACTTTATGCATTGTTAATAAAAAAATTGAAATTTCATTTAATAAATAAATTAAATTTAATTTTCGCAATGATCCTAATATTTAGCACCTAAGTGCGACACAGGTTTTTCGCATGCTTTTGTCATATAAACACGATTTTATTAAAATAGATTTGACTTTATGCATTGTTAATGCCAAAATAGAAATTTCATTTAAAAAATAAATTAAATGTAATTTTCGTAATGATTCTAACAGCTATCAATTAAGTGCGACACAGGTTTTCCGCATGCTTTTGGTCATATAAACACTATTTTATTAAAATAGATTTGACTTTATGCATTGTTAATGAAAAAATAGAAATTTCATATAATAAATATATTCAATTTAATTTTCGCAATGATCCTAATAGCTAGCACGTAAGTGCGACACATGTCTTCGACATGCTTTTGGTCATATAAACACGATTTCAATAAAATAGATTTGACTTTATGCATTGTTAATAAAAAAATAGAAATTTCATTTAATAAATAAATAAAATTTAGTTTTCGCAATGATCCTAATAGCTAGCACCTAAGTGCGACACATGCTTTCGGCATGCTTTTGGTCATATAAACACTATTTTATTAAAATAGATTTGACTTTATGCATTGTTAATGAAAAAATTAAAATTTCATTTAATAAATAAATTAAATTTAATTTTCGCAATGATAGCACCAATGTGCAACACATGTTTTCGGCGTGCTTTTAATTATATAAACACGATTTCATTAAAATAGATTTGACTTTATGCATTGTTAATAAAAAAATTGAAATTTCATTTAATAAATAAATTAAATTTAATTTTTGCAATGATCCTAATACTTAGCACCTAAGTGCGACACATGTTTTTGGCATGCATTTGATCATATAAACACGATTTCAATTAAATAAATTCGAGTTTATGCATTGTTATTGAAAAAAATGAAATTTTATTTAATAAATAAATTTAATTTAATTTTTGAAATGATCCTAACAGTTAGCACCAAAATGCGACACATGTTTTCGGCATGCGATAGGTCATATAAACACGATTCCATTAAAATAGATTTGACTTTATGCATTGTTAATGAACAAATTTAAGTTTCATTTTATAAATTAATTAAATTCAATTTTTGCAATGATCCTATAGGCTAGCACCAAAATGCGACACATGTTTTCGGCATGCATTTGGTCATATAAACACGATTTCAATCAAATAATTTCGACTTTAAGCATTGTTATTGAAAAAATTGAAATTTCATTTAATAAATAAATTTTATTTAATTTTTGCAATGATCCTAATAGCCAGCACCTAAATGCAACGGTTCGGTGATATATCCGCACAGGAAGACTGCTCACGCGAATACTGCGCACAGAAAACTGCTCCTAATAGCTTGCACCTAAGTGCGACACATGTTTTTGGCATGCATTTGATCATTTAAACTGGATTTCAATCAAATAAATTCGACTTTATGCATTGTTATTGAAAAAATTTAAATTTCATTTAATAAATAAAATAAATTTAATTTTTGCAATGATTCTAATAGCTTGCACCTAAGTGCGACACATGTTTTTGGCATGCATTTGATATTATAAACACGATTTCAATCAAATTAATTCAGCTTTATGCATTGTTATTGAAAAAATTGAAATTTCATTTAATAAATAAAATTAATTTAATTTTTGTAATAATCCTGATAGCTTGCACCTAAGTGCGACACATGTTTTTGGCATGCATTTGATCATTTAAACTTAATTTCAATCAAATTAATTCGACTTTATGCATTGTTATTGAAAGAATTGAAATTTCATTTAATAAATAAAATAAATTTAATTTTTGCAATGATCCTAACAGCTTGCACCTAAGTGCGACACATGTTTTCGGCATGCATTTGATCATATAAACACGTTTTTAATCAAATATATCTGACTTCATGCATTGTTATTAAAAAAATTGAAATTTCATTTAATAAATAAAATAAATTTAATTTTTGCACAATTCCTAACAGCTTGCACCTAAGTGCGACACATGTTTTCGGCATGCATTTGATCATATAATCACGATTTAAATCAAATTAATTCGACTTTATGCATTGTTATTGAAAAAATTGAAATTTCATTTAATAAACAAAATAAATTTAATTTTTGCAATGATCCTAATAGCTTGCACCTAAGTGTGACACATGTTTTGGCATGCATTTGATCATATAAACACGATTTCAATCAAAATAATTCGACCTTATGCATTGTTTTTGAAAAAAATGACATTTCATTTAATAAATAAATTAAATTTAATTTTTGCAATAATCCTAATAGCTTGCACCTATTTAATTTTTGCAATGATCCTAATAGCTTGCACCAAAGTGTGACACTTGTTCTCGGCATGCATTTAATTTTTTAAACTTGATTTTTATCAAATTAATTTGACTTTATGCATTGTTATTGAAAAAATTGAAATTTCATTTAATAAACAAAATAAATTTAATTTTTGCAATGATCCTAATAGCTTGCACCTAAGTGTGACACATGTTTTGGCATGCATTTGATCATATAAACACGATTTCAATCAAAATAATTCGACCTTATGCATTGTTTTTGAAAAAATTGAAATTTCATTTAATAAATAAAATAAATTTAATTTTTGCAATGATCCTAGCAGCTTGCACCTAAGTGTGACAAATGATTTTCGGCAGGGATTTGATCATATAAACACGATTTCAATTAAATTAATTCGACTTTATGCAATGTTTTTGAAAAAATTGACATTTCTTTTAATAAATAAATTAAATTTAATTTTTGCAACAAATCCTTATAGCTTGCATCTACGTGCGACACATATTTTTGGCATGCATTTGATCATATAAACACGATTTCAATCAAATAGATTCGACTTTATGCATTGTTTATGAGAAAATTGAAATTTCATTCAATATATAAATTAAATTTAATTTTTACAATGATCCTAATAGCTTGCACCTAAGTGCGACACATGTTCTTGGCATGCATTTGATCATTTAGACACGATTTCACTCAATTAAATTCGACTTTATGCATTGTTTTTGAAAAAATTGAAATTTCATTCAATATATAAATTAAATTTAATTTTTGCAATGATCCTAATAGCTTGCACCTAAGTGCGTCACATGTTTTAGGTATGCATTTGATCATTTAAACACGATTTCAATCAAATAAATTCGACTTTATACTTTGTTATTGAAAAAATTGAAATTCCACTTAATAAATAAAATAAATTTAATTTTTGCAATGATCCTAATAGCTTGCACCTCAGTGCGACACATGTTTTAGGCATGCAGCTGATCATTTAAACACGATTTCAATCAAATAAATTCGACTTTATGCATTGTTATTGAAAAAATTTAAATTTCATTTAATAAATAAAATAAATTTAATTTTTGCAATGATCCTAGTAGCTAGCACCTGGGTGTGACACATGTTTTCGGCATGCATTTGATCATATAAACACGATTTCAATTAAATTAATTCGACTTTATGCATTGTTTTTCAAAAAATTTAAATTTCATTTAATAAATAAAATAAATTTAATTTTTGCAATGATCCTAACAGCTTGCACCTAAGTGCGACACATGTTTTTGGCATGCATTTGATCATTTAAACTTGATTTCAATCAAATAAATTCGACTTTATGCATTGTTATTGAAAAAATTGGAATTTCATATAATAAATAAAATAAATTTAATTTTTGCAATGATCCTAACAGCTTGCACCTCAGTGCGACACATGTCTTGAGCATGCATTTGATCATTTAAAAATGATTTTAATCAAATAAATTCGAATTTATGCATTGTAATTGAAAAAATTGAAATTTCATTTAATACATAAAATAAATTTAATTTTTGCAATGATCCTAGTAGCTTGCACCTGGGTGTGACACATGTTTTCGGCATGCATTTGATCACATAAACACGATTTCAATTAAATTAATTCGACTTTATGCATTGTTTTTGAAAAAATTGAAATTTCATTTAATAAATAAAATAAATTTAATTTTTGCAATGATCCTAACAGCTTGCACCTAAGTGCGACACATGCTTTTGGCATGCATTTGATCATTTAAACTTGATTTCAATCAAATAAATTTGACTTTATGCATTGTTATTGAAAAAATTGGAATTTCATATAATAAATAAAATAAATTTAATTTTTGCAATGATCCTGACAGCTTGCACCTAAGTGTGACACATGTTTTCGGCATGCATTTGACTATATAAACTTGATTTCAATCAAATAAATTCGACAATATGCATTGTTATACAAAAAAATGATATTTCTTTTAATAAATAAAATTAATTTAATTTTTGCAATGATCCTAGTAGCTTGCACCTTAGTGTGACAAGCGTTTTCGGCATGAATTTGATCATACAAATACGATTTCAATTAAATTAATTCGACTTTATGCATTGTTTTTGAAAAAATTGACATTTCATTTAATAAATAAATTAAATTTAATTTTTGCAATAATCCTAATAGCTTGCATCTAAGTGCGACACATGTTTTTGGCATGCATTTGATCATTTAAACACGATTTCAATCAATTAAATTCGACTTTATGCATTGTTTTTGAAAAAATTGAAATTTTATTCAATATATAAATTAAATTTAATTTTTGCAATGATCCTAGTAGCTTGCACCTAAGTGCGACACATGTTTTAGGTATGCATTTAATCATATAAACACGATTTCAATCAACTAAATTTGACTTTATGCATTGTTATTGAAAAAATTGAAATTCAACATAATAAATGAAATAAATTTAATTTTTGCAATGATCCTAATAGCTAGCACCTCAGTGCGACACATGTTTTAGGCATGCAGCTCATCATTTAAACACGATTTCAATCAAATAAATTCGACTTTATGCATTGTTATTGAAAAAATTTAAATTTCATTTAATAAATAAAATAAATTTAATTTTTGCAATGATCCTAGTAGCTTGCACCTAAGTGTGACACATGTTTTCGGCATGCATTAGATTATATAAACACGATTTTAATCAAATTATTTCGACTTTATGCATTGTTTTTGAAAAAATTGAAATTTCATTTAATAAATAAAATAAATTTAATTTTTGCAATGATCCTAACAGCTTGCACCTAAGTGCGACACATGTTTTCGGCATGCGTTTGATCATTTAAACTTGATTTTAATCAAATAAATTCGACTTTATGCATTGTTATTGAAAAAATTGAAATTTCATTTATTAAATAAATTAAATTTAATTTTTGCAATGATCCTAATAGCTTGCACCTCAGTGCGACACATGTTTTAGGCATGCAGCTGATCATTTAAACACGATTTCAATCAAATAAATTCGACTTTATGCATTGTTATTGAAAAAATTTAAATTTCATTTAATAAATAAAATAAATTTAATTTTTGCAATGATCCTAATAGCTTGCACCTAAGTGTGACACATGTTTTCGGCATGCATTTGATCTTATAAACACGATTTAAATCAAATAAATTCGTTGATTGATGGTTGAGGCGTTAACTTCGTGATACATTTTGGAACTTTAAATAAAACAGTTTCTTTGTTAATATCACACTTTTTTGTTTAGTGACTCGAGTTTCGATCATAAGCTGATCATTTTCAAACTTAAAGTAAATTAAATTACAATAAACACACGTATTTATGCGGAATGGAATAAGGAGGAGAATACTAGGTCGACCTGGTCGTTAATTATGGGGAAGTCCGGATTACGCTTCGCTTTGTGGATTTCTAGGGATTCGAGTAGGTCCATTTTCGGGCCTTTTTCTGCGAAGTGGATTATTTCAAGTACATCATCTTCAAAAGTATGTCGGTTCTCAATTAGGTGGTTCGCGAATGTTGAATTATTTTGGTGTAATCGGAAGGATCTTAAATGTTCTTTTAATCTGATTTTAAAGTTACGACCAGATTGCCCTATGTACACTCCTTTACAATCTTTGCATGTTAGTTTATAAATGCCTGATCTTTCTAATTTATCTATCGGAGTGAAGATGATGTACTTGAAATAATCCACTTCGCAGAAAAAGGCCCGAAAATGGACCTACTCGAATCCCTAGAAATCCACAAAGCGAAGCGTAATCCGGACTTCCCCATAATTAACGACCAGGTCGACCTAGTATTCTCCTCCTTATTCCATTCCGCATAAATACGTGTGTTTATTGTAATTTAATTTACTTTAAGTTTGAAAATGATCAGCTTATGATCGAAACTCGAGTCACTAAACAAAAAAGTGTGATATTAACAAAGAAACTGTTTTATTTAAAGTTCAAATAAATTCGACTTTATGCATTGTTTTTGAAAAAATTGAAATTTCATTCAATAAATAAAATAAATTTAATTTTTGCAATGATCCATATAGTTTGCACCTAAGTGCGACACATGTTTTCGGCATTTATTTGATCTGATAAACACGATTTTAATCAAATTAATTCGAGTTTATGCATTGTTATTAAAAAAATTGAAATTTCAATTAATAAATAAAATAAATTTAATTTTTGCAATGATCCTAATAGCTTGCACCTAAGTGTGACACATGTTTTCGGCATGCATTTAATTTTTCAAACTTGATTTCAATCAAATTTTTCGACTTTATGCATTGTTATTGAAAAAATGGAAATTTCATTTAATAAATAAAATAAATTTAATTTTTGCAATGATCCTAGTAGCTTGCACCTAAGTGTGACACATGTGTTCGGCATAGATTTGATCATATAAACACGATTTCAATTAAATTAATTCGACTTTATGCAATGTTATTGAGAAAATTGAAATTTCATTTAATAAATAAATTTAATTTAATTTTTGCAATGATCCTAATAGCTTGCACCTAAGTGCGACACATGTTTTTGGCATTCATTTGATCATATAAACATGATTTTAATCAAATTAATTCGACTTTATGCATTTTTATTGAAAAAATTGGAATTTCATTTAATAAATAAAATAAATTTAATTTTTGCAATGATCCTAATAGCTTGCACCTAAGTGCGACACATGTTTTAGGCATGGATTTGATCATTTAAATACGATTTTAATCAAATATATCCGACTTTATGTATTGTTGTTGAAAAAATATAAATGTCATTTAATAAATAAAATAAATTTAATTTTCACAATGATCCCAATAGCTTGCACCTAAGTGCGACACATGTTTTGGGCATGATTTTTATCTAATAAACACGATTTCAATCAAATAAATTTGACTTTATGCATTGTTATTGAAAAAATTGAAATTTCATTTAATAAATAAAATAGATTTAATTTTTGTAAAGATCCTAACAGCGTGCACCTAAGTGGGACACATGTTTTCGGCATGCATTTGATCATATAAACACGATTTCAATCAAATTAATTCGACTTTATGCATTGTTATTGAAAAAATTGAAATTTCATTTAATAAATAAAATAAATTTAATTTTTGCAATGATCCCAATAGGTTACACCTAAGTGTGACACATGTTTTCGGCATTCATTTAATTTTTCAAACTTGATTTCAATCAAATTTTTCGACTTTATGCATTGTTATTGAAAAAATTGAAATTTCATTTAATAAATAAAATAAATTTAATTTTTGTAAAGATCCTAACAGCGTGCACCTAAGGGGACACATGTTTTCGGCATGCATTTGATCATATAAACACGATTTCAATCAAATTAATTCGACTTTATGCATTGTTATTGAAAAAATTGAAATTTCATTTAATAAATAAAATAAATTTAATTTTTGCAATGATCCCAATAGGTTACACCTAAGTGTGACACATGTTTTCGGCATGCATTTGATCATATAAACACGATTTTAATCAAATAAATTCGACTTTATGCATTGTATTTAAAAAAAATTGACATTTCATTTAATAAATAAATTAAATTTAATTTTTGCAATAATCCTAATAGCTTGCACCTAAGTGCAACACATGTTTTTGGCTTGCATTTGATCATTTAAACTTGATTTCAATCAAATAAATACGACTTTATGCATTGTTATACAAAAAATTGATATTTCATTTAATAAATAAAATAAATTTAATTTTTGCAATGATCCTAACAGCTTGCACCTAAGTGCGACACATGTTTTCGGCATGCATTTGATCATATAAACATGATTTCAATTAAATTAATTCGACTTTATGCATTGTTATTGAAAAAATTGAAATTTCATTTAATAAATAAAATAAATTTAATTTTTGCAATGATCCTAATAGCTTGCACCTAAGCGCGACACATGTTTTAGGCACGGATTTGATCAGTTAAATACGATTTTTATCAAATAAATTCGACTTTATGCATTGTTATTGAAAAAATTGAAATTTCATTTAATAAATAAAATAAATTTAATTTTTGCAATGATCCTAATAGCTTGCACCTAAGTGTGACACATGTTTTCGGCATGCATTTGATTTTTTAAACTTGATTTCAATTAAATATATTCGACTTTATGCATTGTTTTTGAAAAAATTGACATTTCATTTAATAAATAAATTTGATTTAATTTTTGCAATAATCCTAATAGCTTACACCTAAGTGCGACACATGTTTTCGGCATGAATTTGATTATATAAACACGATTTTAATCAAATTAATTCGAGTTTATGCATTGTTATTGAAAAAATTGAAATTTTATTTAATAAATAAAATAAATTTAATTTTTGCAATGATCCTAATAGCTTGCACCTAAGTGCGACACATGTTTTAGGCACGGATTCGATCATTTAAATACGATTTTAATCAAATAAATTCGACTTTATGCATTGTTATTGAAAAAATTGAAATTCCATTTAATAAATCAAATAAATTTAATTTTTGAAATGATCCTAATAACTTGCACCTAAGTGTGACAAATGTTTTCGGCATGCATTTGTTTATTTAAACTTGATTTCAATCAAATAAATTCGACTTTATGCATTGTTATTAAAAAAATTGAAATTTCATTGAATAAATAAAATAAATTTAATTTTTGAAATGATCCTAATAGCTTGCACCTAAGTGCGACACATGTTTTCTGCATGCATTTAATTATATAAACACGATTTCAATGAAAGAACTTCGACTTTCTGCATTGTTATTGAAAAAATTGAAATTTCATTTAATACATAAAATAAATTTAATTTTGGAAATGATCCTAATAGCTTGCACCTAAGTGTGACGCATGTTTTCGGCATGCATTTGTTTATTTAAACTTGATTTTAATCAAATAAATTCGATTTTATGCATTGTTATTGAAAAAATTGAAATTTCATTTAAAAAATAAAATGAATTTAATTTTTGAAATGATCCTAATTGCTTGCACCTCAGTGCAACACATGTTTTTGGCATGCATTTGATCATTTAAACTTGATTTCAATCAAATAAATTCGACTTTATGCATTGTTATTGAAAAAATTGAAATTTCATTTAATAAATAAAATAAATTTAATTTTTGCAATGATCCCAACAGCTTGCACCTAAGTGCGACACATGTTTTCGGCATGCATTTAATCATATAAACACGATTATAATCAAATTAATTCGACTTTATGCATTGTTTTTGAAAAAATTGAGATTACATTCAATAAATAAATTAAATTTAATTTTTGCAATGATCCATATAGTTTTCACCTAAGTGCGACACATGTTTTCGGCATTCATTTGATCTTATAAACACGAATTTAATCAAATTAATTCGAGCTTATGCATTGTTATTGAAAAAATTAAAATTCCATTTAATAAATAAAATAAATTTAATTTTTGCAATGATCCTAATAGCTTGCACCTAAGCGTGACACATGTTTTCGGCATGCATTTAATTTTTAAACTTGATTTAAATCAAATATTTTGACTTTATGCATTGTTATTGAAAAAATTGAAATTTCATTTAATAAATAAAATAAATTTAATTTTTGCAATGATCCTAATAGGTTGCACCTAAGTGAGACACATGTTTCGGCATGCATTTGATCATATAAACACGATTTTAATCAAATAAATTCGACTTTATGCATTGTTTAAAAAAAAAATTGACATTTCATTTAATAAATAAATTAAATTTAATATTTGCAATAATCCTAATAGCATGCACCTAAGTGCGACACATGTTTTTTGGTTGCATTTGATCATTTAAACTTGATTTCAATCAAATAAATACGACTTTATGCATTGTTATACAAAAAATTGATATTTCATTTAATAAATAAAATAAATTTAATTTTTGCAATGATCCTAATAGCTTGCACCTAAGTGTGACACATGTTTTCGGCATGCGTTTGATCATCTAAACACGATTTCAATCAAATTAATTTGACTTTATGCATTGTTATTGAAAAAATTGAAATTTCATTTAATAAATAAATTAAATTTAATTTTTGCAATGATCCTAATAGCTTGCACCTAAGTGCGACACATGTTTTCGGCATTCATTTAATCATATAAACATGATTTTAATCAAATTAATTCGACTTTATGCATTTTTATTGAAAAAATTGAAATTTCATTTAATAAATAAAATAAATTTAATTTTTGCAATGATCCTAATAGCTTGCACCTAAGTGCGACACATGTTTTAGGCATGGATTTGATCATTTAAATACGATTTTAATCAAATATATCCGACTTTATGTATTGGTATTGAAAAAATAGAAATTTCATTTAATAAATAAAATAAATTTAATTTTTGCAATGATCCTAATAGCTTGCACCGAAGTATGACACATGTTTTCAGCATGCATTATATCATATAAACACGATTTCAATCAAATATATCCGACTTTATGCATTGTTATTGAAAAAATAGAAATTTCATTTAATAAATAAAATAAATTTAATTTTTGCAATGATCCTAACAGCTTGCACCTAAGT
Source organism: Ocypus olens (assembly GCA_910593695.2). Classification (NCBI taxonomy): domain Eukaryota; kingdom Metazoa; phylum Arthropoda; class Insecta; order Coleoptera; family Staphylinidae; genus Ocypus; species Ocypus olens. The sequence continues at coordinate 8,322,949 of OU343065.1, read as the reverse complement.
GCGACACATGTTTTCTGCATGCATTTAATTATATAAACACGATTTCAATGAAAGAACTTCGACTTTACGCATTGTTATTGAGAAAATTGAAATTTCATTTAATAAATAAAATAAATTTAATTTTGGAAATGATCCTAATAGCTTGCACCTAAGTGTGACACATGTTTTCGGCATGCATTTGTTTATTTAAACTTGATTTCAAACAAATAAATTTGACTTTATGCATTGTTATTGAAAAAATTGAAATTTCATTAAATAAATAAAATGAATTTAATTTTTGAAATGATCCTAATTGCTTGCACCTCAGTGCAACACATGTTTTTGGCATGCATTTGATCATTTAAACTTGATTTCAATCAAATAAATTTGACTTTATGCATTGTTATTGAAAAAATTGAAATTTCATTTAATAAATAAAATAAATTTAATTTTTGCAATGATCCTAATAGGTTGCACCTAAGTGAGACACATGTTTCGGCATGCATTTGATCATATAAACACGATTTTAATCAAATAAATTCGACTTTATGCATTGTTTTAAAAAAAAATTGACATTTCATTTAATAAATAAATTAAATTTAATATTTGCAATAATCCTAATAGCATGCACCTAAGTGCGACACATGTTTTTGGCTTGCATTTGATCATTTAAACTTGATTTCAATCAAATAAATACGACTTTATGCATTGTTATACAAAAAATTGATATTTCATTTAATAAATAAAATAAATTTAATTTTTGCAATGATCCTAATAGCTTGCACCTAAGTGTGACACATGTTTTCGGCATGCGTTTGATCATCTAAACACGATTTCAATCAAATTAATTCGACTTTATGCATTGTTATTGAAAAAATTGAAATTTCATTTAATAAATAAATTAAATTTAATTTTTGCAATAATCCTAATAGCTTGCACCTAAGTGCGACACATGTTTTCGGCATGCGTTTGATCATTTAAACTTGATTTTAATCAAATAAATTCGATTTTATGCATTGTTATTGAAAAAATTGAAATTTCATTTAATAAATCAAATAAATTTTTTTTTTTTTTTTTTTTTTTTTTTTTTTTATTTTAATTGACGTCGGCTACGAGGCCATCTGCCACAACCGTTGTTTTAATTGTATAATTTGAAATTAAATGAATAAATGAATAACGATAGACAAACACAACGACCATGGTCCCGAGCGAATATTCCGAGGCCCCGAAATTTTTCGCCCGGGTTGGGATTCGAACCCACACGGCACGCGGTGCAACCGGCACAAGCGCTCGCCTCTACCCACTACACCAACGGGCCGCCCAATCAAATAAATTTAATTTTTGAAATGATCCTAATAACTTGCACCTAAGTGTGACAAATGTTTTCGGCATGCATTTGTTTATTTAAACTTGATTTCAATCAAATAAATTCGACTTTATGCATTGTTATTGAAAAAATTGAAATTTCATTGAATAAATAAAATAAATTTAATTTTTGAAATGATCCTAATAGCTTGCACCTAAGTGTGACACATGTTTTCGGCATGCATTTGTTTATTTAAACTTGATTTCAATCAAATAAATTCGACTTTATGCATTGTTATTGAAAAAATTGAAATTTCATTTAATAAATAAAATAAATTTAATTTTTGCAATGATCCTAATAGCTTGCACCGAAGTATGACACATGTTTTTGGCATGCATTTGATCATATAAACACGATTTCAATCAAATATATCCGACTTTATGCATTGTTATTGAAAAAATAGAAATTTCATTTAATAAATAAAATAAATTTTATTTTTGCAATGATCCTAACAGCTTGCACCTAAGTGCGACACATGTTTTCTGCATGCATTTAATTATATAAACACGATTTCAATGAAAGAACTTCGACTTTATGCATTGTTATTGAAAAAATTGAAATTTCATTTAATACATAAAATAAATTTAATTTTGGAAATGATCCTAATAGCTTGCACCTAAGTGTGACGCATGTTTTCGGCATGCATTTGTTTATTTAAACTTAATTTTATTCAAATAAATTCGATTTTATGCATTGTTATTGAAAAAATTGAAATTTCATTTAATAAATAAAATGAATTTAATTTTTGCAATGATCCATATAGTTTTCACCTAAGTGCGACACATGTTTTCGGCATTCATTTGATCTTATAAACACGACTTTAATCAAATTAATTCGAGCTTATGCATTGTTATTGAAAAAATTGAAATTTCATTTAATAAATAAAATAAATTTAAGTTTTGCAATGATCCTAATAGCTTGCAACTAAGTGCGACACATGTTTTAGGCACGGATTTGATCATTTAAATACGATTTTAATCAAATAAATTCGACTTTATGCATTGTTATTGAAAAAATTAAAATTCCATTTAATAAATAAAATAAATTTAATTTTTGCAATGATCCTAATAGCTTGCACCTAAGCGTGACACATGTTTTCGGCATGCATTTAATTTTTAAACTTGATTTAAATCAAATATTTTGACTTTATGCATTGTTATTGAAAAAATTGAAATTTCATTTAATAAATAAAATAAATTTAATTTTTGCAATGATCCTAGTGACTTGCACCTAAGTGTGACACATGTGTTCGGCATAGATTTGATCATATTAACACGATTTCAATTAAATTAATTCGACTTTATGCAATGTTATTGAGAAAATTGAAATTTCATTTAATAGATAAATTAAATTTAATTTTTGCAATGATCCTAATAGCTTGCACCTAAGTGCGACACATGTTTTCGGCATTCATTTAATCATATAAACATGATTTTAATCAAATTAATTCGACTTTATGCATTTTTATTGAAAAAATTGAAATTTCATTTAATAAATAAAATAAATTTAATTTTTGCAATGATCCTAATAGCTTGCACCTAAGTGCGACACATGTTTTAGGCATGGATTTGATCATTTAAATACGATTTTAATCAAATATATCCGACTTTATGTATTGGTATTGAAAAAATAGAAATTTCATTTAATAAATAAAATAAATTTAATTTTTGCAATGATCCTAATAGCTTGCACCGAAGTATGACACATGTTTTCAGCATGCATTAGATCATATAAACACGATTTCAATCAAATATATCCGACTTTATGCATTGTTATTGAAAAAATAGAAATTTCATTTAATAAATAAAATAAATTTAATTTTTGCAATGATCCTAACAGCTTGCACCTAAGTGCGACACATGTTTTCTGCATGCATTTAATTATATAAACACGATTTCAATGAAAGAACTTCGACTTTACGCATTGTTATTGAGAAAATTGAAATTTCATTTAATAAATAAAATAAATTTAATTTTGGAAATGATCCTAATAGCTTGCACCTAAGTGTGACACATGTTTTCGGCATGCATTTGTTTATTTAAACTTGATTTCAATCAAATAAATTTGACTTTATGCATTGTTATTGAAAAAATTGAAATTTCATTTAATAAATAAAATGAATTTAATTTTTGAAATGATCCTAATTGCTTGCACCTCAGTGCAACACATGTTTTTGGCATGCATTTGATCATTTAAACTTGATTTCAATCAAATAAATTCGACTTTATGCATTGTTATTGAAAAAATTGAAATTTCATTTAATAAATAAAATAAATTTAATTTTTGCAATGATCCTAATAGGTTGCACCTAAGTGAGACACATGTTTCGGCATGCATTTGATCATATAAACACGATTTTAATCAAATAAATTCGACTTTATGCATTGTTTTAAAAAAAAATTGACATTTCATTTAATAAATAAATTAAATTTAATATTTGCAATAATCCTAATAGCATGCACCTAAGTGCGACACATGTTTTTGGCTTGCATTTGATCATTTAAACTTGATTTCAATCAAATAAATACGACTTTATGCATTGTTATACAAAAAATTGATATTTCATTTAATAAATAAAATAAATTTAATTTTTGCAATGATCCTAATAGCTTGCACCTAAGTGTGACACATGTTTTCGGCATGCGTTTGATCATCTAAACACGATTTCAATCAAATTAATTCGACTTTATGCATTGTTATTGAAAAAATTGAAATTTCATTTAATAAATAAATTAAATTTAATTTTTGCAATGATCCTAATAGCTTGCACCTAAGTGCGACACATGTTTTCGGCATGCGTTTGATCATTTAAACTTGATTTTAATCAAATAAATTCGATTTTATGCATTGTTATTGAAAAAATTGAAATTTCATTTAATAAATCAAATAAATTTAATTTTTGAAATGATCCTAATAACTTGCACCTAAGTGTGACAAATGTTTTCGGCATGCATTTGTTTATTTAAACTTGATTTCAATCAAATAAATTCGACTTTATGCATTGTTATTGAAAAAATTGAAATTTCATTGAATAAATAAAATAAATTTAATTTTTGAAATGATCCTAATAGCTTGCACCTAAGTGTGACAAATGTTTTCGGCATGCATTTGTTTATTTAAACTTGATTTCAATCAAATTAATTCGACTTTATGCATTGTTATTGAAAAAATTGAAATTTCATTTAATATATAAAATAAATTTAATTTTTGAAATGATCCTGATTGCTTGCACCTCAGTGCGACTCATGTTTTTGGCATGCATTTGATCATTTAAACTTGATTTAAATCAAATAAATTGGACTTTATGCATTGTTATTGAAAAAATTGAAATTTCATTTAACAAATAAAATAAATTTAATTTTTGCAATGATCCTAATAGCTTGCACCTAAGTGTGACACATGTTTTGTGACACATGGCATTTGATTTTTTAAACTTGATTTCAATCAAATACATTCGACTTTATGCATTGTTATTGAAAAAATTGAAATTTCATTTAATAAATCTAATAAATTTAATTTTTGCAATAATCCTAGTAGCTTGCACCTAAGTGTGACATAAGTTTTGGGCATGCATTTGATCATATTAACACGATTTCAATCAAATAAATTCGACTTTATGCATTGTTTTTCAAAAAATTGACATTTCATTTAATAAATAAATTAAATTTAATTTTTGCAATAATCCTAATAGCTTGCACCTAAGTGCGACACATGTTTTCGGCATGAATTTGATCATATAAACACGATTTTAATCAAATTAATTCAAGTTTATGCATTGTTATTGAAAAAATTGAAATTTCATTTAATAAATAAAATAAATTTAATTTTTGCAATGATCCTAATAGCTTGCACCTAAGTGCGACAGATGTTTTAGGCACGGATTTGATTATTTAAATACGATTTTAATCAAATAAATTCGACTTTATGCATTGTTATTAAAAAAAATGAAATTTCATTTAATAAATAAAATAAATTTAATTTTTGAAATGATCCTAATAGCTAGCACCTAAGTGTGACACATGTTTTCGGCATGCATTTGATTATATAAACTTGATTTCAATCAAATAAATTCGACTTTTTGCATTGTTATTGTAAAAATTGAAATTTCATTTAATAAATAAAATAAATTTAATTTTTGCAACGATCCTAATAGCTTGCACCTAAGTGCGACAGATGTTTTAGGCACGGATTTGATTATTTAAATACGATTTTAATCAAATAAATTCGACTTTATGCATTGTTATTGAAAAAATTGAAATTCCATTTAATAAATAAAATAAATTTAATTTTTGCAATGATCCTAATAGCTTGCACCTAGGTGTGACACATGTTTTCGGCATGCATTTGATCATTTAAACTTGATTTCAATCAAATAAATTCGACTTTATGCATTGTTATTAAAAAAAAATGAAATTTCATTTAATAAATAAAATAAATTTATTTTTTGAAATGATCCTAATAGCTAGCACCTAAGTGTGACACATGTTTTCGGCATGCATTTGATTATTTAAAATTGATTTCAATCAAATAAATTCGACTTTATGCATTGTTATTGAAAAAATTGAAATTTCATTTAATAAATAAAATAAATTTAATTTTTGCAATGATCCTAATAGCTTGCACCTAAGTGCGACACATGTTTTTGGCATGCATTTGATAATATAAACACGATTTCAATCAAATTAATTCAGCTTTATGCATTGTTATTGAAAAAATTGAAATTTCATTTAATAAATAAAATAAATTTAATTTTTGCAATGATCCTGATTGCTTGCACCTAAGTGCGACACATGTTTTTGGCATGCATTTGATAATATAAACACGATTTCAATCAATTTAATTCGGCTTTATGCATTGTTATTGAAAAAATATAAATTTCATTAATTAAATAAAATAAATTTAATTTTTGCAATGATTCTAATAGCTTGCACCTAAGTGCGACACATGTTTTTGGCATGCATTTGATCATTTAAACTTGATTTCAATCAAATTAATTCGACTTTATGCATTGTTATTGAAAGAATTGAAATTTCATTTAATAAATAAAATTAATTTAATTTTTGCAATGATCCTAGTAGCTTGCACCTAAGTGTGACACATGTTTTCGGCATGCATTTGATTATATAAACACGATTTCAATCAAATTAATTCGACTTTATGCATTGTTTTTGAAAAAATTGAAATTTCATTTAATAAATAAAATAAATTTAATTTTTGCAATGATCCTAACAGCTTGCACCTAAGTGCGACACATGTTTTCGGCATGCATTTGATCATTTAAACTTGATTTCAATCAAATTAATTCGACTTTATGCATTGTTATTGAAAGAATTGAAATTTCATTTAATAAATAAAATAAATTTAATTTTTGCAATGATCCTAGTAGCTTGCACCTAAGTGTGACACATGTTTTCGGCATGCATTTGACTATATAAACACGATTTCAATCAAATTAATTCGACTTTATGCATTTTTTTTGAAAAAATTGAAATTTCATTTAATAAATAAAATAAATTTAATTTTTGCAATGATCCTAACAGCTTGCACCTAAGTGCGACACATGTTTTCGGCATGCATTTGATCATTTAAACTTGATTTCAATTAAATAAATTCGACGTTATGCATTGTTATTGAAAAAATTGGAATTTCATTTAATAAATAAAATAAATTTAATTTTTGCAATGATCCTAACAGCTTTCACCTAAGTGTGACACATGTTTTCGGCATGCATTTGATTATATAAACTTGATTTCAATCAAATAACTTCGACTTTATGCATTGTTATTGAAAATATTGAAATTTCATTTAATAAATAAAATTAATTTAAATTTTGCAATGATCCTATTAGCTTGCACCTAAGTGTTACAAATGTTTTCGGCATGGATTTGATGATATAAACACGATTTCAATTAAATTAATTTGACTTTATGCATTGTTTTTGAAAAAATTGACATTTAATTTAATAAATAAATTAAATTTAATTTTTGCAATAATCCTAATAGCTTGCATCTAAGTGCGACACATGTTTTTGGCATGCATTTGATCATATAAACACGATTTCAATCAAATAGATTCGACTTTATGCATTGTTTTTGAAAAAAATTGAAATTTCATTCAATATATAAATTAAATTTAAATTTTGCAATGATCCTAATAGCTTGCACCTAAGTGCGACACATGTTTTAGGCATGCATTTGATCATTTAAACACGATTTCAAATAATTAAATTCGACTTTATGCATTGTTTTTGAAAAAATTGAAATTTCATTCAATATATAAATTAAATTTAATTTTTGCAATGATCCTAATAGCTTGCACCTAAGTATGACACATGTTTTCGCCATGCATTTGATCACATAAACACGATTTCAATCAAATATATCCGACTTTATGCATTGTTATTGAAAAAATAGAAATTTCATTTAATAAATAAAATAAATTTAATTTATGCAATGATCCTAACAGCTTGCACCTAAGTGCGACACAGGTTTTCGGCATGCATTTGATCATATAAATACGATTTCAATGAAAGAAATTCGACTTTATGCATTGTTATTGAAAAAATTGAAATTTCATTTAATAAATAAATTAAATTTAATGTTTGCAATGATCCTAACAGCTTGCACCTAAGTGCGACACATGTTTTCGGCATGCATTTGATTATGTTAATACGATTTCAAAGAAAGAACTTCGACTTTATGCATTGTTATTGAAAAAATTGAAATTTCATTTAATAAATAAAATAAATTTAATTTTTGAAATGATCCTGATTGCTTGCACCTAAGTGTGACACATGTTTTCGGCATGCATTTGATTATTTAAACTTGATTTCAATCAAATAAATTCGACTTTTTGCATTGTTATTGTAAAAATTGAAATTTCATTTATTAAATAAAATAAATTTAATTTTTGCAATGATCCTAATAGCTTGCACCTAAGTGCGACAGATGTTTTAGGCACGGATTTGATTATTTAAATACGATTTTAATCAAATAAATTCGACTTTATGCATTGTTATTGAAAAAATTGAAATTCCATTTAATAAATAAAATAAATTTAATTTTTGCAATGATCCTAATAGCTTGCACCTAGGTGTGACACATGTTTTCGGCATGCATTTGATCATTTAAACTTGATTTCAATCAAATAAATTCGACTTTATGCATTGTTATTAAAAAAAAAATGAAATTTCATTTAATAAATAAAATAAATTTATTTTTTGAAATGATCCTAATAGCTAGCACCTAAGTATGACACATGTTTTCGGCATGCATTTGATTATTTAAACTTGATTTCAATCAAATAAATTCGACTTTATGCATTGTTATTGAAAAAATTGAAATTTCATTTAATAAATAAAATAAATTTAATTTTTGCAATGATCCTAATAGCTTGCACCTAAGTGCGACAGATGTTTTAGGCACGGATTTGATTATTTAAATACGATTTTAATCAAATAAATTCGACTTTATGCATTGTTATTAAAAAAAATGAAATTTCATTTAATAAATAAAATAAATTTAATTTTTGAAATGATCCTAATAGCTAGCACCTAAGTGTGACACATGTTTTCGGCATGCATTTGATTATTTAAACTTGATTTCAATCAAATAAATTCGACTTTTTGCATTGTTATTGTAAAAATTGAAGTTTCATTTAATAAATAAAATAAATTTAATTTTTGCAACGATCCTAATAGCTTGCACCTAAGTGCGACAGATGTTTTAGGCACGGATTTGATTATTTAAATACGATTTTAATCAAATAAATTCGACTTTATGCATTGTTATTGAAAAAATTGAAATTCCATTTAATAAATAAAATAAATTTAATTTTTGCAATGATCCTAATAGCTTGCACCTAGGTGTGACACATGTTTTCGGCATGCATTTGATCATTTAAACTTGATTTCAATCAAATAAATTCGACTTTATGCATTGTTATTAAAAAAAAATGAAATTTCATTTAATAAATAAAATAAATTTATTTTTTGAAATGATCCTAATAGCTAGCACCTAAGTGTGACACATGTTTTCGGCATGCATTTGATTATTTAAAATTGATTTCAATCAAATAAATACGACTTTATGCATTGTTATTGAAAAAATTGAAATTTCATTTAATAAATAAAATAAATTTAATTTTTGCAATGATCCTAATAGCTTGCACCTAAGTGCGACACATGTTTTTGGCATGCATTTGATAATATAAACACGATTTCAATCAAATTAATTCAGCTTTATGCATTGTTATTGAAAAAATTGAAATTTCATTTAATAAATAAAATAAATTTAATTTTTGCAATGATCCTGATTGCTTGCACCTAAGTGCGACACATGTTTTTGGCATGCATTTGATAATATAAACACGATTTCAATCAATTTAATTCGGCTTTATGCATTGTTATTGAAAAAATATAAATTTCATTAATTAAATAAAATAAATTTAATTTTTGCAATGATTCTAATAGCTTGCACCTAAGTGCGACACATGTTTTTGGCATGCATTTGATCATTTAAACTTGATTTCAATCAAATTAATTCGACTTTATGCATTGTTATTGAAAGAATTGAAATTTCATTTAATAAATAAAATTAATTTAATTTTTGCAATGATCCTAGTAGCTTGCACCTAAGTGTGACACATGTTTTCGGCATGCATTTGATTATATAAACACGATTTCAATCAAATTAATTCGACTTTATGCATTGTTTTTGAAAAAATTGACATTTAATTTAATAAATAAATTAAATTTAATTTTTGCAATAATCCTAATAGCTTGCATCTAAGTGCGACACATGTTTTTGGCATGCATTTGATCATATAAACACGATTTCAATCAAATAGATTCGACTTTATGCATTGTTTTTGAAAAAAATTGAAATTTCATTCAATATATAAATTAAATTTAAATTTTGCAATGATCCTAATAGCTTGCACCTAAGTGCGACACATGTTTTAGGCATGCATTTGATCATTTAAACACGATTTCAAATAATTAAATTCGACTTTATGCATTGTTTTTGAAAAAATTGAAATTTCATTCAATATATAAATTAAATTTAATTTTTGCAATGATCCTAATAGCTTGCACCTAAGTATGACACATGTTTTCGCCATGCATTTGATCACATAAACACGATTTCAATCAAATATATCCGACTTTATGCATTGTTATTGAAAAAATAGAAATTTCATTTAATAAATAAAATAAATTTAATTTATGCAATGATCCTAACAGCTTGCACCTAAGTGCGACACAGGTTTTCGGCATGCATTTGATCATATAAATACGATTTCAATGAAAGAAATTCGACTTTATGCATTGTTATTGAAAAAATTGAAATTTCATTTAATAAATAAATTAAATTTAATGTTTGCAATGATCCTAACAGCTTGCACCTAAGTGCGACACATGTTTTCGGCATGCATTTGATTATGTTAATACGATTTCAAAGAAAGAACTTCGACTTTATGCATTGTTATTGAAAAAATTGAAATTTCATTTAATAAATAAAATAAATTTAATTTTTGAAATGATCCTAATAGCTTGCACCTAAGTGTGACACATGTTTTCGGCATGCATTTGTTTATTAAAACTTGATTTCAATCAAATAAATTTGATTTTATGCATTGTTATTGAAAAAATTGAAATTTCATTTAATAAATAAAATAAATTTAATTTTTGAAATGATCCTGATTGCTTGCACCTAAGTGTGACACATGTTTTCGGCATGCATTTGATTATTTAAACTTGATTTCAATCAAATAAATTCGACTTTTTGCATTGTTATTGTAAAAATTGAAATTTCATTTATTAAATAAAATAAATTTAATTTTTGCAATGATCCTAATAGCTTGCACCTAAGTGCGACAGATGTTTTAGGCACGGATTTGATTATTTAAATACGATTTTAATCAAATAAATTCGACTTTATGCATTGTTATTGAAAAAATTGAAATTCCATTTAATAAATAAAATAAATTTAATTTTTGCAATGATCCTAATAGCTTGCACCTAGGTGTGACACATGTTTTCGGCATGCATTTGATCATTTAAACTTGATTTCAATCAAATAAATTCGACTTTATGCATTGTTATTAAAAAAAAAATGAAATTTCATTTAATAAATAAAATAAATTTATTTTTTGAAATGATCCTAATAGCTAGCACCTAAGTGTGACACATGTTTTCGGCATGCATTTGATTATTTAAACTTGATTTCAATCAAATAAATTCGACTTTATGCATTGTTATTGAAAAAATTGAAATTTCATTTAATAAATAAAATAAATTTAATTTTTGCAATGATCCTAATAGCTTGCACCTAAGTGCGACAGATGTTTTAGGCACGGATTTGATTATTTAAATACGATTTTAATCAAATAAATTCGACTTTATGCATTGTTATTAAAAAAAATGAAATTTCATTTAATAAATAAAATAAATTTAATTTTTGAAATGATCCTAATAGCTAGCACCTAAGTGTGACACATGTTTTCGGCATGCATTTGATTATTTAAACTTGATTTCAATCAAATAAATTCGACTTTTTGCATTGTTATTGTAAAAATTGAAGTTTCATTTAATAAATAAAATAAATTTAATTTTTGCAACGATCCTAATAGCTTGCACCTAAGTGCGACAGATGTTTTAAGGACGGATTTGATTATTTAAATACGATTTTAATCAAATAAATTCGACTTTATGCATTGTTATTGAAAAAATTGAAATTCCATTTAATAAATAAAATAAATTTAATTTTTGCAATGATCCTAATAGCTTGCACCTAGGTGTGACACATGTTTTCGGCATGCATTTGATCATTTAAACTTGATTTCAATCAAATAAATTCGACTTTATGCATTGTTATTAAAAAAAAATGAAATTTCATTTAATAAATAAAATAAATTTATTTTTTGAAATGATCCTAATAGCTTGCACCTAAGTGTGACACATGTTTTCGGCATGCATTTGATTATTTAAAATTGATTTCAATCAAATAAATACGACTTTATGCATTGTTATTGAAAAAATTGAAATTTCATTTAATAAATAAAATAAATTTAATTTTTGCAATGATCCTAATAGCTTGCACCTAAGTGCGACACATGTTTTTGGCATGCATTTGATAATATAAACACGATTTCAATCAAATTAATTCAGCTTTATGCATTGTTATTGAAAAAATTGAAATTTCATTTAATAAATAAAATAAATTTAATTTTTGCAATGATCCTGATTGCTTGCACCTAAGTGCGACACATGTTTTTGGCATGCATTTGATAATATAAACACGATTTCAATCAATTTAATTCGGCTTTATGCATTGTTATTGAAAAAATATAAATTTCATTAATTAAATAAAATAAATTTAATTTTTGCAATGATTCTAATAGCTTGCACCTAAGTGCGACACATGTTTTTGGCATGCATTTGATCATTTAAACTTGATTTCAATCAAATTAATTCGACTTTATGCATTGTTATTGAAAGAATTGAAATTTCATTTAATAAATAAAATTAATTTAATTTTTGCAATGATCCTAGTAGCTTGCACCTAAGTGTGACACATGTTTTCGGCATGCATTTGATTATATAAACACGATTTCAATTAAATTAATTCGACTTTATGCATTGTTTTTAAAAAAATTGAAATTTCATTTAATAAATAAAATAAATTTAATTTTTGCAATGATCCTAACAGCTTGCACCTAAGTGCGACACATGTTTTCGGCATGCGTTTGATCATTTAAACTTGATTTTAATCAAATAAATTCGACTTTATGCATTGTTATTGAAAAAATTGATATTTCATTTATTAAATAAATTAAATTTAATTTTTGCAATGATCCTAATAGCTTGCACCTAAGTGTAACACATGTTTTCGGCATGCATTTGATCTTATAAACACGATTTCAATCAAATAAATTACAATTTAAGCATTGTTATTGAAAAAATTGAAATTCCATTTAATAAATAAAATAAATTTAATTTTTGCAATGATCCTAATTGCTTGCATCTAAGTGTGACACATGTTTTTGGCATGCATTTGATCATTTAAACTTGATTTTAATCAAATAAATTCGATTTTATGCATTGTTATTAAAAAAATTGAAATTTCATTTAATAAATAAAATAAATTTAATTTTTGCAATGATCCTAATAGCTTGCACCTCAGTATGACACATGTTTTCGGCATGCATTTGATCATATAAACACGATTTCAATCAAATATGCATTGTTATTGAAAAAATAGAAATTTCATTTAATAAATAAAATAAATTTAATTTTTGCAATGATCCTAACAGCTTGCACCTAAGTGTGACACATGTTTTGTGACACATGGCATTTGATTTTTTAAACTAGATTTCAATTAAATATATTAGACTTTATGCATTGTTATTGAAAAAATTGAAATTTCATTTAATAAATAAAATAAATTTAATTTTTGAAATGATCCTAATAGCTTGCACCTAAGTTTGACACATGTTTTCGGCATGCATTTTTTTATTTAAACTTGATTTCAATCAAATAAATTCGATTTTATGCATTGTTATTGAAAAAATTGAAATTTCATTTAATAAATAAAATAAATTTAATTTTTGAAATGATCCTAATTGCTTGCACCTCAGTGCGACTCATGTTTTTGGCATGCATTTGATCATTTAAACTTGATTTAAATCAAATAAATTCGACTTTATGCATTGTTATTGAAAAAATTGAAATTTCATTTAATAAATAAAATAAATTTAATTTTTGCAATGATTCTAATAGCTTGCACCTAAGTGTGACACATGTTTTGTGACACATGGCATTTGATTTTTTAAACTAGATTTTAATTAAATATATTAGACTTTATGCATTGTTATTGAAAAAATTGAAATTTCATTTAATAAATCAAATAAATTTAATTTTTGCAATAATCCTAGTAGCTTGCACCTAAGTGTGACATAAGTTTTGGGCATGCATTTGATCATATTAACACGATTTCAATCAAATAAATTCGACTTTATGCATTGTTTTTCAAAAAATTGACATTTCATTTAATAAATAAATTAAATTTAATTTTTGCAATAATCCTAATGGCTTGCACCTAAGTGCGACACATGTTTTCGGAATGAATTTAATCATATAAACACGATTTTAATGAAATTAATTCAAGTTTATGCATTGTTATTGAAAAAAATGAAATTTCATTTAATAAATAAAATAAATTTAATTTTTGCAATGATCCTAATAGCTTGCACCTAAGTGCGACAGATGTTTTAGGCACGGATTTGATCATTTAAATACGATTTTAATCAAATAAATTCGTCTTTATGCATTGTTATTGAAAAAATTGAAATTCCATTTTATAAATAAAATAAATTTAATTTTTGCAATGATCCTAATAGCTTGCACCTAGGTGTGACACATGTTTTCGGCATGCATTTGATCATTTAAACTTGATTTCAATCAAATAAATTTGACTTGATGCATTGTTATTAAAAAAATTGATAATTCATTTAATAAATAAAATAAATTTAATTTTTGAAATGATCCTTATAGCTTGCACCTAAGTGTGACACATGTTTTCGTCATGCATTTGATCATTTTAACTTGATTTCAATCAAATAAATTCGACTTTATGCATTGTTATTGAAAAAATTGATATTTCATTTAATTAATAAAATAAATTTAATGTTTGCAATGATTCTAATAGCTTGCACCTAAGTGCGACACATGTTTTTGGCATGCATTTGATAATATAAACAGGATTTCAATCAAATTAATTCGGCTTTATGCATTGTTATTAAAAAATTAAAATTTCATTTAATAAATAAAATAAATTTAATTTTTGCAATGATTCTAATAGCTTGCACCTAAGTGCGACACATGTTTTTGGCATGCATTTGATCATTTAAACTTGATTTCAATCAAATTAATTCGACTTTATGCATTGTTATTAAAAGAATTGAAATTTCATTTAATAAATAAATTAAATTTAATTTTCGCAATGATCCTAAAAGCTAGCACCTAAGTGCGACACATGTTTTCCGTATGCTTTTGGTCATATAAACACGATTTTATTAAAATAGATTTGATTTTAAGCATTGTTAATGCAAAAATAGAAATTTCATTTAATAAATAAATTAAATTTTATTTTCGCAATGATCCTAATAGCCAGAATCTAAGTGCGACACATGTTTTTGGCATGCTTTTGGTCGTATAAACACGATTTTATTAAAATGGATTTGACTTTATGCATTGTTAATAAAAAAAATAGAAATTTCATATAATAAATAAATTAAATTTAATTTTCGCAAAGATCCTTAAAGCTAGCACCTAAGTGCGACACATGGTTTCGGCATGCTTTTGGTCATATAAACACTATTTCATTAAAATAGATTTGACTTTATGCATTATTAATGAAAAAATTGAAATTTCATTTCATAAATAAATAAAAAGGGGCCGCGGTGGTCTAGTGGGTAGAGGTCCGGCCTCTGGACCCCGTTGGTGCGGGTTCGAGTCCCGTCCGGACGGTCACTTTTTCAACACGAAAAATGGCCGTACGGGTCCCTGGGTGTCTAGTGTTTGTCCCCATTTCATTTAAATATGATTATTATTACTATAAATTGGTTGTGGCTGAATGCCCTAGTTGGCTAAGCCAAGTCCCCATCATCCTCGATTCCCTAACCCGAACTCCTGTCAATCATCTTTCCTTTTAAAAGAAAAAAAAATAAATAAAATTTAATTTTTGCAATGATCCTAATAGCTAGCACCTAAGTGCGACACATGTTTTCGGCATGCTTTTGGTTGTATAAACACGATTTCATTAAAATGGGTTTGACTTTATGCATTGTTAATGAAAAAAATTAAATTTCATTTAATAAATAAATTTAATTTAATTTTCGCAATGATCCTTATGGCTAGCACCTAAGGGCAACACATATTCTCGGCATGATTTTAATCATATAAACACGATTTTATTAAAATAGATTTGATTTTAAGCATTGTTAATGCAAAAATAGAAATTTCATTTAATAAATAATTTAAATTTAATTTTCGCAATGATCCTAATAGCTAGCACCTAAGTGCGATATATGTTTTAGGCATGCTTTTGTTCATATAAACAGTATTTCATTAAAAAAGATTTGACTTTATGCATTGTTAATGAAAAATTTAAATTTCATTTCATAAATAAATTTAATTTAATTCTCGCAATGATCCTAATAGCTAGCACCTAAGTTCGACACATGTTTTCGGCATGTTTTTGGTCGTATAAACACGATTTCATTAAACCGGATTCGACTTTATGCATTGTTAATGAAAAAATAGAAATTTCATATAATAAATAAATTAAATTTAATTTTCGCAATGATCCTAAAAGCTAGCATCTAAGTGCGATTTATGTTTTAGGCATGCTTTTGTTCATATAAACAGTATTTCATTAAAAAAGATTTGACTTTATGCATTGTTAATGAAAAATTGAAATTTCATTTCATAAATAAATTTAATTTAATTCTCGCAATAATCCTAATAGCTAGCACCTAAGTGCGACACATGTTTTCGGCATGCTTTTTATCGTATAAACACGATTTCATTAAAATGGATTTGACTTTATGCATTGTTAATAAAAAAATTGAAATTTCATTTAATAAATAATATAAATTTAATTTTCGCAATGATCCTAATAGTTTGCACCCAAGTGCGATACATGTGTTCGGCATGCTTTTGGTCATGTAAACACGATTTTATAAAATAGATTAGACTTAATGCCTTGTTAATGACAAAATAGAAAATTCATTTATTAAATAAATTTAATTTAATTTTCGCAATGATCCTAATAGCTAGCACCTAAGTGCGACACATGTGTTCGGCATGCTTTTGGTCAAGCAAACATTATTTTATTTAAATAGATTTGACTTTATGCATTGTTAATTAAAAAATTGAAATTTCATTTAATAAATAAATTAAATTTAATTTTCGCAATGATCCTAATTGCCAGCACCTAAGTGCGACACATTTGTTTATCATGCTTTTGGTCAAATAAACACTGTTTCATTAAAATAGATTTGACTTTATGCATTGTTAATGAAAAAATTGAAATTTCATTAATATATAAATTAAATTTAATTTTCGCAATGATCCCAATGGCAAGCACCTAAGTGCGGCACATGTTTTCGGCATGATTTTGGTCAAATAAACACTATTATAATAAAATAGATTTGACTTTATGCATTGTTAATGAAAAAATTGAAATTTCATATAATAAATAAATTAAATTCAATTTTCGCAATGATCCTAATAGCTAGCACCTAAGTGCGACACATGTTTTCGGCATGCTTTTGGTCAAATAAACACTATTATAATAAAATAGATTTGACTTTATGCATTGTTATTAAAAAAATTGAAATTTCATTTGATAAATAAATTAAATTTAATTTTCGCAATGATCCTTATAGCTAGAACCTAAGTGCGACACATGTTTTCGGTATGCTTTTGGTCATATTAACACTATTTCATTAAAATAGATTTGCCTTTATGCATTGTTATTGAAAAATTGAAATTTCATTTCATAAATAAATTAAATTTAATTTTCGCAATGATATTAATAGCTAGCACCTAAGTGAGACACATGTTTTCAGCATGCTTTTGGTCGTATAAACACGATTTTAATTAAATAAATTCGACTTTATGTGTTGTTGATGAAAAAACTCAAATTTCATTTAATAAATAAATTAAATTTAATTTTCGCAATGATCCTAATAGCTGGCACCTAAGTGCGACACATGTTTCTGGCATGCTTCTGGTCATATAAACAAGATTTCATTAAAATAGATTTGACTTTATGCATTGTTAATGAAAAACTTGAAATTTCATATAATAAATAAATTAAATTTAATTTTCGCAATGATCCTAATAGCTAGCACCTAAGTGCGACACATGTTTTCGGCATGCTTTTGGTCAAATAAACACTATTATAATAAAATAGATTTGACTTTATGCATTGTTATTAAAAAAATTGAAATTTCATTTGATAAATAAATTAAATTTAATTTTCGCAATGATATTAATAGCTAGCACCTAAGTGGGACACATGTGTTCGGCATGCTTTTGGTCATATAAACAAGATTTCATTAAAATAGATTTGACTTTATGCATTGTTAATGAAAAACTTGAAATTTCATATAATAAATAAATTTAATTTAATTTTCGCAATGATCCTAATAGCTAGCACCTAAGTGCGACACATGTTTTCGGCATGCTTTTGGTCAAATAAACACTATTATAATAAAATAGATTTGACTTTATGCATTGTTATTAAAAAAATTGAAATTTCATTTCATAAATAAATTAAATTTAATTTTCGCAATGATATTAATAGCTAGCACCTAAGTGAGACACATGTGTTCGGCATGCTTTTGGTCGTATAAACACGATTTTAATCAAATAAATTCGACTTTATGTGTTGTTGATGAAAAAACTAAAATGTAATTTAATAATTAAATTAAATTTAATTTTCGCAATGATCCTAATAGCTGGCACCCAAGTGCGACACATGTTTCTGGCATGCTTCTGGTCATATAAACAAGATTTCATTAAAATAGATTTGACTTTATGCATTGTTAATGAAAAACTTGAAATTTCATATAATAAATAAATTAAATTTAATTTTCGCAATGATCCTAATAGCTAGCACCTAAGTGCGACACATGTTTTCAGCATGCTTTTGGTCAAATAAACACTATTATAATAAAATAGATTTGACTTTATGCATTGTTATTAAAAAAATTGAAATTTCATTTGATAAATAAATTAAATTTAATTTTCGCAATGATCCTAATAGCTAGAACCTAAGTGCGATACATGTTTTCCGCATGCTTTTGGTCATATGAACACGATTTTATTAAAATAGATTTGATTTTAAGCATTGTTAATGCAAAAATAGAAATTTCATTTAATAAATGAATTAAATTTAATTTTCGCAATGATCCTAATAGCTAGCACCTAAGTGCCACACATGTTTTTGGCATGCTTTTGTTCATATAAACACTATTTCAATAAAATAGATTTAACTTTATGCATTGTTAATAAAAAAATAGAAATTTCATTTAATAAATGAATTAAATTTAATTTTCGCAATGATCCTAATAGCTAGCACCTAAGTGCCACACATGTTTTTGGCATGCTTTTGATCATATAAACACTATTTCAATAAAATAGATTTAACTTTATGCATTGTTAATAAAAAAATAGAAATTTCATTTAATAAATGAATTAAATTTAATTTTCGCAATGATCCTAATAGCCAGCACCTAACTGCCACACATGTTTTTGGCATGCTTTTGTTCATATAAACACTATTTCAATAAAATAGATTTCACTTTATGCATTGTTAATAAAAAAATAGAAATTTCATTTAATAAATGAATTAAATTTAATTTTCGCAATGATCCTAATAGCTAGCACCTAAGTGCGACAAATGTTTTTCGCATGCTTTTGGTCATATGAACACGATTTTATTAAAATGGATTTGATTTTAAGCATTGTTAATGCAAAAATAGAAATTTCATTTAATAAATGAATTAAATTTAATTTTCGCAATGATCCTAATAGCTAGCACCTAAGTGCCACACATGTTTTTGGCATGCTTTTGTTCATATAAACACTATTTCAATAAAATAGATTTCACTTTATGCATTGTTAATAAAAAAATAGAAATTTCATTTAATAAATGAATTAAATTTAATTTTCGCAATGATCCTAATAGCTAGCACCTGAGTGCGACAAATGGTTTTCGCATGCTTTTGGTCATATAAACACGATTTTATTAAAATAGATTTGATTTTAGGCATTGTTAATGCAAAAATAGAAATTTCATTTAATAAATGAATTAAATTTAATTTTCGCAATGATCCTAATAGCTAGCACCTAAGTGCCACACATGTTTTTGGCATGCTTTTGATCATATAAACACTATTACAATAAAATAGATTTAACTTAATGCATTGTTAATAAAAAAATAGAAATTTCATTTAATAAATGAATTAAATTTAATTTTCGCAATGATCCTAATAGCTAGCACCTAAGTGCGACACATGTTTTCCGCATGCTTTTGGTCATATAAACACGATTTTATTAAAATGGATTTGATTTTAAGCATTGTTAATGCAAAAATAGAAATTTCATTTAATAAATGAATTAAATTTAATTTTCGCAATGATCCTAATAGCTAGCACCTAAGTGCCACACATGTTTTTGGCATGCTTTTGATCATATAAACACTATTTCAATAAAATAGATTTAACTTTTTGCATTGTTAATAAAAAAATAGAAATTTCATTTAATAAATGAATTAAATTTAATTTTCGCAATGATCCTAATAGCTAGCACCTGAGTGCGACAAATGTTTTTCGCATGCTTTTGGTCATATGAACACGATTTTATTAAAATAGATTTGACTTTATGCATTGTTAATGAAAAAATAGAAATTTCATTTAATAAATAATTTTAATTTAATTTTCGCAATGATCCTAATGGCTGGCACCTAAGTGCGACACATGTTTTCGGCATGCTTTCGGTCGTAATAACACGATTTTATTAAAATAGATTTGACTTAATGCATTGTTAATAATAAAAATTGAAATTTCATATAATAAATAAATTAAATTTAATTTTCGCAAAGATCCTAATAGCTGGCACCTAAGTGCGACACATGTTTTCGGCATGCTTTTGGTCATATAAACACTATTTTATTAAAATAGGTTTGACTTTATGCATTATTAATGAAAAAATTGAAATTTCATTTAATAAATAAATTCAATTTAATTTTCGCAATAATAGCCAGCACCTAAGTGCGACACATATGTGCGGCATGCTTTTGGTCATATAAACACCATTTCATTAAAATAGATTTGACTTTTTGCATTGTTTATGAAAAAAATAGAAATTTCATTTATTAAATAAATTAAATTTAATTGTCGAAATGAACCTAATGGTTAGCACCTAAGTGCGACACATGTTTTCGGCTTGCTTTTGGTCGTATAAACACTATTTCATTAAAATAGATTTGACTTTATGCATTGTTAATGAAGAAATTGAAATTTCATTTAATAAATAAATTCAATTTAATTTTCGCAATGATCCTAATAGCTAGGACCTAAGTGCGATACATGTTTTCGGCATGATTTTGGTCATATAAACACTATTTTATTTAAATATATTAAACTTTATGCATTGTTAATGAAAAAAAATGAAATTTCATTTAATAAATAAATTCAATTTAATTTTCGCAATGATCCTAATAGCCAGCACCTAAGTGCGACCCATGTTTTCGGCATGCTTTTGGTCGTATAAATACGATTTCATTCAAATAGATTTGACTTTATGCATTGTTAATCAAAAAAATTGAAATTTCATATAATAAATAAATTAAATTTAATTTTCGCAATGATCCTGATAGCCAGCTCCTAAGTGCGACACATGTTTTTGGGCATCCTTCTGGTTATATAAACACTATTTTATTAAAATAGATTAGACTTTATGCATTGTTAATGAAAAAATAGAAATTTCATTTGATAAATAATTTTAATTTAATTTTCGCAATGATCCTAACGGCTGGCAACTAAGTGCGACACATGTTTTCGGCATGCTTTTGGTCGTATAAATACGATTTTATTAAAAAAGATGTGACTTTATGCATTGTTAACAATAAAAATTGAAATTTCAAATAATAAATAAATTAAATTTAATTTTCGCAATGATCCTAATAGCTAGTACCTAAGTGCGACACATGTTTTTGGCATGCTTCTGGTCAAATAACCACTATTTCATTAAAATAGATTTGACTTTAAGCATTGTAATTGAAAAAATTGAAATTTCATTTAATAAATAAATTAAATTTAATTTTCGCAATGATCCTAATAGCTAGGACCTAAGTGCGACACATGTTTTCGGCATGCTTTTGGTCATATAAACACTATTTTATTAAAATGGAATTACCTTTATGCATTGTTAATGAAAAAATTGATATTTCATTTAAAAAATAAATTAAATTTAATTTTCGCAATGATCCTAATAGCCAGCACCTAAGTGCGACACATGTTTTCGGCATGCTTTTGGTTGTATAAACACGATTTCATTAAAATAGATTTGACTTTACGCATTGTTAAAAATAAAAATTGAAATTTCAAATAATAAATAAATTAAATTTAATTTTCGCAATGATCCTAATAGCTAATACCTAAGTGCGACACATGTTTTTGGCATGCTTCAGGTCGTATAAAGACGATTTTATTAAAATAGATTTGACTTTATGAATTGTTAATCAAAAAAATAGAAATTTCATATAATAAATAAATTAAATTTAATTTTCGCAATGATCCTAATTGCTAGCACCTAAGTGCGACACATGTTTTTGGCATGCTTCAGGTCGTATAAACACGATTTTAATCAAATAAATTAGACTTTATGTGTTGTTGATGAAAAAATTGAAATTTCATTTAAAAAATAAATTAAATTTAATTTTCGCAATGATCCTAATAGCTAGCACCTAAAAACGACACATGTTTTCGGCATGCTTTTGGTCATATAAACACAATTTTATAAAATAGATTTGACTTTATGCCTTGTTAATGACAAAATAGAAAATTCATTTAATAAATAAATTAAATTTAATTTTCGCAATGATCCTAATAGCCAGCACCTAAGTGCGACACATGTGTTCGGCATGCTTTTGGTCATAAAACCACCATTTTCTTAAAATAGATTTGACTTTATGCATTGTTAATGAAAAAATTGAAATTTCATTTAATAAATAAAATAAATTTAATTTTCGCAATGATCCTAATAGCCAGCACCTAAGTGCGACATATTATTTCAGCATGCTTTTGGTCATATAAACACTATTTTATTAAAATAGATTTGACTTTATGCATTGTTAATGAAAAAATTGAAATTTCATTTAATAAATAAATTTAATTTAATTTTCGCAATGATCCTAATGGCTAGCACCTAAGTGCGACATATGTTTTCGGCATACTTTTGGTCGTATAAACACCATTTCATTAAAATGGATTAGACTTTATGCATTGTTAATGAAAAAATTGAAATTTCATTTAATAAATAAATTAAATTTAATTTTCGCAATGATCCTAATAGCTAGCACCTAAGTGCGACACATGTTTTCGGCATGCTTCTGGTCATATCAACACTATTTTATAAAAATAGATTTGACTTTATGCATTGTTAATGAAAACAATTGAAATTTCATTTAATAAATAAATTAAATTTAATTTTCGAAATGATCCTAATAGCTAGCACCTAAGTGCGACACATGTTTTCGGCATGCTTCTGGTCATATCAACACCATTTTATTAAAATAGATTTGACTTTATGCATTGTTAATGAAAAAATTGAAATTTCATTTAATAAATAAATTTAATTTAATTTTCGCAATGATCCTAATAGCTAGCACCTAAGTGCGACACATGTTTTCGGCATGCTTTTGGTCATATAAACACTATTTTATTCAAATAGATGTGACTTTATACATTGTTAATGAAAAAAATTAAAATTTATTAATTAAATAAATTAAATTTAATTTTCGAAATGATCCTTGGCTAGCACCTAAGTGCAACACATGTTTCCCGCATGCTTTTAATCATATAAACACGATTTCATTAAAATAGATTTGACTTTATGCATTGTTATTAAAAAAATTGAAATTTCATTTGATAAATAAATTAAATTTAATTTTCGCAATGATCCTAATAGCTAGCACCTAAGTGCGACACATGTTTTCGGCATGCTTTTGGTCAAATAAACACTATTATAATAAAATAGATTTGACTTTATGCATTGTTATTAAAAAAATTGAAATTTCATTTGATAAATAAATTAAATTTAATTTTCGCAATGATCCTTATAGCTAGAACCTAAGTGCGACACATGTTTTCGGTATGCTTTTGGTCATATTAACACTATTTCATTAAAATAGATTTGACTTTATGCATTGTTATTGAAAAATTGAAATTTCATTTCATAAATAAATTAAATTTAATTTTCGCAATGATATTAATAGCTAGCACCTAAGTGAGACACATGTTTTCAGCATGCTTTTGGTCGTATAAACACGATTTTAATTAAATAAATTCGACTTTATGTGTTGTTGATGAAAAAACTAAAATTTCATTTAATAAATAAATTAAATTTAATTTTCGCAATGATCCTA
This sequence comes from Ocypus olens, assembly GCA_910593695.2. Lineage (NCBI taxonomy): Eukaryota > Metazoa > Arthropoda > Insecta > Coleoptera > Staphylinidae > Ocypus > Ocypus olens. Next base: position 8,298,385 of record OU343065.1, on the reverse strand, counting down.
ATAGCTGGCACCTAAGTGCGACACATGTTTCTGGCATGCTTCTGGTCATATAAACAAGATTTCATTAAAATAGATTTGACTTTATGCATTGTTAATGAAAAACTTGAAATTTCATATAATAAATAAATTAAATTTAATTTTCGCAATGATCCTAATAGCTAGCACCTAAGTGCGACACATGTTTTCGGCATGCTTTTGGACAAATAAACACTATTATAATAAAATAGATTTGACTTTATGCATTGTTATTAAAAAAATTGAAATTTCATTTGATAAATAAATTAAATTTAATTTTCGCAATGATATTAATAGCTAGCACCTAAGTGGGACACATGTGTTCGGCATGCTTCTGGTCATATAAACAAGATTTCATTAAAATAGATTTGACTTTATGCATTGTTAATGAAAAACTTGAAATTTCATATAATAAATAAATTTAATTTAATTTTCGCAATGATCCTAATAGCTAGCACCTAAGTGCGACACATGTTTTCGGCATGCTTTTGGTCAAATAAACACTATAATAATAAAATAGATTTGACTTTATGCATTGTTATTAAAAAAATTGAAATTTCATTTGATAAATAAATTAAATTTAATTTTCGCAATGATATTAATAGCTAGCACCTAAGTGGGACACATGTGTTCGGCATGCTTCTGGTCATATAAACAAGATTTCATTAAAATAGATTTGACTTTATGAATTGTTAATCAAAAAAATAGAAATTTCATATAATAAATAAATTAAATTTAATTTTCGCAATGATCCTAATTGCTAGCACCTAAGTGCGACACATGTTTTCAGCATGCTTCTGGTCGTATAAACACGATTTTAATCAAATAAATTAGACTTTATGTGTTGTTGATGAAAAAATTGAAATTTCATTTAAAAAATAAATTAAATTTAATTTTCGCAATGATCCTAATAGCTAGCACCTAAAAACGACACATGTTTTCGGCATGCTTTTGGTCATATAAACACAATTTTATAAAATAGATTTGACTTTATGCCTTGTTAATGACAAAATAGAAAATTCATTTAATAAATAAATTAAATTTAATTTTCGCAATGATCCTAATAGCCAGCACCTAAGTGCGACACATGTGTTCGGCATGCTTTTGGTCATAAAACCACCATTTTCTTAAAATAGATTTGACTTTATGCATTGTTAATGAAAAAATTGAAATTTCATTTAATAAATAAAATAAATTTAATTTTCGCAATGATCCTAATAGCCAGCACCTAAGTGCGACATATTATTTCAGCATGCTTTTGGTCATATAAACACTATTTTATTAAAATAGATTTGACTTTATGCATTGTTAATGAAAAAATTGAAATTTCATTTAATAAATAAATTTAATTTAATTTTCGCAATGATCCTAATGGCTAGCACCTAAGTGCGACATATGTTTTCGGCATACTTTTGGTCGTATAAACACCATTTCATTAAAATGGATTAGACTTTATGCATTGTTAATGAAAAAATTGAAATTTCATTTAATAAATAAATTTAATTTAATTTTCGCAATGATCCTAATAGCTAGCACCTAAGTGCGACACATGTTTTCGGCATGCTTTTGGTCATATAAACACTATTTTATTCAAATAGATGTGACTTTATACATTGTTAATGAAAAAAATTAAAATTTATTAATTAAATAAATTAAATTTAATTTTCGCAATGATCCTAATGGCTAGCACCTAAGTGCGACACATGTTTTCGGCATGCTTCTGGTCATATCAACACTATTTTATAAAAATAGATTTGACTTTATGCATTGTTAATGAAAACAATTGAAATTTCATTTAATAAATAAATTAAATTTAATTTTCGAAATGATCCTAATAGCTAGCACCTAAGTGCGACACATGTTTTCGGCATGCTTCTGGTCATATCAACACTATTTTATTAAAATAGATTTGACTTTATGCATTGTTAATGAAAAAATTGAAATTTCATTTAATAAATAAATTTAATTTAATTTTCGCAATGATCCTAATAGCTAGCACCTAAGTGCGACACATGTTTTCGGCATGCTTTTGGTCATATAAACACTATTTTATTCAAATAGATGTGACTTTATACATTGTTAATGAAAAAAATTAAAATTTATTAATTAAATAAATTAAATTTAATTTTCGAAATGATCCTTGGCTAGCACCTAAGTGCAACACATGTTTCCCGCATGCTTTTAATCATATAAACACGATTTCATTAAAATAGATTTGACTTTATGCATTGTTATTAAAAAAATTGAAATTTTATTTAATAAATAAATTAAATTTAATTTTCGCAATGATCCTAATAGCTAGCACCTAAGTGCGACACATGTTTTCGGCATGCTTTTGGTCAAATAAACACTATTATAATAAAATAGATTTGACTTTATGCATTGTTATTAAAAAAATTGAAATTTCATTTGATAAATAAATTAAATTTAATTTTCGCAATGATCCTTATAGCTAGAACCTAAGTGCGACACATGTTTTCGGTATGCTTTTGGTCATATTAACACTATTTCATTAAAATAGATTTGACTTTATGCATTGTTATTGAAAAATTGAAATTTCATTTCATAAATAAATTAAATTTAATTTTCGCAATGATATTAATAGCTAGCACCTAAGTGAGACACATGTTTTCAGCATGCTTTTGGTCGTATAAACACGATTTTAATTAAATAAATTCGACTTTATGTGTTGTTGATGAAAAAACTAAAATTTCATTTAATAAATAAATTAAATTTAATTTTCGCAATGATCCTAATAGCTGGCACCTAAGTGCGACACATGTTTCTGGCATGCTTCTGGTCATATAAACAAGATTTCATTAAAATAGATTTGACTTTATGCATTGTTAATGAAAAACTTGAAATTTCATATAATAAATAAATTAAATTTAATTTTCGCAATGATCCTAATAGCTAGCACCTAAGTGCGACACATGTTTTCGGCATGCTTTTGGTCAAATAAACACTATTATAATAAAATAGATTTGACTTTATGCATTGTTATTAAAAAAATTGAAATTTCATTTGATAAATAAATTAAATTTAATTTTCGCAATGATATTAATAGCTAGCACCTAAGTGGGACACATGTGTTCGGCATGCTTCTGGTCATATAAACAAGATTTCATTAAAATAGATTTGACTTTATGCATTGTTAATGAAAAACTTGAAATTTCATATAATAAATAAATTTAATTTAATTTTCGCAATGATCCTAATAGCTAGCACCTAAGTGCGACACATGTTTTCGGCATGCTTTTGGTCAAATAAACACTATAATAATAAAATAGATTTGACTTTATGCATTGTTATTAAAAAAATTGAAATTTCATTTCATAAATAAATTAAATTTAATTTTCGCAATGATATTAATAGCTAGCACCTAAGTGAGACACATGTGTTCGGCATGCTTTTGGTCGTATAAACACGATTTTAATCAAATAAATTCGACTTTATGTGTTGTTGATGAAAAAACTAAAATTTAATTTAATAATTAAATTAAATTTAATTTTCGCAATGATCCTAATAGCTGGCACCCAAGTGCGACACATGTTTCTGGCATGCTTCTGGTCATATAAACAAGATTTCATTAAAATAGATTTGACTTTATGCATTGTTAATGAAAAACTTGAAATTTCATATAATAAATAAATTAAATTTAATTTTCGCAATGATCCTAATAGCTAGCACCTAAGTGCGACACATGTTTTCAGCATGCTTTTGGTCAAATAAACACTATTATAATAAAATAGATTTGACTATATGCATTGTTATTAAAAAAATTGAAATTTCATTTGATAAATAAATTAAATTTAATTTTCGCAATGATCCTAATAGCTAGAACCTAAGTGCGACACATGTTTTCGGTATGCTTTTGGTCGTATAAAAACGATTTCATTAAAATGGATTTGACTTTATGCATTGTTAATGAAAAATTGAAATTTCATTTCATAAATAAAATAAATTCAATTTTCGCAATGATATTAATAGCTAGCACCTAAGTGAGAGACATGTTTTCGGCATGCTTTGGGTCGTATAAACACGATTTCGTTAAAATGGATTTGACTTTATGCATTGTTAATGCAAAAATAGAAATTTCATTTAATAAATAATTTAAATTTAATTTTCGCATGGATCCTAATAGCTAGCACCTAAGTGCCACACATGTTTTTGGCATGCTTTTGTTCATATAAACACTATTTCAATAAAATAGATTTAACTTTATGCATTGTTAATAAAAAAATAGAAATTTCATTTAATAAATGAATTAAATTTAATTTTCGCAATGATCCTAATAGCTAGCACCTGAGTGCGACAAATGTTTTTCGCATGCTTTTGGTCATATGAACACGATTTTATTAAAATAGATTTAATTTTAAGCATTGTTAATGCAAAAATAGAAATTTCATTTAATAAATGAATTAAATTTAATTTTCGCAATGATCCTAATAGCTAGCACCTAAGTGCCACACATGTTTTTGGCATGCTTTTGATCATATAAACACTATTTCAATAAAATAGACTTAACTTTATGCATTGTTAATAAAAAAATAGAAATTTCATTTAATAAATGAATTAAATTTAATTTTCGCAATGATCCTAATAGCCAGCACCTAAGTGCCACACATGTTTTTGGCATGCTTTTGTTCATATAAACACTATTTCAATAAAATAGATTTCACTTTATGCATTGTTAATAAAAAAATAGAAATTTCATTTAATAAATGAATTAAATTTAATTTTCGCAATGATCCTAATAGCTAGCACCTGAGTGCGACAAATGTTTTTCGCATGCTTTTGGTCATATGAACACGAATTTATTAAAATAGATTTGATTTTAAGCATTGTTAATGCAAAAATAGAAATTTCATTTAATAAATGAATTAAATTTAATTTTCGCAATGATCCTAATAGCTAGCACCTAAGTGCCACACATGTTTTTGGCATGCTTTTGTTCATATAAACACTATTTCAATAAAATAGATTTCACTTTATGCATTGTTAATAAAAAAATAGAAATTTCATTTAATAAATGAATTAAATTTAATTTTCGCAATGATCCTAATAGCTAGCACCTGAGTGCGACAAATGGTTTTCGCATGCTTTTGGTCATATAAACACGATTTTATTAAAATAGATTTGATTTTAGGCATTGTTAATGCAAAAATAGAAATTTCATTTAATAAATGAATTAAATTTAATTTTCGCAATGATCCTAATAGCTAGCACCTAAGTGCGACACATGTTTTCCGCATGCTTTTGGTCATATAAACACGATTTTATTAAAATGGATTTGATTTTAAGCATTGTTAATGCAAAAATAGAAATTTCATTTAATAAATGAATTAAATTTAATTTTCGCAATGATCCTAATAGCTAGCACCTAAGTGCCACACATGTTTTTGGCATGCTTTTGATCAAATAAACACTACTTTAATAAAATAGATTTAACTTTTTGCATTGTTAATAAAAAAATAGAAATTTCATTTAATAAATGAATTAAATTTAATTTTCGCAATGATCCTAATAGCTAGCACCTGAGTGCGACAAATGTTTTTCGCATGCTTTTGGTCATATGAACACGATTTTATTAAAATAGATTTGACTTTATGCATTGTTAATGAAAAAATAGAAATTTCATTTAATAAATAATTTTAATTTAATTTTCGCAATGATCCTAATGGCTGGCACCTAAGTGCGACACATGTTTTCGGCATGCTTTCGGTCGTAATAACACGATTTTATTAAAATAGATTTGACTTCATGCATTGTTAATAATAAAAATTGAAATTTCATATAATAAATAAATTAAATTTAATTTTCGCAAAGATCCTAATAGCTGGCACCTAAGTGCGACACATGTTTTCGGCATGCTTTTGGTCGTATAAACACGATTTTATTTAAATAGATTTGACTTTTTGCATTGTTAACAATTAAAATTGAAATTTCATATAATAAATAAATTGAATTTAATTTTCGCAATGATCCTAATAGCTAGTACCTAAGTGCGACACATGTTTTTGGCATGCTTCTAGTCAGATAACCACTATTTCATTAAAATAGATTTGACTTTATGCATTGTTATTGAAAAAATTGAAATTTCATTTAATAAATAAATTTAATTTAATTTTTGCAATGATCCTAATAGCTAGGACCTAAGTGCGACACATGTTTTCGGCTTGCTTTTGGTCGTATAAACACTATTTCATTAAAATAGATTTGACTTTATGCATTGTTAATGAAGAAATTGAAATTTCATTTAATAAATAAATTCAATTTAATTTTCGCAATGATCCTAATAGCTAGGACCTAAGTGCGATACATGTTTTCGGCATGATTTTGGTCATATAAACACTATTTTATTTAAATATATTAAACTTTATGCATTGTTAATGAAAAAAAATGAAATTTCATTTAATAAATAAATTCAATTTAATTTTCGCAATGATCCTAATAGCCAGCACCTAAGTGCGACCCATGTTTTCGGCATGCTTTTGGTCGTATAAATACGATTTCATTCAAATAGATTTGACTTTATGCATTGTTAATCAAAAAAATTGAAATTTCATATAATAAATAAATTAAATTTAATTTTCGCAATGATCCTGATAGCCAGCTCCAAAGTGCGACACATGTTTTTGGGCATCCTTCTGGTTATATAAACACTATTTTATTAAAATAGATTAGACTTTATGCATTGTTAATGAAAAAATAGAAATTTCATTTGATAAATAATTTTAATTTAATTTTCGCAATGATCCTAACGGCTGGCACCTAAGTGCGACACATGTTTTCGGCATGCTTTTGGTCGTATTAACATGATTTTATTAAAATAGATTTGACTTCATGCATTGTTTATAATAAAAATTGAAATTTCATATAATAAATAAATTAAAATTAATTTTCGCAAAGATCCTAATAGCTCGCACCTAAGTGCGACACATGTTTTCGGCATGCTTTTGGTCGTATAAATACGATTTTATTAAAAAAGATGTGACTTTATGCATTGTTAACAATAAAAATTGAAATTTCAAATAATAAATAAATTAAATTTAATTTTCGCAATGATCCTAATAGCTAGTACCTAAGTGCGACACATGTTTTTGGCATGCTTCTGGTCAAATAACCACTATTTCATTAAAATAGATTTGACTTTAAGCATTGTAATTGAAAAAATTGAAATTTCATTTAATAAATAAATTAAATTTAATTTTCGCAATGATCCTAATAGCTAGGACCTAAGTGCGACACATGTTTTCGGCATGCTTTTGGTCATATAAACACTATTTTATTAAAATGGAATTACCTTTATGCATTGTTAATGAAAAAATTGATATTTCATTTAAAAAATAAATTAAATTTAATTTTCGCAATGATCCTAATAGCCAGCACCTAAGTGCGACACATGTTTTCGGCATGCTTTTGGTTGTATAAACACGATTTCATTAAAATAGATTTGACTTTACGCATTGTTAAAAATAAAAATTGAAATTTCAAATAATAAATAAATTAAATTTAATTTTCGCAATGATCCTAATAGCTAATACCTAAGTGCGACACATGTTTTTGGCATGCTTCAGGTCGTATAAAGACGATTTTATTAAAATAGATTTGACTTTATGAATTGTTAATCAAAAAAATAGAAATTTCATATAATAAATAAATTAAATTTAATTTTCGCAATGATCCTAATTGCTAGCACCTAAGTGCGACACATGTTTTCAGCATGCTTCTGGTCGTATAAACACGATTTTAATCAAATAAATTAGACTTTATGTGTTGTTGATGAAAAAATTGAAATTTCATTTAAAAAATAAATTTAATTTAATTTTCGCAATGATCCTAATAGCTAGCACCTAAAAACGACACATGTTTTCGGCATGCTTTTGGTCATATAAACACAATTTTATAAAATAGATTTGACTTTATGCCTTGTTAATGACAAAATAGAAAATTCATTTAATAAATAAATTAAATTTAATTTTCGCAATGATCCTAATAGCCAGCACCTAAGTGCGACACATGTGTTCGGCATGCTTTTGGTCATAAAACCAACATTTTCTTAAAATAGATTTGACTTTATGCATTGTTAATGAAAAAATTGAAATTTCATTTAATAAATAAAATAAATTTAATTTTCGCAATGATCCTAATAGCCAGCACCTAAGTGCGACATATTATTTCAGCATGCTTTTGGTCATATAAACACTATTTTATTAAAATAGATTTGACTTTATGCATTGTTAATGAAAAAATTGAAATTTCATTTAATAAATAAATTTAATTTAATTTTCGCAATGATCCTAATGGCTAGCACCTAAGTGCGACATATGTTTTCGGCATACTTTTGGTCGTATAAACACCATTTCATTAAAATGGATTAGACTTTATGCATTGTTAATGAAAAAATTGAAATTTCATTTAATAAATAAATTAAATTTAATTTTCGCAATGATCCTAATAGCTAGCACCTAAGTGCGACACATGTTTTCGGCATGCTTCTGGTCATATCAACAGTATTTTATAAAAATAGATTTGACTTTATGCATTGTTAATGAAAACAATTGAAATTTCATTTAATAAATAAATTAAATTTAATTTTCGAAATGATCCTAATAGCTAGCACCTAAGTGCGACACATGTTTTCGGCATGCTTCTGGTCATATCAACACTATTTTATTAAAATAGATTTGACTTTATGCATTGTTAATGAAAAAATTGAAATTTCATTTAATAAATAAATTTAATTTAATTTTCGCAATGATCCTAATAGCTAGCACCTAAGTGCGACACATGTTTTCGGCATGCTTTTGGTCATATAAACACTATTTTATTAAAATAGATGTGACTTTATACATTGTTAATGAAAAAAATTAAAATTTATTAATTAAATAAATTAAATTTAATTTTCGAAATGATCCTTGGCTAGCACCTAAGTGCAACACATGTTTCCCGCATGCTTTTAATCATATAAACACGATTTCATTCAAATAGATTTGACTTTATGCATTGTTAATGCAAAAATAGAAAATTCATTTAAAAAATAAATTTAATTTTCGCAATGATCCCTACGGCTAGGACTTAAGTGCGACACATGTTTTCGCCATGCTTTTGGTCGGATAAACACGATTTTAACCAAATAAAATCGACTTTATGTGTTGTTGATGAAAAAATTGAAATTTCATTTAATAAATAAACTAAAATAATTTTCGCAATGATCCTAATAGCTAGCCCCTAAGTGCGACACATGTTCTCGGCATGCTTTTGGTCATATAAACACTATTTAATTAAAATGGATTTTACTGTATGCATTGTTAATTAAGAAATTGAAATTTCATTTAATAAATGGATTAAATTTTATTTTCGCAATGATCCTAACAGCTAGCACCTAAGTGCGACACATGTTTTTGGCATGCTTTTGGTCGTATAAACACGATTTCATTAAAATGGATTTGACTTTATGCATTGTTAATGAAAAAATTGAAATTTAATTTAATAAATAAATTTAATTTAATTTTCGCAATGAACCTAATAGCTAGCACCTAAGAACAACACATGTTTTCGGCATGCTTTTGGTCATATTAACACAATTTTATAAAATAGATTTGACTTTATGCCTTGTTAATGACAAAATAGAAATTTCATTTAATAAATAAATTGAATTTAATTTTCGCAATGATCCTAATAGCTAGCACCTAAGTGCGACACATGGTATCGGCATGCTTTTGGTCATATAAACACTATTTTATTAAAATAGATTTGACTTAATGCATTGTTAAAGAAAAAATTGAAATTTCATTTAATAAATAAATTAAATTTAATTTTCGCAATGATCCTAATAGCTAGCACCTAAGAACAACACATGTTTTCGGCATGCTTTTGGTCATATTAACATAATTTTATAAAATAGATTTGACTTTATGCCTTGTTAATGACAAAATAGAAATTTCATTTAATAAATAAATTGAATTTAATTTTCGCAATGATCCTAATAGCCAGCACCTAAGTGCGACACATGGTATCGGCATGCTTTTGGTCATATAAACACTATTTTATTAAAATAGATTTGACTTAATGCATTGTTAATGAAAAAATTGAAATTTCATTTAATAAATAAATTAAATTTAATTTTCGCAATGATCCTAATAGCTAGCACCTAAGAACAACACATGTTTTCGGCATGCTTTTGGTCATATTAACACAATTTTATAAAATAGATTTGACTTTATGCCTTGTTAATGACAAAATAGAAATTTCATTTAATAAATAAATTGAATTTAATTTTCGCAATGATCCTAATAGCCAGCACCTAAGTGCGACACATGGTATCGGCATGCTTTTGGTCATATAAACACTATTTTATTAAAATAGATTTGACTTAATGCATTGTTAATGAAAAAATTGAAATTTCATTTAATAAATAAATTAAATTTAATTTTCGCAATGATCCTAATAGCTAGCACCTAAGAACAACACATGTTTTCGGCATGCTTTTGGTCATATTAACACAATTTTATAAAATAGATTTGACTTTATGCCTTGTTAATGACAAAATAGAAATTTCATTTAATAAATAAATTGAATTTAATTTTCGCAATGATCCTAATAGCTAGCACCTAAGTGCGACACATGGTATCGGCATGCTTTTGGTCATATAAACACTATTTTATTAAAATAGATTTGACTTAATGCATTGTTAAAGAAAAAATTGAAATTTCATTTAATAAATAAATTAAATTTAATTTTCGCAATGATCCTAATAGCTAGCACCTAAGAACAACACATGTTTTCGGCATGCTTTTGGTCATATTAACATAATTTTATAAAATAGATTTGACTTTATGCCTTGTTAATGACAAAATAGAAATTTCATTTAATAAATAAATTGAATTTAATTTTCGCAATGATCCTAATAGCTAGCACCTAAGTGCGACACATGGTATCGGCATGCTTTTGGTCATATAAACACTATTTTATTAAAATAGATTTGACTTAATGCATTGTTAATGAAAAAATTGAAATTTCATTTAATAAATAAATTAAATTTAATTTTCGCAATGATCCTAACGGCTAGCACCTAAGTGCGACACATGTTTTCGGCATACTTTTGGTCGTATAAACACGATTTTAATCAAATAAATTAGACTTTATGTGTTGTTGATGAAAAAATTGAAATTTCATTTAAAAAATAAATTAAATTTAATTTTCGCAATGATCCTGATAGCCAGCACCTAAGTGCGACACATGTGTTCGGCATGCTTTTGGTCATAAAACCACAATTTTCTTAAAATAGATTTGACTTTATGCATTGTTAATGAAATAATTGAAATTTCATTTAATAAATAAAATAAATTTAATTTTCGCAATGATCCTAATAGCCAGCACCTATGTGCGACATATGTTTTCGGCATGCCTTTGATCATATAAACACTATTTCATTAAAATAGATTTGACTTTATGAATAGGTAATGAAAAGATTGAAATTTCATGTAATAATTAAATTTAATTTAATTTTCGCAATGATCCTAATAGCTAGCACCTAAGTGCGACACATGTTTTCGGCAAGCTTTTGGTCATTTAAACACGATTTTATAAAATAGATTTAACTTTATGCCTTGTTAATGACAAAATAGAAATTTCATTTAATAAATAAATTGAATTTAATTTTCGCAATGATCCTAATAGCTAGCACCTAAGTGCGACACATGGTATCGGCATGCTTTTGGTCATATAAACACTATTTTATTAAAATAGATTTGACTTAATGCATTGTTAAAGAAAAAATTGAAATTTCATTTAATAAATAAATTAAATTTAATTTTCGCAATGATCCTAATAGCTAGCACCTAAGAACAACACATGTTTTCGGCATGCTTTTGGTCATATTAACATAATTTTATAAAATAGATTTGACTTTATGCCTTGTTAATGACAAAATAGAAATTTCATTTAATAAATAAATTGAATTTAATTTTCGCAATGATCCTAATAGCTAGCACCTAAGTGCGACACATGGTATCGGCATGCTTTTGGTCATATAAACACTATTTTATTAAAATAGATTTGACTTAATGCATTGTTAATGAAAAAATTGAAATTTCATTTAATAAATAAATTAAATTTAATTTTCGCAATGATCCTAATAGCTAGCACCTAAGAACAACACATGTTTTCGGCATGCTTTTGGTCATATTAACATAATTTTATAAAATAGATTTGACTTTATGCCTTGTTAATGACAAAATAGAAATTTCATTTAATAAATAAATTGAATTTAATTTTCGCAATGATCCTAATAGCTAGCACCTAAGTGCGACACATGGTATCGGCATGCTTTTGGTCATATAAACACTATTTTATTAAAATAGATTTGACTTAATGCATTGTTAAAGAAAAAATTGAAATTTCATTTAATAAATAAATTAAATTTAATTTTCGCAATGATCCTAATAGCTAGCACCTAAGAACAACACATGTTTTCGGCATGCTTTTGGTCATATTAACATAATTTTATAAAATAGATTTGACTTTATGCCTTGTTAATGACAAAATAGAAATTTCATTTAATAAATAAATTGAATTTAATTTTCGCAATGATCCTAATAGCTAGCACCTAAGTGCGACACATGGTATCGGCATGCTTTTGGTCATATAAACACTATTTTATTAAAATAGATTTGACTTAATGCATTGTTAATGAAAAAATTGAAATTTCATTTAATAAATAAATTAAATTTAATTTTCGCAATGATCCTAACGGCTAGCACCTAAGTGCGACACATGTTTTCGGCATACTTTTGGTCGTATAAACACGATTTTAATCAAATAAATTAGACTTTATGTGTTGTTGATGAAAAAATTGAAATTTCATTTAAAAAATAAATTAAATTTAATTTTCGCAATGATCCTGATAGCCAGCACCTAAGTGCGACACATGTGTTCGGCATGCTTTTGGTCATAAAACCACAATTTTCTTAAAATAGATTTGACTTTATGCATTGTTAATGAAATAATTGAAATTTCATTTAATAAATAAAATAAATTTAATTTTCGCAATGATCCTAATAGCCAGCACCTAAGTGCGACATATTATTTCGGCATGCTTTTGGTCATATAAACACTATTTTATTAAAATAGATTTGACTTTATGCATTGTTAATGAAAGAATTGAAATTTCATTTAATAAATAAATAAAATTTAATTTTCGCAATGATCCTACTAGCTAGCACCAAAGTGCGACACATGTTTTCGGCATGCTTTAGGTCGTATAAACACGATTTCATTAAAATAGATTTGACTTTATGCATTGTTAATCAAAAAAATAGAAATTTCATATAATAAATAAATAAAATTTAATTTTCGCAATGATCGTAATTGCTAGCACCTAAGTGCGACACATGTTTTCGGCATGCTTTTGATCGTATAAAAACAATTTCATTAAAATAGACTTGACTTTATGCATTGTTAATCAAAAAAATAGAAATTTCATATAATAAATAAATTAAATTTAATTTTCGCAATGATCCTAATAGCTAGCACCTATGTGCGACATATGTTTTCGGCATGCCTTTGATCATATAAACACTATTTCATTAAAATAGATTTGACTTTATGAATAGGTAATGAAAAGATTGAAATTTCATGTAATAATTAAATTTAATTTAATTTTCGCAATGATCCTAATAGCTAGCACCTAAGTGCGACACATGTTTTCGGCAAGCTTTTGGTCATTTAAACACGATTTTATAAAATAGATTTAACTTTATGCCTTGTTAATGACAAAATAGAAATTTCATTTAACGAATAAATTTAATTTAATTTTCGCTATGATCCTTATAACCAGCTCCAAAGTGCGACACATGTTTTCGGCATGCTTTTGGTCATATAAACACTATTTTTTTAAAATAGATTTACCTTTATGCATTGTTAATGAGAAAATTGAAATTTTATTTAATAAATAAATTAAATTTAATTTTCGCAATGATCCTAATAGCTGGCACATAAGTGCGACACATGTTTTCGGCATGCTTTCGGTCATATCAACACTATTTTATTAAAATAGATTTGACTTTATGCATTGTTAATGAAAAAATTGGAATTAAATTTAATAAATAAATTTAATTTAATTTTCGCAATGATCCTTATTGCCAGCACCTAAGTGCGACACATGTTTTCGGCATGCTTTAGGTCGTATAAAGAGGATTTTATTGAAATAGATTTGACTTTATGAATTGTTAATCAAAAAAATAAAAATTTCATATAATAAATAAATTAAATTTAATTTTCGCAATGATCCTAATTGCAAGCACCTAAGTGCGACACATGTTTTCGGCATGCTTTTGGTCATATAAACACTATTTTATTAAAATAGATTTGACTTTATGCATTGTTAATGAAAAAATTGAAATTTCATTTAGTAACTAGATTAAATTTAATTTTCGCAATGATCCTAACAGCTAGCACCTGAGAGCGACACATGTTTTCGGCATGCTTTTGATCGTAAAAACATGATTTTAATCAAATAAATTCGACTTTATATGTTGTTGATGAAAAAATTGAAACTTCATTTAATAAATAAATTAAATTTAATTTTCGCAATGATCCTAATAGCTAGCACCAAAGTGCGACACATGTTTTTGTCATGCTTTTGGTCATATAAACACTCTTTTATTAAATCAGATTTGACTTTATGTATTGTTAATGAAAGAATTGAAATTTCATTTAATAAATAAATTAAATTTAATTTTCGCAATGATCCTAACAGCCAGCTCCTAAGTGCGACACATGTTTTCGGTATGCTTTTGGTCGTATAAACACGATTTTAATCAAATAAATTCGACTTTATGTGTTGTTGATGAAAAAATTGAAACTTCATTTAATAAATAAATTAAATTTAATTTTCGCAATGATCCTAATAGCTAGCACCTAAAAACGACACATGTTTTTGGCATGCTTTTGGTCATATAAACACGATTTTATAAAATAGATTTGACTTTAAGCCTTGTTAATGACAAAATAGAAATTTCATTTAATAAATAAATTAAATTTAATTTTCGCAAAGATCCTAATAGCCAGCAATTAAGTGCGACATACGTTTTCGGCATGCTTTTGGTCATATAAACACTATTTAATTAAAATAGATTTGACATTATGCATTGTTAATGAAAAAATTAAAATTTCATTTAATAAATAAAATAAATTTAATTTTCGCAATGATCCTAATAGCCAGCACCTAAGTGCGACACATTATTTCAGCATGCTTTTGGTCATATAAACACTATTTTATTAAAATAGATTTGACTTTATGCATTGTTAATGAAAGAATTGAAATTTCATTTAATAAATAAATAAAATTAAATTTTCGCAATGATCCTAATAGCTAGCAACAAAGTGCGACACATGTGTTCGGCATGCTTTAGGTCGTATAAACACTATTTCATTAAAATAGATTAGACTTTATGCATTGTTAATAAAAAAAATAGAAATTTCATATAATAAATATTTTAAATTTAATTTTCGCAATGATCCTAATAGCCAGCACCTAAGTGCGACACATGTTTTCGGCATGCTTTTGGTTGTATAAATACGATTTCATTAAAATAGATTTGACTTTATGCATTGTTAAAAATAAAAATTGAAATTTCAAATAATAAATAAATTAAATTTAATTTTCGCAATGATCCTAATAGCTAGTACCTAAGTGCGACACATGTTTTTGGCATGCTTCTGGTCAAATAACCACTATTTCATTAAAATAGATTTGACTTTAAGCATTGTAATTGAAAAAATTGAAATTTCATTTAATAAATAAATTAAATTTAATTTTCGCAATGATCCTAATAGCTAGGACCTAAGTGCGACACATGTTTTCGGCATGCTTTTGGTCAAATAATCAATATTTAATTAAAATAGATATGACTTTATGCATTGTTAATGAAAAAATTGAAATTTCATTTAATAAATAAATTAAATTTAATTTTCGCAATGATCCTAATAGCTAGCACCTAAGTGCGACACATGTTTTCGGCATGCTTTTGGTCGTATAAACACGATTTCATTAAAATGGATTTTACTTTATGCATTGTTAATGAAAATATTCAAATTTCATTTAATAAATAAATTTAATTTAATTTTCGCAATGATCGTAATGGCCAGCACCTAAGTGCGACACATGTTTTCGGCATGCTTTTGGCAAATAAACACTATTTTATTAAAATAGATATGACTTTATGCATTGTTAATGAAAAAATTGAAATTTCATTTAATAAATAAATTAAATTTAATTTTCGCAATGATCCTAATAGCTAGCACCTAAGTGCGACACATGTTTGTGGCATGCTTTCGGTCACATAAACACGATTTAATTAAAATAGATTTGACTTTATGCATTGTTAATGAAAAACTTGAAATTTCATTTAATAAATAAATTTAATTTAATTTTCGCAATCACGTTCAGCTCTGACTGTGGTAGAGAGTGCACGCGCGATTTACTGAGACTGAGGTTAACTGGACGCAGTAAGGGATATCAATTTAATTTTATCTTTATTCTGAGTACTATTTAGTTTTAAGTTAACCTCATATATATATACATATAGTAGTATTAATACCAGGGCCCTTAGGGGCCGGTACACGCCACAATAAGCGGCATCACCGCAATGTCAGAAGAAATGGACACCGACCCGCTAATAAGCGGATCCAGTCCTAACAAACACCCATTAGCCAAATTAATAAGTGCCCATAGACAGATTTATTTAAATTGTTGCGTTACATGAGTATAGCAAAGTATTCTACTTACAATCTAAAACTTAAAACTAGCCTCCCGCAGGTAAAATTGGATATGAAATAAATTTCCCTCGTTTTATAAATACTTTATTCCACCCCTCAACATTGTCCCCGCTTAAAATTAAACAAAATAAAACAATCCCCAGGCATACATATATTTTTTTCACCCCATCCCATAAAAAATCAAAATAACATGAAATACAAAATTAACAGGTTGGCGCCGTCTGGTAATGCGCGCGCCCCGGTTCGTTCTTCTTCTCCTCTTCTTTGGTCGTCCTCCTCTTCTTGAATCCTCTTCTGCGACGATGGGTCCTCTTGTCCTCTTCTTATGTCCTCTTCTGCTCTTCAGCGACGATGAGTCCTCTTGTCCTCTTCTACGAAGTGCGATCCTCTTCTTCGTTGATGCGTCCTCTTCTTTCTTCTGATGTTATGTTCCGCTTGCTGCCCGTTTGCCTCCATCCTGGTGTTACGCCGTATTTGATAAGTGAATCTGCTTCACTGTGCGCGCACAGACTATTCTCACAAAGCATGTATCTAATTTAATTTAATTTAACCCGCTCTTAATGACTCTACATCGCCCGCAAATGATTTAAATACTTCCCAAAATTTATTTTCGCGCCTAATATTAGCCAGCTCTTCATAGCTGTCTGGCCATTCTAATCCAGCCGATACCAACTTAACGTGTGCCCTATCTCGTTGCTCCTGCGTAAACGAGCAGGAGAACATAACGTGTTCCGCGCTGTCGATTCCGTTACCGCATGCACAGTCTTCTATCTCCGTTTTACCTATCCGTTTAAGAAATTTACCAAAGTTCCCATGCCCTGTCATTAATTGAGTCATTTCCGATGTGATGTTA
The DNA here is from genome assembly GCA_910593695.2 of Ocypus olens. NCBI lineage: Eukaryota > Metazoa > Arthropoda > Insecta > Coleoptera > Staphylinidae > Ocypus > Ocypus olens. The sequence goes on along the minus strand of OU343065.1, from coordinate 8,280,732 downwards.
ACTATAATTTCGCGCCTCTCATGTACTGTTTTAATAAAATTAAACGTAATACGCCCATTTACAGAATTTGCCCATCCCTGATTCCATTTAAGTATCGCGTCGGCTCTAATTAATCGTTTCGCGTGTGAAAACGGTGCCCTATCGTAAACGTTCAAATCTAATTCCCCCGTTGTGGCTTCTTTCGCGAGTACATCCGCTCTTTCGTTACCCTCGTTTCCTACGTGCGCCCGCGTCCAGTGAAATCTGATTGTTTTCCCTCGCGCCTCCCTAATTAGTCGATCTATCTCTAGCATTAACTCTGTTGGTTTCCGCATTGATCTAAGTGCATGAAGTGCCGCCTTAGAGTCCGAAACGATGTGCCATAATCTGTCCTCTTTTTGTTTCACGTATTCTACCGCGGCCCTAATTGCAACTAATTCGCTTTGAAAGACTGTGCATTTATTACCTAATTTTAATTTAAGAGCGTCCGTTTCCGCGCCCTGCTTATAAACCGCGATGGCCGCGCCGATGCCATGTTCCGTTTTTGATCCGTCTGTATAAATTACGTTTTCCGCTTTAAAATCCGCGTCTACTACATTGAAATTTATTCCGCGATTCTCGGCTGGATGCCTACAAACTAGTCCTCTCTGTTCGATTGTTATATTTTCGCCACCGCGGTTTAAAACCCCCGAGTTTCGCGTCCGCCATCGCGAGCTTGTTTCCCTGATTTTCTCCTCCACCGGTATTAAATCCGCAATAATTAATGCCGCATCCCCGGATATTGACTTATACGCCGCTGCCGCGCCTATCGCCATAATTCGCTGCACCGATCGCAAGTTTTTTATTTCGCGTGATTTTAAATTATTTCCCCAAATCGCCGAGCCATACGTAATTGCCGGTTCAATCGCGCCTAAGTAAATTGTTCGCATCGCGTCCCTCGTTAAACCCCACGTTAGTTTACAAGCCACCCGTAGCTGCTGTGAAATTTTCCGCGCCTTTATACAAATATAATCCACGTGCTGCCGCCAGCTTAATTTTTCATCTATTATGATACCGAGATATTTAATACTTTCCGCGCAGTGAACAAATGTATCTCCCATTTTAAAATTTGGCCTCGTCTGTTTTAATTTCCCGAAAAAAAGCCCTGTCGTTTTTTCCGCGCTAAATTTTAATTTGACGTCTTTGCCCCAGTTATTAATAATTTCTAAAGCCGAATTTACCGCGTCTTTAAGCCCCTTATATTGTTTCGACCGTGCCAGTAAAACCGTATCATCTGCAAACGCAATTATTTCGCAATTATCCGGAATATTTTTTCTCAAAAGTGTCGCGTGTACAATTTTCCAAAATCCCGGCCCTGATTTTGACCCCTGCGGACAGCCTTTTTCTATTTCCCTTGTGACCGATTGCCCTGCGTAATCAATTCGCGCTGTACGTTTTTCTAAGAAATCCCTCGCTAATTTAATTAAGTTACCCGGTACGCCCGTTCTGCCCAACTCGTTAATTATCGTGAGATAGATAACGCGAGGGTGGAAGTTAGACGTTTTAAAAGGGCGTGGAATAGGTCGCGAGGGGACGTAGAAAGGGCGGACAAAAAACGCGAATACTATGAAAAATTTACGGCTTACAAAAAATTGATTAAAGACACGCGGTTAAACGAATGGAAGCGGTTTTGCACGGAATCTTCCAGCGAAGAGCCATGGGGATGCGCGTATAAAGTCATTAGGGGTAGTAAACGGCGGAATGTGATTTCTAATGTTAGATTGGCGGACGGGACTTATACTAAAACGATGCGGGAAACGGCGACGGCTTTACTTGATAAATTCTTTCCGGAAGACAACGCGGCTAACGACAATGAGGCGCACAAAGAAATTCGCGAACAGGCGGCGAGGGTCACGGGGGGCGTAAACGACTGCGACCTCACGCGCGGCGAACTAGATAACGCGATTAGAGGAATAGGCGCGAAAAAAGCACCAGGGCGCGATAAAATCACGATTGAAATAGTTAAACGGGCAATGTTCACAATAGGCGACGAAATTCATAAATGCATGCGGATGTGCGTGGGCGAAGGTGTCTTTCCAGCTTGTTGGAAAGATACAGATGTTAGATTAATTCCGAAAGCGGGGAAGGAGGACGTCGCGGATATGGGAAGTTATAGACCGATTTGTTTGCTACCTTGTCTCGGGAAGATTTTAGACGATATTTTAATTAAACGGATTGAATACCATTTGGAAAGCGTAGGCGCAACGGCGGACAATCAATACGGGTTTTCAAAAGGCAAATCTACAGTGCACGCGGTACTTAGGGTGATAGACTTTGTTAATGACGCGAAACGGGACGGTGAATACAGCGCGGTTGTTTCATTAGACATTGCGGGGGCGTTTGATCACACGTGGTGGCCGACGATAGTGCCCATAGACAGAATAATACACCTGACATTTCGTATTCATCGACTAACGTTATTAGTGATAACACGATAACCGACGCGGATATGGCGGAAAACACGGCAAGAAATCGCGTAAAGGTCGCAGACACAGCGATCAACTATAAAAACAATTTAAAATATAATTCGTATGTTGTTTACATAGAAAATAAAGATAGTAATCTAGGACGCGTACATCCCCTAAAAATTTGCGCAATTCTCCACAAATCCCACGTTAATAACGACATTAAAGAAATCGCACGGGTCGGACGAAACCGCGTCAAGGTTATACTAAAATCTGCGGCGGCCGCAAACTCAATGGTTAAAAACCAAGCGTTTTTAAACGAGCACAATATCACAGCGTACATTCCAAGACACATGACTGAAAAAAAAGGCATAATTAGATTTGTAGATACAAGTTTTGATTAGAGTTACATACTAGAAAATATCATATCCGATGTAGACGTAATTAATGTCCGAAGATTTACTCGTAAATACATAGAAGAGGGTAAAGTTAAATTCACTCCCCGTCCTCCTCCGTGTGTGCTCACCTTGACGTGGTGGGGGGGCTTGCGTATCCAGATGATCCTAAGTGCTACACCAGCGGGAGCGTCAGCTCCCGGCAGGGCCACCCATGCTGGGAAGGACGTAGGTGATGGATCTGACTAAGCAGCACGCAACATGGGGCAGAAGGGGCTCCCAGCCTCAGTGAAGGCAACCCTTCTAGGGAAGGACACCCGAACAAACCAAAAAATACTTCTATGAATGGACACCACCAATGTCAAGCTTACGGAGCAGGAGCTCGGAACTCCAGTTCCGGTCGGAGACGGGTGTGCTCGGGCGGGCACCCACCGACCGTCATCCATCGACTGCCCAAAAACAACAACCCTGGTGGGCTCGCCTTCGGGTGGCCCACCACCAACACTCAGCCACCATATCGTGAGTGCACTGCACCAGTCCCCCCTGCTCAGGGCCGGCCAACTGGCTGTCCCTGACAAGGACACTGGGGCGGCGCCTCGCGTGAGGGTGAGGAAACAGCTCTGCGGGGCTGAAAAGAAAAGGAGGAAGAAGCTGAAGGGGGCTGGCAAGAAAGCCTCCACTGTGGAACGGGCCACCACGAGCTCCAAGGCAAGCCCCCAAAAAGGGCAGCCAGGGACGAGTGGCACAAGTCACAGCAGCTTCCCCCCCCCAAACCAATACCAAAGGGGGCGACGGAAGCAGACCGATCCCCAAAAAGGGGCCTTCTACCAAACAAGGCCCTTTGCCGGGAAAGGTCAAGCAGACCGTCCCCCCCACAAAGAAGCGAAACCGGTCGGACGACTCTGGGAAGTCGCCTGGGCTCAACCCCAGGAAGAAACCCAGAGACGCAACCTCAAAGCCCAAGTCATACACGGAGGCCATCAACAGACACCTGCAGATGGCCATCGTCGACAAAAGCAACCTCCTAGGTAAACTAAAGGAGGAACAGGAGAAGCTGGTACGCGACTCCCTCATGAGGGCAATCCTGGGAGTGGACCCGGCCAACACGGTCGCGCCACACTTCTCCAGGTTCCTACTTGGGGGAGATACTGCGTATTACCTGCGCGGACACCGATTCCTTGAGATGGCTCGAGGAAACGGTCAACGGACTTGGACCTCTCTGGGTGGGAGCCGAACTGGCAGTGGTGCAGGTTGACAGCCTGCCCAGGCTAGTAAAAGCTTCAGCCTGGCTGCCCAATGCACAGGACAAGGATGAAGCCTTGACCTGTCTGGGCGTCCAGAACAGAGAGGCCCAAACAGCCAAGTGGTGCATTTTCCACCACGAGCAAAAAGAAGATGGCATCCTGGTGGTGTTCGGGATACCACTTCAAGAAATCGAGCTGCTGAAGGGCAAGCACCCCCAAGGCAAATGCCAACTATGGTATGGCCTGGGGAAAGTGACCCTTCACCTGAAGCAGCCAGAGGAAAAGGAAGACACCCCGCAGACCGTTGAGGACCCTCCCATGGAGACCGCAGCAGTCCAGGATGCTTCCCAATAACTAGAACCCCAAGTCCGAGGCCAGACCAGGACGGACCGGGAAATACAGAAAGGTAAGTCTCTTTTTGCTTATTAGCAATTAAGTACTAACCACACAACTGTAACAGGGTGTCGGATGCCAACTATAACAGGGGGCCAAGCGGTGCGCCGATTGTAACGGAGAACACACCCTTGGCAAATAAAATAAAGTTTTCCCTTAATAATATGTGGCTTTCCCTGGTTACCTCCGGCTTAGCTCAGATGATCCGGTAGCTGCAGTACAAAAAAAAAACTCTACTACTGACCTTTTGCTCTATGGCTACGACCTCAGAGTTGAAGTCTTCTGTTTCCGGTTCCTTCACTGGGTTGGCACGTACACACTAGCACTTGTTTGAAGTTAGACTTAACTTTGAATGGGAGTGTAATCATGTGAATAAAATTCTGAGTTAAAACAAGACTTAAATTTATTACACAAAAAAAAATAGATTACACTCGCGAGTTATGATAAATAAAAATAAAAGTCAAGAGAAACTGAAGATTAAATATATACAAAAATTAACAACTCTAACAAAACACAATTCTCAAACAACTTCCCGAAAACAAAAAAACTCTAAACACTTCTCAACACTCTCCCCAAACAAAACGGACACTTCCCAACACTCTCCCCAAACAAAACGGACACTCCTCTCGTCTGTCGCTCGTCAGACGGTTTTGTTCAGGGATGAAGACGGTAGGGGTAGGATCCTCCCATTGGCTGACGCGTGGCGTTGGGGGTGCTTCAGCATCCCTTCTAGCTCAGCAATGAGCCCGCGCATGCGCTCCTCATACTGCCTGTCGCCGGGAACTAGTACGGTTGTACAACCATATAATTACTAATATTATTGTAACTAATATTGACAAATTATGTATTTACATGGTATGGTTGTAGCAACCGAAACGACGACAGGACTTTTACCGTTTATGGTAACCAGTGACGGATGTATTCCGTGCTAGTCCTGATACACCATTACCATATGGATTATCTGGTGTCGTTTATTATTGTGTTGTGTTGTCTTTTATATGATCTGCCGTTCATTTCTGTTTTCCCTTATTATTTAAACAAATTAAATAATAGTTTAAAGAATTGTGCCGCAGCTGTACCGATTAAGGCTTAAACGTATTTTCCCCAAATTACGTGTAACAATAGACCGGGTGTCTTGGACAGGCCGGCGTCGTAAAGACGGATTAGCAAATCCTCACGTACACAAAAATATGGGGCGTAACAGATTCGGTACCCAGAAAAAATCTGGTACAGGCTTACTGGGGCGTTCCACGAAAAAATATTTACGAGCGCTTATCGCGAGTGTAATTTACAACCTAATCTAACTAATCCTAAAATAACACTATCTGAATTTAACAATAAAAATATACAAAATATACAAAATATACAAAATTTACAAGTTCAACTTTCAATGAATGTAATACGGACTTTACTCATTTTATAATTAATATTATTTATGAAGCCGAGAAAAAAAAATAGAATAAAAACAAAACAAGTGGGTACCGTTGCTACTAAAGAAAGCTGAATAAATAAAAGTTGCGGCGTTTTCGATAAAACGCCGGTAACAAACGGCCCCGGAAAATGAGTGAAGTTCGCTAACAACTGAATGTCCTAAAAATGAAAAGTTATACATACGCTAGTTTACATTCATTCATTGTTGAAAAAAAAAACGATTTGAGAGCGTTGTGACATAGTAACGCAGACTGCGTAATGGGGTACCTGGGCTTTCATGAATATATCATGCTTCAGCTTCTTCAGTGGTTGTCAAATCAAATCGTATCCGGAATCCGGTGGTGATGTTCTGACTTTGCCCTTGTGTATGGTTGCTTCCGATAGACAAGTGGGTCGAACGTCTGGAATGGGCGCCACGATGGGGTTACTGCCCATCGACAGTAGGGCTGGATGCATGGCGAAGGTTTTTCTCGACGCCTTGGGGTTTGAGAATTTTCCGGAAATCTGCACCAGCGGGAGAAAAGCGGAAATAATCGTCGCTTTTCTGGTAATAGAAGACAAACAAAACATGCGTTGTTGTCCGGCGTCACAGAACGTATCTCGATGTTACCCTCGTCCTGTAGGGTGGATGGTTCAAAATAAGTGCGTTAAGAGTCCCGACACTGTTGGCAAAATAGTTTTTTTTTTTTTTTTTTTTTTTAAGCGTTTGTGGAATTCGACACTTTCGATGTTCATCACTACACAATTAAAAAAACAAGAGTTCGACTAATCGCACTAAATTAACGCACTTGGGCGTCCATTTAAAGTGTCCTTTCACTGTGCATGTCGTCGTCGTCGTAATTCGCGCTGGGGTTCTTGACCTGCAGGGTCATCGATGTCCTCGGGGTCTTCCTGCTCTGGGGATGGTGGTCTATGGTGGTGATGTGGCAGATCTGGAAGTTCGCGTTGCTGAATGGGCCTGATGTCGTCGGCGTGAACGCGAACAATTTGTCCACCGCGATCGACATCGTAAACTCTTCCTGCGAAAACTTCCTGGATAGGATATGGTCCCAGCCATTTCTTCGCGAAGCTGGCAGGATTTCTGGCGTCGTTTGGTGGATGGTTTCGTATAACCACAAGCTGCCCTTCCTGAAACCTCGCTTCTTCTTCGGGACCTTCGTAACGTTGAACATACTGTAATTGACGGTCTCGGATGTTGTTCAGACGTTCGTCTCGTTCATCGTGGCCGGGTGCTTGTATTGGGAGGGCTTGCATAATTTCGCGTTCTCCTGGTCGCGGAAGTTCGTATCCCAGTAACGCTTTTCCCGGGGTAAGTCCAGTGGCTGCATTGGCTCGAGTCCTTAATTCGAAAAGAATCGGCTGTATGTGTTGGCTCCACTGGTTTCCAGGTTGATTCTGCATTTTAATACGCAGGCATTTCTTCATTTCCTGGTTACGTCGCTCTGTCGGGTTGGCTCTGGGATGGTAAACGGGAGTGTAAAATGTAGTCGCGCCCCAGCGTCTACATTGCTGCTTCCAGACCCGAGAAGTAAATTGTGGTCCGTTGTCGCTGATTATTGCCCTAGGATAACCGAATCTGTGGAAAACTTGTTCCTCCATTAATCGAGTTATGTTACCGGAACGAGCCTGTCCTATGGCAAATGCTTCTGTCCACTTCGTAAATAGATCGGTTATCACTAGGACGTGCCTCTTCTTCGTGCTAGTCGGTGGCAGCGGTCCAATTAAATCGACTGCCACGGTGTGGAACGGTGAAACGGGGATTCGCGCTTTCAATGGGGCTGGACCTTGTGGTTTTCCGCGTTTCGTTGCAATACACACTAAACATTCTCGAACGTACCGCCTTACGTCCGATGGAATGGTGGGCCAATAATATTTGGTGCGTATGCTCCTAGTTGTCTCATCTCGTCCTGGATGAATGGACTCATCATGAAGACCGTGAAGCACGCGTGGTCTGGCAGTGACTGGTACGTAGAGAGTTCGAACGTTATTACCAGTTGTTTTGTAATATAGAAGTCCCTCAAAAACCTCGAAAATTTGATCGAGCTCTTCGAAACGATGGTGGTTCGCATCCTGGAGGATTTGAATTTTCTCCTGGCACTCTTCATCATCTGTCTGGCAATTAATGACCGTCTGCACTAATGATGCATCGATCACATTCAGGGATGGGGGCAGGATCGTTTCGAGCTCCGGAACGTCCTCGACTATGTAGTTTTCCGGATTTCTGCTCAGGACGTCGGGGAGTTCGTTTTCTCTTCCTGGACAGTGCTCAATCGCGAAGTCAAACGATTGCATTAACAGCGCCCATTTAGTTAATTTTGATCGGTGATCCTTGAAATTACTTAGCCATGTTAATGCCTTGGAGTCGGTAATGACACGGAAATGTCGTCCTTCCAAAAGGGGGCGGTAACGTTGCAACGCCCACACAAGCGCGAAACATTCCTGTTCATTGATATGATATCGCTTGTGTGTGTCGTTGAACTTACGGGAATCGAAACTAATAATTCGCCTGCATCCGTCGTTATCAGTTTGATATAAAACCGCCGATATTCCGAGCTGAGAGGCGTCAGTTTGTACCGTAAACTGCAATCCGGGAATAGGACGGTGAAGGCGTAGTGGTTTTTGTACGATTTCCTGTATTTCTTGCATTGCTTGGGTTGCTGCGAGCGTCCACTTGAATGGTTTATTTGTGCCGGTGAGTTGAGTTAACGGGGAAACGATGCTCGAAAAACCGTCGATATATTGGCGTACCCAATTGCATAAACCGAGGAATTTACGTAGTTGACGCCGTGTTTTTGGTACGCTGTGGTCTCGAATCTGATGCAGGTGTTTTTCTAGGGGGCGGGTGGTGTCAATATCCACTATATGGCCTAAATATTCGAGCGACGATTTTCCAAATGAGCACTTATTTCTGCTCAGGCGCAAATCGAATTGCTCTAGTCTCTCGAATACGAGGGCGAGGTGACGAAGATGCTCTTCAGGTGTATTAGAGAAAATGATAATATCGTCTAAATATACCATTACAAAATCGTGAAGAAATCCGGAAAGAACCTCTTGACTCATAAGCCGCTGGAAGGTCGCCGGGGCATTTTTAAGTCCAAATGGCATGACTTTAAATTGATAATGCCCTCCATCGGGCGTACTAAACGCTGTGTAGCGCTTCGAATTTTCCTCCATCGGCACTTGCCAGTAACCGCTTTTTAAATCCAGCGTTGAGAAAATTTTCGTGTCACCGAGGTCCCGAATTGTCTCTTGGATTACTGGCATTGGAGTAGGTTCCGAAATTGTTGCATCGTTTAATTTTCTGTAATCAATGCAGAAACGATTATCGCCGTCCTTTTTCTGCACGAGCACGATGGGGAATGCGTAGGGGCTCACCGATGGTTCAATAATTCCTTGCGTTAATAATTCGGCAATCTGTCGGTCTATCTTCTGCTTCTTTTCTGGATTTACGCGGTAAGGTCTGACTCGAATGGGATTCGTGTGTTTCAACTGTATCCGATGTTCAGACGTGCGAGAACGGTGCGCGAACTGATCCTTGGGAGTGAATGTGCCAGCGAAACGTTGAATCAGCTGCTCAAATACCTCTATGGAATGTCCCGTAAATCCATGATTGAGTTCAGGAACTTCAAAGTCGCGGTCTCGTTTTTCTTGCGTCCAGAAAATTGTTTGACGTAATCCAGAACCCAGGTGTATACATCGTTTACTGAAATCTATTACAGCGTCGTGTTTTATGAAGAATCCGAGCCCTAGGATTGCTTCGTAGCGGAGATCTGGCATTACGTAAAATTCTTCGCTGAATTCCGAGTTACCTAGTCGAAAGTTCATATCAGTGACGCCGGTTACGTCTGCGGTGGCGTGATTGCTGGCTAAATTCGTCTTAATGTTGACCGGCGTGAATTTAGTCGCGATTTCTGGCTGTATGAAATTTTGTACGGCCCCGGGATCCAAAAGGCACGTAATTGTCTTTCGATTTAAAATCAACGGCAGCATAATAAGTCTATTAAAATGGCACGACATTGTAGAAAGCGGTTCTAACACGGGGTAAGGGGGCAAATGCGCGGCGCGAGCGTCTATTTGAATGTCTAGGGGGGAAAAGTCACTATCACTTTCACACTTTATCGTTCCATTAGCGTCCATAATCGTTGTTCTGTTTGAGCGACGGGAACGTTTCCGGGTGGCAGGTGGTTTATTTGGGCGACTTACGACCGACTTGGTTGTTGTTGGTCGCCCTGCACTCCGTTTCCCTGCTGATTGCGGCAATCTGCATACCAGTGTCTTCCTTGTCGACAACGTTTGCAGAAAGGCGGCTTCTTGGATGGTGCTGACGGCGGTGTGGGGCTTCTTGCAGGTGCGTTGATTTGGGTGCGGTCACTTGTATCACATCTACGCTGTTTTCGCGGGGATTGGGTGACTTGTTGATTACTCGATGACGATGCTTCTTGGGGAAACCTATTACGTCGATACTGCGGTGGTGTTCGCGGCCTACGTGTATTTCCCTGGCCGTGTTCGCGTCGGTTTTCCTGCCAATAATTTTTCCTTGGGGGCGGTCGATGATTTCCGGGCGGGGTGTAAGGGCGGTTGGCGAATGTCTCTCTGTTGGACGGGATATTATTTTTCCGATGGGTCTGCACGACGTCGTAGCTGCCAACTGCGACAGCGGGCAAGGGTTTTAATTCTGACGCTGATAAACGTGCAGCTTTATACACGAATTCCTCCACAGTTGTTGGACGAAAAAATAGGGCTTGACGGAGGGCAGGAGATGAGAGTCGCCACATTGCTTTCGTTTTGAAGCTATCAGTCCAATCTCTTGCTGCAAAACGATTAAATAGTGTTTGCTTCCGCAGAGCAAATACACCCGGTTGCGTGTCTCCCTGTGGTGTCAAAAGTAACTCAATGGCTTCGTCGTGGGCTATTGTGTCGGGATCGAAGGAATCACAGAAGAGCTCCTTGGCTTGATTCCAGGGGATCTCCTCTGCAAAATAACCGCCGAATTTCGCGACGTACGTCGGATCCAGTCTCGCTAGTGCTCGTCGGTTCTTCTCGCTATCCTCCAATTCTAAGCCGAGAAACTCCCGTTCGAGGCGAGATATGAATTTGTATGGGTCTCCGCCGTTGAACCTTGATGACGCTTCCGTTTCCGTCTTCTTAACCTCTCGGATAATATCCGCGATGTGCTTAGCAGCAATTAAGCCATCTTGAGTATGTGGTTGTTCCTCGAGTTGAATGGGAAGTGGCACTTGATCAGGTCGTGGTTGGCTTCGATCACAATCGCTGTCTCCATCTTCTAAGCTTGGAGTATGACGATTTACGCGTTGAATCCAACCTTGAATGTCCTGTCGAAGTTCACGTCGTTCGCGCTGGAAATCCATTCTAATTTCGCGAAGCTGTTTGTCGCAACCATCACGGATTTGATTAATTTGCACTTGTACGTCTTGGGCGAGTCCGGTTGGGTTAGGGGCCCGTTGATTTCGAACGGTCTGGGGCGCTTCGCAGTCCTCTACCTCATTGGATTCCATTAATTCGCGGAGTTTGTTCTCAAAGGCTGCCTGAATATTTTCCAATTCCTTATTCTGTTCCTCGCGTTTTCTGCGTTCACGTTCGCGTTCGAATTTGTTGCGTTCCAACCGTTCCCCTTCTTCGCGAAGCAGCTTTTCGTATTTCGCGACAGTTTCTAATTTAATGCGTTCGAAGTCCTTATCAGACGTGATTGTAGCGAAGCGAGGAGGAGCGTTTGAATGTGAATCCTCGTAAAGCGAATTATTCGCTTCAACATGATCTGCTTCCTGGCTTTGAAAATTTGTTGACTGATTTTGGCAACTCATGTTTTTCTAATTATTATTTAATTGGGAAGAGAGAATTGAAAAAAAAACGATATATGACGTCGTCACAAGATAATTTACCAAGACAAACAGATCTATTTAAAATTAAGCAATAATTTGACTTAAAAAAATAAAAATAGAGGATTCAAGTTATTTCGTCTTAATAAAAATTATACTAATTAGAAAAAAAACTTACGACCCCGTCGCGAATGAAAGTGTTTAAAAATCAGTAAAAACGAGCCAAAATAGATATTTACTAATTGCTGTTGAATATTAATATTCCTGAACCACAGAGAATAATTCTCTAACAATCGATCGAATAAACTGAAATAACGCAAATTTTGGCAATACTTTGAGTAAGAAGAAATCGCGGAAATTATTAATGTAGTTACGGCCCCGTCGTGAACATAAGAGTGAAATCTATGTTAATTACGTACAATTTTTAAAGTTGCAAAAAAAAAACTCATGTGGAGAAAAAAAAATCCATCACTAACCCAAGAAAAGCAATCTATACGTCTCAATGTCGACCGAATTAAAACGTAACACCAAATAATATCTAAATGCGTATTTACCAGATTATTGCAAACAAAAAAAATTAACGATAATTGTTGGTAAGAGTCGCGGGCTAATTCGAACCAAACGAATAGCGTGGCAATTTAAACAGGATGAACTAAAAAATAAAACAAAATAAACAAAAATTGCCAAAGTCGGCGATTTCTAGTACCAAACTCCTTGGGTGCTAATTGTTACTGGCCATACACAAAATTAAAAAAAACAATTAATTATCAGGGTCGTGGACTTTCTCGTACCAAACTAGTTAGGTGGAAATTGTAACAGGCCATACACAAAATAAAATAAACAATTAATTATTAGGGTCGTGGGCTTCCTCGTACCATACTAGTTGGGCGCCAATTGTAACAGGGTGTCGGATGCCAACTATAACAGGGGGCCAAGCGGTGCGCCGATTGTAACGGAGAACACACCCTTGGCAAATAAAATAAAGTTTTCCCTTAATAATATGTGGCTTTCCCTGGTTACCTCCGGCTTAGCTCAGATGATCCGGTAGCTGCAGTACAAAAAAAAAACTCTACTACTGACCTTTTGCTCTATGGCTACGACCTCAGAGTTGAAGTCTTCTGTTTCCGGTTCCTTCACTGGGTTGGCACGTACACACTAGCACTTGTTTGAAGTTAGACTTAACTTTGAATGGGAGTGTAATCATGTGAATAAAATTCTGAGTTAAAACAAGACTTAAATTTATTACACAAAAAAAAATAGATTACACTCGCGAGTTATGATAAATAAAAATAAAAGTCAAGAGAAACTGAAGATTAAATATATACAAAAATTAACAACTCTAACAAAACACAATTCTCAAACAACTTCCCGAAAACAAAAAAACTCTAAACACTTCTCAACACTCTCCCCAAACAAAACGGACACTTCCCAACACTCTCCCCAAACAAAACGGACACTCCTCTCGTCTGTCGCTCGTCAGACGGTTTTGTTCAGGGATGAAGACGGTAGGGGTAGGATCCTCCCATTGGCTGACGCGTGGCGTTGGGGGTGCTTCAGCATCCCTTCTAGCTCAGCAATGAGCCCGCGCATGCGCTCCTCATACTGCCTGTCGCCGGGAACTAGTACGGTTGTACAACCATATAATTACTAATATTATTGTAACTAATATTGACAAATTATGTATTTACATGGTATGGTTGTAGCAACCGAAACGACGACAGGACTTTTACCGTTTATGGTAACCAGTGACGGATGTATTCCGTGCTAGTCCTGATACACCATTACCATATGGATTATCTGGTGTCGTTTATTATTGTGTTGTGTTGTCTTTTATATGATCTGCCGTTCATTTCTGTTTTCCCTTATTATTTAAACAAATTAAATAATAGTTTAAAGAATTGTGTCGCAGCTGTACCGATTAAGGCTTAAACGTATTTTCCCCAAATTACGTGTAACAATAGACCGGGTGTCTTGGACAGGCCGGCGTCGTAAAGACGGATTAGCAAATCCTCACGTACACAAAAATATGGGGCGTAACAGATTCGGTACCCAGAAAAAATCTGGTACAGGCTTACTGGGGCGTTCCACGAAAAAATATTTACGAGCGCTTATCGCGAGTGTAATTTACAACCTAATCTAACTAATCCTAAAATAACACTATCTGAATTTAACAATAAAAATATACAAAATATACAAAATATACAAAATTTACAAGTTCAACTTTCAATGAATGTAATACGGACTTTACTCATTTTATAATTAATATTATTTATGAAGCCGAGAAAAAAAAATAGAATAAAAACAAAACAAGTGGGTACCGTTGCTACTAAAGAAAGCTGAATAAATAAAAGTTGCGGCGTTTTCGATAAAACGCCGGTAACACAACCAAGAAATTGACTTAACCATTACAGGCAAACTCAATATCATACAAATTAACCTCCGACATTGCAAGATGGCTGTGGCGCACTTGTGCCAACATCTACACAACCACGAGGATAACATAGCCCTCATACAGGAACCCTGGCTAACAAGCGAAAGGGTTGCCGGTATGGGCACTCTAAAAGGTAAGGTGAACTATTTTCACTCCACTAAGCCAAGAACATGTATCTACACTCCTAAGAATGTGCAGTGCGTGTTCCTACCACAACTAAGCTCACCGGACCTTGCAGTGGTCAGTGTGGAGGGTGCTGAGGGCAGGACCCTGATCCTGGCATCAGCTTACCTTCCGTACGACAGTGAGGCCCCTCCTCCCACAAAGGAGATGGCGGCACTCATTAAACACTGTGAGGACGGCAAATTAGATCTGATAATAGGGTGTGACGCCAATGCCCACCACATAGTGTGGGGCAGCAGCGACACCAACCACAGAGGAGAATCTCTTCTAGAGTACCTCTCAACTACGACCCTAGAGATAGTGAACAGGGGTCGCGAACCCACCTTCGTGACCCCCACTAGACAAGAGGTCATAGACATCACCCTCGCAAATGCGAACACAGCAAAGCAGATAGAGAACTGGCGCGTCCACCAAGACGTGTCATTCTCGGATCATAGATGGATCTGCTTCAGTATAGGAGTTACGACCGTGGAACGAATCCTGGTTCGAAACCCAAGAAGAACGGATACGGAACTGTTCAACAACTGCCTATCCAAACATCTAGAAGAGGACGTCTTCAGGCAGGACCCTGTAAACAGCGAGGCGGTTGAGAGACTGTCTCTGAAATTACAGACCAGCCTTATAGACTCTTTCCACGAGGCCTGCCCCGCCAGGAAGGCAGGCACATCTGCCAAACCTCCCTGGTGGTGCCCAGAGCTCGACCAAAAAAGGTCAGACTCTCGCAAAGCCTTTAACAAAGCCAAGAACTCCCGACTTGAGGAGGACTGGGCCACATTCAAGAGAACCCAGAGGGACTTTAAAATGACCCTCAGGAGAAACCAAAGGGCCTCATGGCATAACTTCTGTGAGGGCATTAACTCCGTATCGGAAACAGCCCGCACCAGGAAAATACTATCTGGGTGCCGTAGTGCACAGCCAGGCATCTTCAAAAAGGAGGACGGCACCTATACTGCTGACCTCCGAGAATCCCTAAGTCTGCTTCTGAAGTCACACTTCCCTGACTCCAAAAGCGGTTCTGATGCAAACCATCAAAATGACCCAGAATATCTCCCCACAGCGGAGGACTGGAACATGAGCATGGAAATCGTCACAGAAAGCAAAATAGAATGGGCAATAAGATCATTCTCCCCTTTCAAATCGCCAGGACCGGACGGTGTGTATCCTGCCCTACTACAGTGGGGCTTGGAGCACTTACTGCCGCTACTGTGCAGACTGTTTCGGGCATGTATTGCAATGCAGTACGTACCGAGACTATGGAGGGAAGCCAGAGTGATTTTTATTCCCAAATCAGGCAAAACTGACTACACGGCAGTCAAATCGTTCAGACCAATCAGCCTCACGTCTTTTCTTCTGAAAACCCTAGAGAGGCTATGCGACAACTACATCAGGGAGCAGTGCTGCTTGAACAGCAAACTGCACCCAAGCCAACACGCCTACAGGCCAGGCAAATCGACTGAGTCGGCCCTTCATCATGTGGTATGCAGGATTGAAGGATCGCTGGCTAACAAACAGTCAGCCCTAGGAGCCTTCATAGATATCGAGGGGCTTTTGACAAAGTCTCCTACGCCAACATATAACAGGGTCTAAACAAACACGCGGTCCCCACAACCATCATTGGATGGGTCGGGCCATGCTAAGGAATAGAACTGTAACTGCCTCAATAGGTAAAGAAAGCCAAACAGTAGCTGCCACAAAAGGATGTCCACAGGGCGGGGTGCTATCCCCGCTTCTGTGGAACGTCGTTGCGGACGGCTTACTACGGCAACTGAACAACGCAGGATACCATGCGGTGGGTTACGCAGATGACGTGGTAATCCTACTTATTGGAAAACACGAGAGCATTCTGTCTAGCCTTATGCAGAATGCTCTCAAAATCATACAGGATTGGTGCGAAAAAACGTCTCTCTCGGTTAACCCCAAGAAGACAGAGTTAGTACTATTCACAAGAAAAAGGAAGATCAACACAGGTAGACTTCCCAAACTTTTCAACAACCAGCTATGCTTGGCAGACGAGGCGAAATACCTCGGTATTATACTGGACTCCAAGCTTAACTGGAAGAACCACCTAGAACACAAGCTGAAAAAAGCATGTGTCATCTTCTGGCTGTGTAGGGGCGCGCTAGGACCAACCTGGGGCTTCAAACCAAAGTTGGCCCGGTGGCTCTACACTGCAATTGTCAGACCAGCTCTGACATACGAAGCGATAACCTGGTGGCCGAGAACAGACCAATCGGTAACCAGGAAGAAGCTAAACCATCTACAACGATTGGCGTGCCTGGCCATGACGGGCGCAATGCGCACAACACCCACGGCTGCAATCGAAACTCTACTGAACCTGACGCCCCTTCACATACATGTAAAGGAGGTGGCAGTAAGCACAGCCTTAAGACTAAAGGCAAATGGCACGTGGAGCCCGACAGCAAACGGTGTGAGACACGGGAAAATATTGAGAGAGGCGGGATTAACCATGCCTGAACTCAAAGAATCCCTCGACAGTGTCCCACCGAGACACCTGTTTAAACGGCAATACGAAATAAAAGATCAGATTAATGACAAACCAGAAATCACCGTCTATACCGACGGGGCCAAGAACCATGAAGGCGCAGGGGCAGGCATCTATTGCCAGGAACCTGACCTCAGCCTCAGCATCCCCCTAGGTAGGAATGCGACGATCACTCAAACTGAACTTTTCGGGATACTTGAAGGTGCTCGGAAACTATCGGAACTGGCAGTCTCGAACAAATCCATTTTGTTCCTCACTGACAGCAAATCAAGCATAGCTGCGCTTTCGAGACCGAGGGTGGCCAGCAGTATAATATTGGAGTGCAAGCAAGCCTTAGACAAACTCGCCGCAACCAACAGAGTCACAATTTCCTGGATTAAGGGACATTCAAATAATGATGGGAACGACCGGGCCGATAGGCTTGCCAAAAGGGCTGCCCTGAAAAGGGAAGGCTCTAAGGCTTTGCCACTGGCACCACTCACTGTCTCCCAAATACTTAAAGGAAACTCTCTTGAAGAACACAAAAAGGAATGGCTACAGACTGACAAATATGTGGTCGCCAAAAAATTCATCCACTCACCAATACCGAAGCTGAGCAGGAAATACATTGAATTACCAAGAAGTAGCTTGCGGTTGCTAGTCGGTACACTTACTGGGCACTGCAAACTAAAAAAGCACCTCCACAACATAGGGGTGGTAAAAGACCCCCTATGTCGGAAATGCGAGCAAGAAGAGGAGACACTAAGACACATCATGTGTGAATGCGAGTCACTCAAACAACTTAGGTGGTCCGTTTTCGGAGAGGAGTGGCCAGATTGGTCACAACTGGGCAACACTCCACACGGCCAACTACTTAACTTCACAAGAAGTTTAGGTTGGCTTGAGGAGTAGGGCCCAGGAGGCGGCACAAAAGACCAACGAATGGTCTAAGCGCTGCGACCATTTGGTCGCCCTCCACAAACCATCATCATCATCACTCCCCGTCAGACAATGGTGATAACTTTCGCTGGCCTTCAGCTCCCAAAATATATCAAAATTAACTACGTAAATTTCGCAGTGGAAACATACATCCAACCGGTCATACAATGTTTTAAATGTCTAAGATATGGTCATACAAGCAAACAATGCAATAACAGCAAACAAAATTGTACGAAGTGTAGTCTTGTACATGAGGGTACATGTCCCTCAGAGAAACCCTTCTGCATTCATTGTAAATCCGACGAGCACGGCTCTATATCTAAACAATGCCCTCATTACAAGAAGCAAACACAAATTAAAAAAATAATAGCGGAAACCGATTTATCATTTGTGGAATCGGAAAAAAATATTTGAAAACCCGGCATCCTTTAATAATGTTGTATCCTCAAATAGATTTTTTACACTAACGGATAACACTGATTTTCCGGAAATATCTTTTGACAAAAGACAATATACCCCTACCCAAAAAAAACCGGAAATTGATAATGGTCTTAGATCCCATATTAAATTAACAAATAATCAGCCTAGCGGTAGCCGACAATTAGTACGTGAGCCTACCAAAAAACTTAAAACAGACTCCACCCCCAAAAATATTAGAGAAAAATGCGTACTACCCAATCCCTATGGTAGCGAGTTTACCCAATTTAAGGAAGATTTAATCACTGGTATTATAACCCTGGTACAAAGTTTAATTGATAACCCCCACCTCGTAGAAGCGGATGATTTCCAAAGCGAATTAAAAACAAATTTATTAGATTTTATCAACACCATATCAAATCAAAGAGACCCTAATGAACCCACGCAGAACACTGAAAATTGCCCAATGGAACTGTGGCTCTATTGTATCTAATAAACATAGCCTCGAAATCTTTTTAGTAAATAATAATATTGACATCGCAATGTTATCGGAAACGTGGCTGAAGCCACATTTCCTAATCAAAATTAAGAATTATCAGATTGTTCGGAAAGACAGAATAAATGGAAAAGGAGGAGTCGTGATACTAATTCATGACACCATTCCGTTTGAGGAGATCTCTATCTCACCTGACATCAATCAAGGAATTGAGGTTTGTGGTATTAATATTTCCTTGAACAATCAAGAACTCAATATGCTGTCTGTATATAAACCCCCTACAATAAAGACAACTTGCAACGATTGGATAAACTTAATTCAGCCAGTAAAAGACAACTGTATTGTATGTGGCGATTTTAATGCACACCACCCATTATGGGGTTCAAATACGTTTAACAAAGAAGGGAAAACTTTGGTAGGTTCAATCAACAATTTAAATTTAGTAGTTTTAAATAATGGTCAAGGGACACGATTGATGGCCCCAACTCAGAACAAATCAGTTGTCGACATCTCTTTGACATCTAATAATTTAAATATCATATCCGATTGGGAAGTATATAGTGATACTTTGGGCTCAGACCATTTTCCAATTATAACCACAATAAATTACAATGTATCCCGTAAAAACCGTTTTAAAACGACCAGGAAATGGAACACCAATAAAGCTGATTGGCCAAAATTCAGAGAGACTTTAAAAAACCAAATTGATTGCAATCTTAACCCAAATGAACCTGATATAACGGCACTCTATAATGCTATACAAATAAGTGCAGATACTCATATTCCCGTTTACAACCACCGTCAACCAGTGCATGCACGGCCTTGGTGGGATACTGGATGCCAAGAATCGATAGATAAAAGGAAAAGAGCTTTAGGGGATTACAAAAAAAACACTAATCTCACAACATTTATCGAAGCGAAAAAGAAACAGGCCGAAACAAAACGGTTATTTAAAGTCAAAGCGAGGGAGAAATGGATGGAATACTGTAACAGCATTAATAAAAATACTCCAATAAGAACAATTTGGCAAAAAATCAAAACTGTTAATGGCAGACAAAAAAATACTTTCGACCCCATTCCTAATAAAACC
Organism: Ocypus olens; assembly: GCA_910593695.2. NCBI lineage: Eukaryota > Metazoa > Arthropoda > Insecta > Coleoptera > Staphylinidae > Ocypus > Ocypus olens. Next base: position 8,260,971 of record OU343065.1, on the reverse strand, counting down.
AAAGAATTGTTCCTAGATCACATAATACCTAAAACTGCTCCATCTAAAAATATAACTATTACCAATAACGATACCAACCACTTCTTATGTAAACCATTTAATACCACCGAATTAGAACACGCAATCAAATCCAGTAAGTCAACAGCCCCAGGGATTGACGGCATAACAAATGATATGTTAAAAAATTTTCCATTAAATGCTAAAACCACCCTTCTGGCAATATATAACTCTTGGTGGTGCGATATGAATTACTATGAAGATTTTAAAACGTCTACAATAATGCCAGTATTAAAACCCAACAAGGATAAAAAACTAGTTTCGTCCCTTCGTCCAATTGCCCTTCTTTCTAATATAACAAAAACCTTTGAACGCCTAATAAAAAACAGACTAGAATGGTGGTTAGAACATGAAAATAAACTGCCTCAAAGGCAATATGGATTCAGGAAAAAAATGGGGACTCTGGATGCCGTAACGGATCTGGTTACGAATATACAAAAATCATTATCAAAAAATGATTATCATCCATGTCTATTTATAGATCTGCAAGGAGCGTATGATACCTTGGACTTAGATATTTTGTTTCAAAAAATGGTCAAATTAGACATTCCAGAGAAAATTGCTGTTAATATCATTTCATTATATAAACATAGAAAAGTCTGTATCCTGGACAATGAAGGCAAAATAATGAGCCACAGAATAACATCTACTGGTATCCCCCAAGGTTCCTCGCTGTCACCTTTACTATTTAACCTTTATACAGCGGATGTACATAGTATATTTAAAAACAACATATCTGTCATACAGTACGCGGATGATTTAGTGTTTCATGCTTCGTGTAAAAATATTCAGAAATGTAAGAATACTCTTAGATTGGTTGTCAAGAATATCAAATCATATTGCCACAATAATGGGTTCAACATCGCGGCTGATAAGTCAGCCATTGTATATTTTTCAAGACACCGGTTATTAAGCAATAACACGGTAACAATATGCGGTACCAAATTCCCAGTAACAAATCAATATAAATACCTAGGTGTTACATTGGACCGTAAATTATCTTGGAGGCCGCACATTCAAAATACCGTAGGAAAATGTGAACGTGGAATAAATATCTTGAGATGCCTCTGCAAGTACAGGTGGGGCTCCGATGTATATATGGGCATTACTTTTTATAAATGCTTTATTAGGTCGATAATTGATTACGGATGTTGTCTTTATGGGTCAGCATGCAACACTCTCTTAAAAACGGTTGACCGTGTTCAAATTAAAGCTCTCCGAATTGTTTCGGGGGCTATGATGTCGACACCAACACACACTATTCTTGCAGAATGCCATGAACCCCCACTACACATACGCCGAGCATATTTGTCTAATAAAGCAATATTAAAATACCAGGCGCTGAACCGGCATCAAATACAGCTGATAGCAGATCTAAATACAAGTGTATTAACGAAACAATTTTGGAGCAAAAAAAAATCGCCACCTCTAACAACAGCATTTACGGATACAAGTGTTATAAAACAATATTTTAAATGTAACAAGCCATATAGACATCTTTATGACTACCAAGTACCACTCCTGAACATAACGCCAATTATTCCCGTATATAGAGATAATAAAAGGGTCAATATAGCTACACTAGATCTGATACTAAATACTAACTTCGCAAATTATACTCATATATTTTGTGATGGTTCAAAAATTCAAGAAAGAGTGGGCCTGGCTTTTGTTATCCCACGATTAAACTATAGTTATTCGGAGAGATTAACCGATGATGCTTCCATTTACACAGCAGAATTGCTAGCGATTTATACAGCACTAGAATGGGCCGAACTTAACTTAAACTCAAATGTCGTTATCTTGACAGATTCCCAAGCTAGTCTTCTGGCAATTGGCAGTAATGTACCGAAAACCCTCGACAGTAATTATGTAGTCGGCAAGGTTCGAAATGTTGTAGCGTCACTACTAAATAAAAGTATTAGAGTTGGTTTTGTTTGGTGTAAGGGGCACTCGGAAATTCCGGGAAATGAAAAAGCTGATGAGCTAGCGAAAGACGCAACCTCATTGCAGGAAATATCAGATACCCTTGTACCTATAGAGGATATGTACACACAAATTAAAAATGTGGCAATTACAGCTTGGCAAAACGACTGGCTTAACACTCCTTATACTAACTATAAATTATTTCATCCAGAGCTACCACAAAAAATGCCATATATATATAAGCATACATTGCCTCGGCTACTGACAACCAGTATAATTAGGATTAAAACAAACCATGGGCAATTTCCAGTGCACCTAAACAAAATAGGAATTAAGGATGACCCGCTATGCGAGTGTGGAGAAGTGGGTGATTTAAACCATATTTTTCTTGAATGTTCCTATAATGCAGAACATACAAATACTCTTTTAGACCAGTTGAAAAATATATGTAAACTTCCTATCAATATGAATTATATTGTTGCGTTGAATGATATGCGAGTTTATGAATTGATGTTCGAGTTTTTGCGGAATTCTTGTATTAGACTATAAGCTGACTAACAATTGTATCTCTACTGTTATTTGTCTTCCAAGGGCCCCCTCCTGTTTTTGTGAAGCCCTAAAGGTCATGACGGCCCTCATCGACTACCCTGATCCTTGAGGTGTCCCCATACTTGACTTCAATTAGTTTTAAGGTTCAATTAGTTTTAAGGAATAAGTCTATAAACCCGGTCGTGACTGAATGGCGAAAGCTGAAGTCATAAAAAAAAAAAAAAATTCGCAATGATCCTAATAGCTGGCACCTAAGTGCACCACTTGTTTTCAGCATGCCTTTGGTCAAATAAACACTATTTCATTAAAATATATTTGACTTTATGCATTGTTAATAAAAAAATAGAAATTTCATTTAATAAATAAATTAAATTTAATTTTCGCAATGATCCTAAGAGCTAGCACCTAAGTGCGCCACATGTTTTCAGCATGCTTATGGTCAAATAAACACCATTTCATTAAAATAAATTTGACTTTATGCATTGTTAATAACAAAATAGAAATTTCATTTAATAAATAAATTTAATTTAATTTTCGCAATGATCCTAATTGCTAGCACCTAAGTGCGACACATGTTTTCGGCATGCTTTTGGTCATATAAACACTATTTTATTAAAATAGATTTGACTTAATGCATTGTTAAAGAAAAAAATGAAATTTCAATTAATAAATAAATTAAATTTAATTTTCGCAATGATCCTAATAGCTAGCACCTAAGAACAACACATGTTTTCGGCATGCTTTTGGTCATATAAACACAATTTTATAAAATAGATTTGACTTTATGCCTTGTTAATGACAAAATAGAAATTTCATTTAATAAATAAATTAAATTTAATTTTCGCAAAGATCCTAATAGCCGACAATTAAGTGCGACACATGTTTTCGGCATGCTTGTGGTCATATAAACACTATTTTATTGAATCAAATTTGACTTTATGCATTGTTAATGAAAGAATTGAAATTTCATTTAATAAATAAAGTAAATTTAATTTTCGCAATGATCCTAACAGCCAGCTCCTAAGTGCGACACATGTTTTCGGCATGCTTTTGGTCATATAAACACTATTTTATTAAATTCGATTTACCTTTATGCATTGTTAATAAGAAAATTGAAATTTTATTTAATAAATAAATTAAATTTAATTTTCGCAATGATCCTAATAGCTGGCACCTAAGTGCGACACATGTTTTCGGCATGCCTTTGGTCATATAAACACTATTTTATTAAAATAGATTTGACTTTATGCATTGTTAATGAAAAAATTGCAATTTAATTTAATAAATAAATTTAATTTAATTTTCGCAATGATCCCTATTGCCAGTACCTAAGTACGACACATGTTTTCGGCATGCTTCAGGTCGTATAAAAACGATTTTATTAAAATAGATTTGACTTTATGAATTGTTAATCAAAAAAATAGAAATTTCATATAATAAATAAATTTAATTTAATTTTCGCAATGATCCTAATTGCTAGCACCTAAGTGCGACACATGTTTTCAGCATGCTTTTGGTCGTATAAACACGATTTTAATCAAATAAATTAGACTTTATGTGTTGTTGATGAAAAAATTGAAATTTCATTTAAAAAATAAATTAAATTTAATTTTCGCAATGATCCTAATAGCTAGCACCTAAAAACGACACATGTTTTCGGCATGCTTTTGGTCATATAAACACGATTTTATAAAATAGATTTGACTTTATGCCTTGTTAATGACAAAATAGAAATTTCATTTAATAAATAAATTGAATTTAATTTTCGCAATGATCCTAATAGCCAGCACCTAAGTGCGACACATGTGTTCGGCATGCTTTTGGTCATAAAACCACCATTTTCTTAAAATAGATTTGACTTTATGCATTGTTAATGAAAAAATTGAAATTTCATTTAATAAATAAAATAAATTTAATTTTCGCAATGATCCTAATAGCCAGCACCTAAGTGCGACATATTATTTCAGCATGCTTTTGGTCATATAAACACTATTTTATTAAAATAGATTTGACTTTATGCATTGTTAATGAAAAAATTGAAATTTCATTTAATAAATAAATTAAATTTAATTTTCGCAATGATCCTAATAGCTAGCACCTAAGTGCGACACATGTTTTCGGCATGCTTTTGGTCATATAAACACTATTTTATTAAAATAGATGTGACTTTATACATTGTTAATGAAAAAAATTAAAATTTATTAATTAAATAAATTAAATTTAATTTTCGAAATGATCCTTGGCTAGCACCTAAATGCAACACATGTTTCCCGCATGCTTTTAATCATATAAACACGATTTCATTCAAATAGATTTTACTTTATGCATTGTTAATGCAAAAATAGAAAATTCATTTAAAAAATAAATTTAATTTTCGCAATGATCCCTACGACTAGGACTTAAGTGCGACACATGTTTTCGCCATGCTTTTTTTCGGATAAACACGATTTTAACCAAATAAAATCGACTTTATGTGTTGTTGATGAAAAAATTGAAATTTCATTTAATAAATAAATTAAATTAAATTTTCGCAATGATCCTAATAGCTAGCCCCTAAGTGCGACACATGTTTTCGGCTTTTGGTCATATAAACACTATTTAATTAAAATGGATTTTACTGTATGCATTGTTAATTAAGAAATTGAAATTTCATTTAATAAATGGATTAAATTTTATTTTCGCAATGATCCTAATAGCTAGCACCTAAGTGCAACACATGTTTTTGGCATGCTTTAGGTCATATAAACACTATTTTATTAAAATAGATTTGACTTAATGCATTGTTAAAGAAAAAATTGAAATTTCATTTAATAAATAAATTAAATTTAATTTTCGCAATGATCCTAATAGCTAGCACCTAAGAACAACACATGTTTTCGGCATGCTTTTGGTCATACTAACACAATTTTATAAAATAGATTTGACTTTATGCCTTGTTAATGACAAAATAGAAATTTCATTTAATAAATAAATTGAATTTAATTTTCGCAATGATCCTAATAGCTAGCACCTAAGTGCGACACATGGTATCGGCATGCTTTTGGTCATATAAACACTATTTTATTAAAATAGATTTGACTTAATGCATTGTTAATGAAAAAATTGAAATTTCTTTAATAAATAAATTAAATTTAATTTTCGCAATGATCCTAACGGCTAGCACCTAAGTGCGACACATGTTTTCGGCATGCTTTTGGTCGTATAAACACGATTTCATTAAAATGGATTTGACTTTATGCATTGTTAATGAAAAAATTGAAATTTAATTTAATAAATAAATTTAATTTAATTTTCGCAATGAACCTAATAGCTAGCACCTAAGTGCGACACATGTTTTCGGCATGTTTCTGGTCATATAAACACTATTTTATAAAAACAGATTTGACTTTATGCATTGTTAATGAAAAAAATTGAAATTTAATTTAATAAATAAATTAAATTTAATTTTCGCAATGATCCTAATAGCTAGCATCCAAGTGCGACACATGTTTTCCTCATGCTTTTGGTCATATAAACACCATTTTATTAAAATAGATGTGACTTTATGCATTGTTAATGAAAAAAATTAAAATTCATTTATTAAATAAATTAAATTAAATTTTCGCAATGATCCTTGGCAAGCACCTAAGTGCGACACATGTTTTCGGCATACTTTTGGTCGTATAAACACGATTTTAATCAAATAAATTAGACTTTATGTGTTGTTGATGAAAAAATTGAAATTTCATTTAAAAAATAAATTAAATTTAATTTTCGCAATGATCCTAATAGCTAGCACCTAAAAACAACACTTGTTTCGGCATGCTTTTGGTCATATAAACACGATTTTATAAAATAGATTTGACTTTATGCCTTGTTAATGACAAAATAGAAAATTCATTTATTAATAAATTAAATTTAATTTTCGCAATGATCCTGATAGCCAGCACCTAAGTGCGACACATGTGTTCGGCATGCTTTTGGTCATAAAACCACCATTTTCTTAAAATAGATTTGACTTTATGCATTGTTAATAAAATAATTGAAATTTCATTTAATAAATAAAATAAATTTAATTTTCGCAATGATCCTAATAGCCAGCACCTAAGTGCGACATATTATTTCGGCATGCTTTTGGTCATATAAACACTATTTTATTAAAATAGATTTGACTTTATGAATTGTTAATAAAAAAATTGAAATTTCATTTAGTAACTAGATTAAATTTAATTTTCGCAATGATCCTAACAGCTAGCACCTGAGAGCGACACATGTTTTCGGCATGCTTTAGGTCGTATAAACACGATTTTTCTAAAATAGATTTGACTTTGTGTATTGTTAATCAAAAAAATAGAAATTTCATATAATAAATAAATTTAATTTAATTTTCGCAATGATCCTTATAGCTAGCACCTTAGTGCGACACATGTTTTCGGCATGCTTCTGGTCATATAAACACTATTTTATTAAAATAGATATGACTTTATGCATTGTTAATGAAAGAATTGAAATTTCATTTAATAAATAAATAAAATTTAATTTTCGCAATGATCCTACTAGCTAGCACCAAAGTGCGACACATGTTTTCGGCATGCTTTAGGTCGTATAAACACGATTTCATTAAAATAGATTTGACTTTATGCATTGTTAATAAAAAAAATGGAAATTTCATATAATAAATAAATTAAATTTAATTTTCGCAATGATCGTAATTGCTAGCACCTAAGTGCGACACATGTTTTCGGCAAGCTTTTGGTCATTTAAACACGATTTTATAAAATAGATTTGACTTTATGCCTTGTTAATGACAAAATAGAAATTTCATTTAATAAATAAATTTAATTTAATTTTCGCTATGATCCTTATAACCAGCTCCTAAGTGCGACACATGTTTTCGGCATGCTTTTGGTCATATAAACACTATTTTATTAAAATAGATTTACCTTTATGCATTGTTAATGAGAAAATTAAAATTTTATTTAATAAATAAATTAAATTTAATTTTCGCAATGATCCTAATAGCTGGCACATAAGTGCGACACATGTTTTCGGCATGCTTTTGGTCATATAAACACTATTTTATTAAAATAGATTTGACTTTATGCATTGTTAATGAAAAAATTGGAATTAAATTTAATAAATAAATTTAATTTAATTTTCGCAATGATCCTTATTGCCAGCACCTAAGTGCGATACATGTTTTCGGCATGCTTTAGGTCGTATAAAGAGGATTTTATTAAAATAGATTTGACTTTATGAATTGTTAATCAAAAAAATAAAAATTTCATATAATAAATAAATTAAATTTAATTTTCGCAATGATCCTAATTGCAAGCATAAACACTATTTTATTAAAATAGATTTGACTTTATGCATTGTTAATGAAAAAATTGGAATTAAATTTAATAAATAAATTTAATTTAATTTTCGCAATGATCCTTATTGCCAGCACCTAAGTGCGATACATGTTTTCGGCATGCTTTAGGTCGTATAAAGAGGATTTTATTAAAATAGATTTGACTTTATGAATTGTTAATCAAAAAAATAAAAATTTCATATAATAAATAAATTAAATTTAATTTTCGCAATGATCCTAATTGCAAGCTCCTAAGTGCGACACATGTTTTCGGCATGCTTTTGGTCATATAAACACTATTTTATTAAAATAGATTTGACTTTATGCATTGTTAATGAAAAAATTGAAATTTCATTTAGTAACTAGATTAAATTTAATTTTCGCAATGATCCTAACAGCTAGCACCTGAGAGCGACACATGTTTTCGGCATGCTTTTGATCGTAAAAACATGATTTTAATCAAATAAATTCGACTTTATATGTTGTTGATGAAAAAATTGAAACTTCATTTAATAAATAAATTAAATTTAATTTTCGCAATGATCCTAATAGCTAGCACCAAAGTGCGACACATGTTTTTGTCATGCTTTTGGTCATATAAACACTATTTTATTAAATCAGATTTGACTTTATGTATTGTTAATGAAAGAATTGAAATTTCATTTAATAAATAAATTAAATTTAATTTTCGCAATGATCCTAACAGCCAGCTCCTAAGTGCGACACATGTTTTCGGTATGCTATAGGTCGTACGATGACGATTTCATTAAAATAGATTTAACTTTATGCATTGTTAATCAAAAAAATAGGAATTTCATTTAATAAATAAATTAAATTTAATTTTCGCAATGATCCTAATTACTAGCACCTAAGTGCGACACATGTTTTCGGCATGCTTTTGGTCGTATAAACACGATTTTAATCAAATAAATTCGACTTTATGTGTTGTTGATGAAAAAATTGAAACTTCATTTAATAAATAAATTAAATTTAATTTTCGCAATGATCCTAATAGCCAGCACCTAAGTGCGACACATGTGTTCGGCATGCTTTTGGTCATAAAACCACCATTTTCTTAAAATAGATTTGACTTAATGCATTGTTAATGAAAAAATTGTAATTTCATTTAATAAATAAAATAAATTTAATTTTCGCAATGATCCTAATGGCCAGCACCTAAGTGCGACACATGTTTTCGGCATGCTATAGGTCGTACAAAGACGATTTCATTAAAATAGATTTGACTTTATGCATTGTTAATCAAAAAAATAGGAATTTCATTTAATAAATAAATTAAATTTAATTTTCGCAATGATCCTAATTACTAGCACCTAAGTGCGACACATGTTTTCGGCATGCTTTTGGTCGTATAAACACGATTTTAATCAAATAAATTCGACTTTATGTGTTGTTGATGAAAAAATTGAAACTTCATTTAATAAATAAATTAAATTTAATTTTCGCAATGATCCTAATAGCTAGCACCTAAAAACGACACATGTTTTCGGCATGCTTTTGGTCATATAAACACGATTTTATAAAATAGATTTGACTTTAAGCCTTGTTAATGACAAAATAGAAATTTCATTTAATAAATAAATTAAATTTAATTTTCGCAAAGATCCTAATAGCCAGCAATTAAGTGCGACACACGTTTTCGGCATGCTTTTGGTCATATAAACACTATTTAATTAAAATAGATTTGACATTTTGCATTGTTAATGAAAAAATTAAAATTTCATTTAATAAATAAATTAAATTTAATTTTCGCAATGATCCTAATAGCCAGCACCTAAGTGCGACACATGTGTTCGGCATGCTTTTGGTCATAAAACCACCATTTTTTTAAAATAGATTTGACTTAATGCATTGTTAATGAAAAAATTGAAATTTCATTTAATAAATAAAATAAATTTAATTATCGCAATGATCCTAATAGCCAGCACCTAAGTGCGACACATTATTTCAGCATGCTTTTGGTCATATAAACACTATTTTATTAAAATAGATTTGACTTTATGCATTGTTAATGAAAGAATTGAAATTTCATTTAATAAATAAATAAAATTAAATTTTCGCAATGATCCTAATAGCTAGCAACAAAGTGCGACACATGTTTTCGGCATGCATTAGGTCGTATAAACACTATTTCATTAAAATAGATTAGACTTTATGCATTGTTAATAAAAAAAAATAGAAATTTCATATAATAAATATTTTAAATTTAATTTTCGCAATGATCCTAATTGCTAGCACCTAAGTGCGACACTTGTTTTCGGTATGCTTTTGGCCGTATAAACACGATTTTATTCAAAAAAATTTCGACTTTATGTGATGTTGATGAAAAAATTGAAATTTCATTTAATAAATAAATTAAATTTAATTTTCGCAATGATCCTAATAGCCAGCACCTAAACGCGACACATGTTTTCGGCATGCTTTTGGTCATATAAACACGATTTTATAAAATAGATTTGACTTTATGCTTTGTTAATGACAAAATAGAAATTTCATTTAATAAATAAATTAAATTTAATTTTCGCAATGATCCAAATAGCTAGCACCTAAGTGCGACACATGTTTTCGGCATGCTTTTGATCATATAAACACTATTTCATTAAAATAGAATAACCTTTATGCATTGTTAATGAAAAAATTGATATTTCATTTAATAAATAAATTAAATTTAATTTTCGCAATGATCCTAATAGCTAGCACCTAAGTGCGACACATGTTTTCGGCATGTTTTTGGTCAAATAAACACTATTTCATTAAAATACATTTGACTTTATGTTTAGGTAATGAAAAAAATGAAATTTCATTTAACAAATAAATTTAATTTAATTTTCGCAATGATCCTAATAGCTAGCACCTAAGTGCGCTACATGTTTTCAGCAAGCTTTTGGTAATTTAGACACGATTTTATATAATAGATTTGACTTTATGCCTTGTTAATGACAAAATAGAAATTTCATTTAATAAATTAATTAAATTTAATTTTCGCAATGATCCTAATAGCTAGTACCTAAGTGCGACACATGTTTTCGGCATGCTTTTGGTCGCATAAACACGATTTTATTAAAATGGATTTGACTTTATGCATTGTTAATAAAAAAATTGAAATTTCATTTAATAAATAAATTTAATTTAATTTTCGCAATGATCCTAATAGCCAGCACCTGACTGCGACACATGTGTGCGGCATGATTTTGGTTATATAAACACTATTTTATTAAAATAGATTTGACTTTATGCATTGTTAATGAAAAAATTCAAATTTCATTTAATAAATAAATTAAATTTAATTTTCGCAATGATCCTAATGGCTAGCACCTAAGTGCGATACATGTGTTCGGCATGCTTTTGGTCGTATATACACGATTTTAATCAAATAAATTCGACTTTATTTGTTGTTGATGAAAAAACTAAAATATCATTTAATAAATAAATTAAATTTAATTTTCGCAATGATCCTAATAGCTAGCACCTATGTGCCACACATGTGTTCGGCATGCTTTTGGTCATATAAACACGATTTTATAAAATTGATTTGACTTTATGCCTTGTTATTGACAAAATAGAAACTTCATTTAATAAATAAATTAAATTTAATTTTCGCAATGATCCTAATAGCAAGTACCTAAGTGCGACACATGTTTTCGGTCATATAAACACTATTTTATTAAAATAGATTTGACTTTATGCATTGTTAATGAGAAAATTGAAATTTCATTTAATAAATAAATGAAATTCAATTTTCGCAATGATCCTAAAAGCTAGCACCTAAGTGCGACACATGTTTTCGGAATGCTTTTGGTCGTATAAACACGATTTTATTAAAATGGATTTGACTTTATGCATTGTTGATGAAAAAATTGAAATTTCATTTAATAAATAAAGAAAAATTTAATTTTCGCAATGATCCTAATTGCCAGCACCTAAGTGCGACACATTTGTTTATCATGCTTTTGGTCAAATAAACACTGTTTCATTAAAATTGATTTGACTTTTTGCATTGTTAATCAAAAAAATAGAAATTTAAAATAATAAATAAATTTAATTTAATTTTCGCAATGATCCTAATAGCTAGCACCTAAGTGCGATACATGTTTTCGGCATGCTTTTGGTCGTATAAACAAGATTTTAATCAAATAAATTCGACTTTATGTGTTGTTGATGAAATAATTGAAATTTCATTTAATTAATAAATTTAATTTAATTTTTGCAATGATCCTAATAGCCGGCACCTAAGTGCGACACTTGTTTTCGGCATGCTTTTGGTCATATAAACACTATTTCATTAAAATGGATTTGACTGTATGCATTGTCCATGAAAAAATTGAAATTTCATTTAATAAATAAATAAAAAATTAATTTTCGCAATGATCCTAATAGCCAGCACCTAAGTGCGACACATGTTTTTGGCATGCTTTTGGTCGTATAAAAACGATTTTATTAAAATAGATTTGACTTTATGCATTGTTAATGAAAGAATTGAAATTTCATTTAATAAACAAATAAAATTAAATTTTCGCAATGATCCTAATAGCTAGCAACAAAGTGCGACACATGTTTTTGGCATGATTTAGGTCGTATAAACACGATTTCATTAAAATAGATTAGACTTTATGCATTGTTAATAAAAAAAATAGAAATTTCATATAATAAATATTTTAAATTTAATTTTCGCAATGATCCTAATTGCTAGCACCTAAGTGCGACACTTGTTTTCGGTATGCTTTTGGCCGTATAAATACGATTTTATTCAAAAAAATTTCGACTTTATGTGATGTTGATGAAAAAATTGAAATTTCATTTAATAAATAAATTAAATTTAATTTTCGCAATGATCCTAATAGCCAGCACCTAAACGCGACACATGTTTTCGGCATGCTTTTGGTCATATAAACACGATTTTATAAAATAGATTTGACTTTATGCTTTGTTAATGACAAAATAGAAATTTCATTTAATAAATAAATTTAATTTAATTTTCGCAATGATCCTAATAGCTAGCACCTAAGTGCGACACATGTTTTCGACATGCTTTTGGTTATATAAACACTATTTAATTAAAATAGATTTGACATTATACATTGTTAGTGAAAAAATTGAAATTAAATTTAATAAATAAATTAAATTTAATTTTCGCAATGATCCAAATAGCTAGCACCTAAGTGCGACACATGTTTTCGGCATGCTTTTGATCATATAAATACTATTTCATTAAAATAGAATAACCTTTATGCATTGTTAATGAAAAAATTGATATTTCATTTAATAAATAAATTAAATTTAATTTTCGCAATGATCCTAATAGCTAGCACCTAAGTGCGACACATGTTTTCGGCATGCTTTTGGTCAAATAAACACTATTTCATTAAAATACATTTGACTTTATGTTTAGGTAATGAAAAAATTGAAATTTCATTTAACAAATAAATTTAATTTAATTTTCGCAATGATCCTAATAGCTAGCACCTAAGTGCGCTACATGTTTTCGGAATGATTTCAGTCAAATAAACACTATTTCATTTAAAAAGATTTAACTTAATGCATTGTTAATAAAAAAATGAAATTTCATTTAATAAATAAATTAAATTTAATTTTCGCAATGATCCTAATAGCTAGCACCTAAGTGCGACACATTTTTTCGGCAATCTTTTGGTCATATAAACACTATTTTATTTAAGTAGATTTAACTTTATGCATTGTTAATGAAAAAATTGAAATTTCATTTATTAAATAAATTCAATTTAATTTTCGCAATGATTCTAATAGCTAGCACCTAAGTGCGACATATGATTCTGGCATGCTTCTGGTCATATAAACAAGATTTCATTAAAATAGATTTGACTTTATGCATTCTTAATGAAAAACTTGAAATTTCATATAATAAATAAATTAAATTTAATTTTCGCAATGATCCTAACAGCTAGCACCTAAGTGCGACACATGTTTTCGGCATGCTTTTGGTCATATAAACACTATTTTAATAACATAGATTTAACTTAATGCATTGTAAATAAAAAAATTGAAATTTCATTTAATAAATAAATTCAATTTAATTTTCGCAATGATCCTAATAGCTAGCACCTGAGTGCGACACATGTTTTTGGCATGCTTTTGGTCTAATAAACACTATATCATTAAAATAGATTTGACTTTATGCATTGTTATTGAAAAAATTGAAATTTCATTTAATAAATAAAATAAATTTAATTTTCGCAATGATCCTAATAGCCAGCACCTAAGTGCGACACATTATTTCGGCATGCTTTTGGTCATATAAACACTATTATATTAAAATAGATTTGACTTTATGCATTGTTAATGAAAGAATTGAAATTTCATTTAATAAATAAATAAAATTAAATTTTCGCAATGATCCTAATAGCTAGCAACAAAGTGCGACACATGTTTTCGGCATGATTTAGGTCGTATAAACACGATTTCATTAAAATAGATTAGACTTTATGCATTGTTAATAAAAAAAATAGAAATTTCATATAATAAATATTTTAAATTTAATTTTCGCAATGATCCTAATTGCTAGCACCTAAGTGCGACACTTGTTTTCGGTATGCTTTTGGCCGTATAAACACGATTTTATTCAAAAAAATTTCGACTTTATGTGATGTTGATGAAAAAATTGAAATTTCATTTAATAAATAAATTAAATTTAATTTTCGCAATGATCCTAATAGCCAGCACCTAAACGCGACACATGTTTTCGGCATGCTTTTGGTCATATAAACACGATTTTATAAAATAGATTTGACTTTATGCTTTGTTAATGACAAAATAGAAATTTCATTTAATAAATAAATTTAATTTAATTTTGGCAATGATCCTAATAGCCAGCACCTGACTGCGACACATGTTTTCGACATGCTTTTGGTTATATAAACACTATTTAATTAAAATAAATTTGACATTATACATTGTTAATGAAAAAATTGAAATTAAATTTAATAAATAAATTAAATTTAATTTTCGCAATGATCCAAATAGCTAGCACCTTAGTGCGACACATGTTTTCGGCATGCTTTTGATCATATAAACACTATTTCATTAAAATAGAATAACCTTTATGCATTGTTAATGAAAAAATTGATATTTCATTTAATAAATAAATTAAATTTAATTTTCGCAATGATCCTAATAGCTAGCACCTAAGTGCGACACATGTTTTCGGCATGCTTTTGGTCAAATAAACACTATTTCATTAAAATACATTTAACTTTATGTTTAGGTAATGAAAAAATTGAAATTTCATTTAACAAATAAATTTAATTTAATTTTCGCAATGATCCTAATAGCTAGCACCTAAGTGCGCTACCTGTTTTCGGCAAGCTTTTGGTAATTTAGACACGATTTTATATAATAGATTTGACTTTATGCCTTGTTAATGACAAAATAGAAATTTCATTTAATAAATTAATTAAATTTAATTTTCGCAATGATCCTAATAGCTAGTACCTAAGTGCGACACATGTTTTCGGCATGCTTTTGGTCGCATTAACACGATTTTATTAAAATGGATTTGACTTTATGCATTGTTAATAAAAAAATTGAAATTTCATTTAATAAATAAATTTAATTTAATTTTCGCAATGATCCTAATAGCCAGCACCTGACTGCGACACATGTGTGCGACATGATTTTGGTTATATAAACACTATTTTATTAAAATAGATTTGACTTTATGCATTGTTAATGAAAAAATTGAAATTTCATTTAATAAATAAATAAAAATTTAATTTTCGCAATGATCCTAATTGCCAGCACCTAAGTGCGACACATTTGTTCATCATGCTTTTGGTCTAATAAACACCATTTTATTAAAATAGATTTGACTTTATGCATTGTTAATGAAAAAATTGAAATTTCATTTAACAAATAAAGTAAATTTAATTTTAGCAATGATCCTAATAGCCAGCACCTAACTGAGACCCATGTGTGCGGCATGCTTTTGGTCATATAAACACTATTTTATTTAAATAGATTTGACTTTATGCATTGTTAATGAAAAAATTGAAATTTCATTTAATAAATAAATTAAATTTCATTTTCGCAATGATCCTAACAGCCAGCACCTAAGTGCGACTCATGTATGCGGCTAGCTTTTGGTCATATAAACACTATTTTATTTAAATAGATTTGACTTTATGCATTGTAATGAAAAAAATGTAATTTCATTTAATAAATAATTTAAATTTAATTTTCGCAATGATCCTAAAAGCCAGCACCAAAGTGTGACACGTGTTTTCGGCATGCTTTTGATCATATAAACACTATTTCATTAAAATAGATTTAACTTTATGCATTGTTAATGAAAAAATTGTAATTTCATTTAATAAATAAATTAAATTTAATTTTCGCAATGATCCTAAAAGCCAGCACCTGAGTGCGACACATGTGTGCGGCATGCTTTTGGTCGTATAAACACTATTTTATTAAAATTGATTTAACTTTATGCATTGTTAATGAAAAAATTGAAATTTCATTTAATAAATAAATTAAATTTAATTTTCGCAATGATCCTAAAAGCCAGCACCTGAGTGCGACACATGTGTGCGGCATGCTTTTGGTCGTATAAACACTATTTTATTAAAATTGATTTAACTTTATGCATTATTAATGAAAAAATTGAAATTTCATTTAATAAATAAATTAAATTTAATTTTCGCAATGATCCTAATAGCTATCACCTAAGTGTGACACATGTTTTCGGCATGCTTTTGATCATATAAACACTATTTCATTAAAATAGTTTTAACTTTATGCATTGTTAATGAAAAAATTGAAATTTCATTTAATAAATAAATTAAATTCAATTTTTGCAATGATCCTAACAGCTTGCACCTAAGTGCGACACATGTCTTCGGCATGCTTTTGATCATATAAACACTATTTCATTAAAATTCATTACCTTATACTTTACAATGTACCGGAATCTTCTGCTTCCACCAATGAAGACCGCGCACAACACGACTTAGGGGAACTCAACAAGATTCTTCATCATCATTATGGAACCGTTTCCGCGCCGAGGAAAATAATACGACTGGGCAAGAAAACAAGGGGAAAAATTCGTCCCATAAAATTTGTGTACGACGACAAAGAAATTGTTAGCAGAATTTTAAAAATTGACATCTCTAAGCAAAATTCTAACAATTTTAAGTTAAAGCGTGATCTAACTGTAATGCAAAGAAGCGAGTTGAGATTATTACACGCAGAAATAAAAGATAGGCAATCTAAAGGTGAGAACAACATAAAAATTAAATTTGTAAACGATAATCCTATTATAGTCGCATTTGGTGCCAATCGGATTCCAGGGAAAAAGTCAACCACTAAAGATACAAGCAAGGCTACTACATCGGAAAACTAACAGCGTCTCAACAGAACACTCTCACATGCTACTATCAAAATGTAAGGGGTCTTAATACCAAAGCGGCAGAATTCTTTAATAGTGTGGAATATAATGATTTCGATATCATTGCCTGAACAGAGACGTGGCTGAAGGATAGTGTCAACAGTAACGAATTTTTTAGTAATAATTATGTCGTGTCACGTGATGATAGGAATTTACGTAAGGGAGGTGGCACACTGATTGCCACCAAAAACATCTAATTGCACAACCGATATCTAATCCACTTAAATCTCCGAATATTGATGTAACTATTGTCAAAATATTTATTGATAAACGCTGCTTACTCATAATTTGTCCCTAGATTGCACCTACGACACCTATTGATGAGTACGTTGCGTTTCTTGAATATATGGAAAACTTAATAACAAGTGAAAATGCTATTGTGTGTGGCGATTTCAATATTCCCGATTATATCAAAGTAAATAATCAATGTGCTCTCTCAAATAAATTAGAACGTACTGTAAATTTTATTAACTTTTGTGGGCTTCATCAGTGTAACTATGTACTAAATAACATGGACAGATTATTGGACCTAGTTTTCGTATCTGAATCATTAGACTGTAAAGTCATACTTTCTGAAGACGCTTTAGTTCCCGTCGATTTATATCATCCACCCTTGGAAGTAACAATATCCTGGAAATCACCTAACCGCCGTTTTTATAACACTCACAACAATGATATGACTTACAATTTTCGCCGAGCCAATTTTCCTCTGCTATATGAAGAATTATGTAGCATCGACTGGTCAAACATTGAATACTCACAAAATATTGATGATGTCTGTGAATATTTCTATGCAACACTGTATAGTGTCTGTGATAAATTTGTACCTAAGCGCAGAACGATAAATAAAAGATCCTACCCAGTATGGTTTGATAGTGAGATAATAAATAATCTGAAGAAGAAAAACATAATGCGGAAAAAGTGCAGGGATAACCCAAGCATCCAGAACAAACTTAAACTTAAAAATATACGAAGGGATGGAAATTATAAAATAGCTATGTCATACAGAAAATTTATTAATAATTCGGAGGAGTCCATCAAACGGAATCCTAAAGAATTTTGGACATTCATGAATCAAAAGCGAAAAGCAACGAGGATACCTGGTGCTATGACTCTAAATGATAATGTACTCACATGCTCCAAAGACATAGTTAATGGTTTTGCAACGCATTTCAGCTCGATCTACCCCGCACCCTACATTAATGATTGTAGAGTGCTTCCCTCAGATGTTATGGGCAATTTCCGATTAAGTGAGAGTGAAGTTCTCACAAAATTAATGAATATGGACTCTAAAATCACTGCTGGTGTAGATCATTTGCCGGAATTTTTTGTGAAAGACTTGGCAGTCTTACTTGCAAAACCACTGACATACATATACAACCTTATATTAAAATCTGGTACTTATCCTAAGTTATGGAAACGAGTAAGAATTTGTCCTATCTTTAAATCTGGTGAAAAGTCTAATATTTTCAATTATCGCCCCATAGCTATAATATGTAACTTCTCCAAAATATTCGAAAGCCTATTATCTGATCATATTTATTCCTTGCTTAAATCACAATTGAGTACACATCAGCATGGTTTTATGCAAAAAAGATCCACATTGACCAATCTTCTGTGTATTACCGAAAGAGTGGCACAGTGTCTCGATAACAACCTACAAATGGATATTGTGTACACGGATCTGTCAAAAGCATTTGATAAGATGCCACATAGCGTACTTTTGGAGAAATTACATAAATTTAATATCAATGCTAATGTTATCTCAGTGATTCAGGCGTACCTGTACAATAGGGAACAATTTGTTGAATATAAGGGGTGTACGTCGGAGATTTATATCGCGACTAGTGGTGTGCCACAGGGCTCAAACCTGGGACCTCTGTTATTTTTGCTTTTTATTAATGATGTCGCCGATGTTTTGACGTGCGATTTTCTTATATATGCTGATGATATAAAGCTATACAAAACTATACAATCCCTAGATGATTGCACTGATTTACAACAGAACGTATGCAGATTAGAATCTTGGTGCGATAACAACCAACTTGTACTAAATATAGATAAATGCTCTGTTATATTGTATACTAGGAAGAAACTTAATAATGTTAATTTTTCATACAAAATTCATAATATAGTCATTAGCCGAAAACAATTTATTATAGATCTAGGGGTAACGTTTGACCACCAACTTAATTTCGTTTGTCATATAGATCAGATAGTAAGAGACTGCTACAAAGCAATTGGCTTCATAATTCGGTCAACCAAGGAATTTAAAAATCCCTTGGCACTAGTTTCTTTGTATCAGTCTCTTGTTATATCCAAAATTGATTACTGTGCTGCTATATGGGTACCAAACTATCATGTTCATCTAAACAAATTGGAGCGTATTCAGAAACGGTTCCTCAAATATCTACATCATTTTATTACAGGGCATTACCCTCGTGATGACATGTTGTACACTGATTTACTAATCAAGTATAAATTTCAATCAATAACGGATAGGCATAGAAAAATATTAGTAACGACGCTTTACAATATTATTCACAATAAATGTGATTGCAGTGTAATACTTAATATGATTAATATCCATGTTCCTTACTGTTCTATTAGAAATGCCCTTACATTTAATTATAATATTCCACGCATCAATCATCACGGAAATTCACCTGTAGTCAAAATGATAAAATCTTACCACAACATTCAGCACAC
Organism: Ocypus olens; assembly: GCA_910593695.2. Lineage (NCBI taxonomy): Eukaryota > Metazoa > Arthropoda > Insecta > Coleoptera > Staphylinidae > Ocypus > Ocypus olens. The sequence goes on along the minus strand of OU343065.1, from coordinate 8,240,959 downwards.
AGTGGACATATTTTGCGATAAGAGAAGCACTTTCTTAAACTTGCTTCGTTCTCTGTAATAATGATTTGTCTGCCTGTGTATTTATCTTCATTCATTCATTGTACTTCCATACGAATTTATATTTTTTCCCCAAACAATTGATTTGAATTGTAATTTTAATTTTTCTTTTGAATATTAATGTTAATTTTAGTTTTTAAGTCGCGTTTATTATAAACATATATTATGGTTAATTTAGGTTAAGTTTTGTGTTTACGATGTATTTTAATTTTTCTTTTTATGATATTTCTCTGTAATTAGATCCATTTGTATCTGTTGAGAAGTAAATAAATAAATAAATAAATAAATAAATAAATAAATAAATAAATAAATAAATAAATAACTAAATAAATAAATAAGGAAATAAATAAATAAATAAATAAATAAATAAATAAATAAATAAATAAATAACTAAATAAATAAATAAATAAATAAATAAATAAATAAATAAAATTGATTTGACTTAATGCCTTGTTAATGACAAAATATAAATTATACTTAATAGATAAATTCAATTTAATTTTCGCAATGATCCTAATAGCTAGCACCTCAGTGCGACACATGTTTTTGGCATGATTTTGATCATATAAACACTGTTTCATTAAAAAAGATTTGATTTAATGCATTGTTAATGAAAAAATTGAAATTTCATTTAATTCATAAATTAAATTTAATTTTCGCAATGATCCTTATAGCTAGCACCTAAGTGCGACACATGTTTTCGGCATGCTTTTGGTTAAATAAACACTATTTTATTAAAATAGATTTAACTTTATGCATTGTTAGTGAAAAAATTGTAATTTAATTTAATAAATAAATTAAATTTAATTTTTGCAATGATCCTAATAGCTAGCCCCTAAGTGCGACACATGTTTTCGGCATGCTTTTGGTCAGATAAACACTATTTCATTAAAATAGATTTAACTTTATCCATTGTTAACGAAAAAATTAAAATTTCATTTAATTAATAAATAAAAATTTAATTTTCGCAATGATCCTTATAGCCAGCACCTAAGTGCGACACATTTGTTCATAATGCTTTTGGTCAAATAAACACAATTTTACTAAAATAGATTTGACTTTATGCATTGTTAATGAGAAAATTGAAATTTCATTTAATAAATAAATTAAATTTAATTTTCGCAACGATCCTAATAGCTAGCACCTAAGTGCGACACATATTTTCCGCATGCATATAAACACGAATTTTATTAAAATAGATTTGACTTTATGCATTGTTAATGCAAAAATAGAAATTTAATTTAAAAAATAAATTAAATTTAATTTTCGCAATGATCCTAATAGCTAGTACCTAAGTGGAATACATGTTTTTGGCATGCTTTTGGTCGTATAAATACGATTTTTTTAAAATAGATTTGACTTTATGCATTGTTAATGAAAAAATTAAAAATGCATTGTTAATGAGAAAATTGAAATTTCATTTAATAAATAAATTAAATTTAATTTTCGCAACGATCCTAATAGCTAGCACCTAAGTGCGACACATATTTTCCGCATGCTTTTGGTCATATAAACACGAATTTTAATAAAATAGATTTGACTTTATGCATTGTTAATGCAAAAATAGAAATTTCATTTAATAAATAAATTAAATTTAATTTTCGCAATGATCCTGATGGTTAGCACCTAAGTGCGACACATGTTTTCCGCATGCTTTTGGTCATATAAACACGATTTTATTAAAATAGATTTGACTTTATGCATCGTTAATGCAAAAATTGAAATTTCATTTAAAAATAAATTAAATTTAATTTTCGCAACGATCCTAATAGCTAGCACCTAAGTGCGACACATATTTTCCGCATGCTTTTCCGCATGATCCTAATGGATACCACCTTAGTGCGACACATGTTTTCGGCATGCTTTTGGTCATATAAACACGATTTTATTAAAATAGATTTGACTTTATGCATTGTTAATAGAAAAACAGAAATTTCATTTAATAAATTAATTAAATTTAATTTTCGCAATGATCCTAAAAGTTAGCACCTATATGCGACACATGTTTTCCGCATGCTTTTGGTCATATAAACACGATTTCATTAAAATTGATTTGACTTTATGCATTGTTAATGCAAAAATAGAAATTTCATTTAATAAATAAATTCAATTTAATTTTCGCAATGATCCTAATGGCCAGCACCTAAGTGCGACCCATGTTTTCCGCATGCTTTTGGTCATATAAACACTTTTTTATCAAAATAATTTAACTTTATGCATTGTTAATAAAAAAATTAAAATTTCATTTAATAAATAAATTAAATTTAATTTTCGCAATGATCCTAATAGCTAGCACCTAAGTGCGACACATGTTTTCCGCATGCTTTTGGTCATATGAACACGATTTCATTAAAATAGATTTGACTTTATGCATTGTTAATGTAAAAATAGAAATGTCATTTAATAAATAAATTAAATTTAATTTTCGCAATGATCCTAATAGCTTGTACCTAAGTGCGACACATGTTTTCCGCATGCTTTTGGTCATATAAACACTATTTCATCAAAATAATTTTAATTTTATGCATTGGTAATGAAAAAATTGAAATTTTATTTAATAAATAAATTAAATTTAATTTTCGCAATGATCCTTATGGCTAGCACCTAAGTGCAACACATGTTTTCGGCATGATTTTAATCATATAAACACGATTTCATTAAAATAGATTTGAGTTTATGCATTGTTAATAAAAAAACAGAAATTTCATTTAATAAATAAATTAAATTTAATTTTCGCAATGATCCTAATAGCTAGCACCTAAGTGCAACACATGTTTTGGCATGCTTTTGATCAGATAAACACTATTTCATTAAAATAAATTTGACTTTATGCATTCTTAATGAAAAAATTGAAAAATTATTTAATAAATAAATTAAATTTACTTTTCGCAATGATCCTTATGGCTAGCACCTAAGTGCAACACATCTTTTCGGCATACTTTTAATCAAATAAACACGATTTCATTAAAATAGATTTGACTTTATGCATTGTTAATAAAAAAACAGAAATTTCATTTAATAAATAAATTAAATTTAATTTTCGCAATGATCCTAATAGTTAGCACCTAAGTGCAACACATGTTTCGGCATGCTTTTGATCAGATAAACACTATTTTATTAAAATAGATTTGACTTTATGCATTGTTAATAAAAAAACAGAAATTTCATTTAATAAATAAATTAAATTTAATTTTCGCAATGATCCTAATAGCTAGCACCTAAGTGCAACACATGTTTCGGCATACTTTTGATCAGATAAACACTATTTCATTAAAATAGATTTGACTTTATGCATTCTTAATGAAAAAATTGAAATTTCATTTAATAAATAAAATAAATTTAATTTTCGCAATGCTCCTAATAGCTGGTACCTAAGTGCGACACTTGTTTTCGGCATGCTTTTGGTCATATAAACAAGTTTTTTATTAAAATAGATTTGACTTTATGCAATGTTAAAAAAAAAATAGAAATTTCATTTAATAAATAAATTTAATTTAATTTTCGCAATGATCCTCATAGCTAGCACCTAAGTGCGACACATGTTTTCCGCATGCTTTTGGTCATTTGAACACTATTTTATTAAAATAGATTTGACTTTATGCATTGTTAATAAAAAAATAGAAATTTCATTTAATAAATAAATTAAATTTAATTTTCGCAATGATCCTAATAGCTAGCACCTAAGTGCGACACTTGTTTTCGGTATGCTTTTGGTCATAGAAACAAGTTTTTATTAAAATAGATTTGACTTTATGCATTTGTTAATAAAAAAATAGAAATTTCATTTAAAAAATAAATTAAATTTAATTTTCGCAATGATCCTAATAGCTAGCACCTAAGTGCGACACTTGTTTTCGGTATGCTTTTGGTCATAGAAACAAGTTTTTATTAAAATAGATTTGACTTTATGCATAGTTAATAAAAAAAAAAATTTCATTTAATAAATAAATTAAATTTAATTTTCGCAATGATCCTAATAGTTAGCACCTAAGTGCGACACATGTGTTCTGCATGCTTTTGGTCATATAAACACGATTTCATTAAAATAGATTTGACTTTATGCATTGTTAATAAAAAACAGAAATTTCATTTAATAAATAAATTAAATTTAATTTGCGCAATGATCCTTAAGGCTCGCACCAAAGTGCAACACATGTTTTCGGCATGCTTTTAATCAAATAAACACGATTTCATTAAAATAGATTTGACTTTATGCATTGTTAATAAGAAAACAGAAATTTCATTTAATAAATGAATTAAATTTAATTTTCGCAATGATCCTAATAGTTAGCACCTAAGTGCGACACATGTGTTCGTCATGCTTTTGGTCATATAAACACTATTAAATTAAAATGGATTTGACTTTATGCATTGTTAAGAAAAAAATTGAAATTTCATTTAATAAATAAATTAAATTTAATTTTCCCAATGATCCTAATAGCTAGCACCTAAGTGCGACACATGTTTTCGGCATGCTTTTGGTCACATAAACATTATTTCAATAAAATATATTTGACTTTATGCATTGTTAATGAAAAAATTGAAATTGCATTTAATAAATAAATTAAATTTAATTTTCGCAATGAACCTAATAGCCAGCACCTAAGTGCAACACATGTTTTCTTCATGCTTTTGGTCATATAAACACTATTTTATCAAAATAATTTTAACTTTATGCATTGTTAATGAAAAAATTATAATTTCATTTAATAAATAAATTAAATTTAATTTTCGCAATGATCCTAATAGCTAGCACCTAAGTGCGACACATGTGTTCGTCATGCTTTTGGTCATATAAACACTATTAAATTAAAATGGATTTGACTTTATGCATTGTTAAGAAAAAAATTGAAATTTCATTTAATAAATAAATTAAATTTAATTTTCCCAATGATCCTAATAGCTAGCACCTAAGTGCGACACATGTTTTCGGCATGCTTTTGGTCACATAAACATTATTTCATTAAAATATATTTGACTTTATGCATTGTTAATGAAAAAATTGAAATTGCATTTAATAAATAAATTAAATTTAATTTTCGCAATGAACCTAATAGCCAGCACCTAAGTGCAACACATGTTTTCTTCATGCTTTTGGTCATATAAACACTATTTTATCAAAATAATTTTAACTTTATGCATTGTTAATGAAAAAATTATAATTTCATTTAATAAATAAATTAAATTTGATTTTCGCAATAATCCTAACAGCTAGCACCCAAGTGCGACACATGTGTTCGGCATGCTTTTGGTCATATAAACACTATTCAATTAAAATAGATATGACTTTATGCATTGTTAATGAAGAAATAGAAATTTCATATGAGAAATAAATTTAATTTAATTTTCGCAATAAACCTAATGGCTAGCACCTAAGTGCGACACATCTTTTCAGCATGCTTTTGGTCATATAAACACGATTTTATTAAAATAGATTTGACTTTATGCATTGTTAATGAAAAAATTGAAATTTCATTTAATAAATAAATTAAATTTAATTTTCGTAATGATTCTAATAGCTATCAATTAAGTGCGACACAGGTTTTTTGCATGCTTTTGATCATATAAACACTATTTTATTAAAATAGATTTGACTTTATGCATTGTTAATGAAAAAATAGAAATTTAATATAATAAATATATTCAATTTAATTTTCGCAATGATCCTACTAGCTAGCACGTAAGTGCGACACATGTCTTCGACATGCTTTTGGTCATATAAACACGATTTCATAAAAATAGATTTGACTTTATGCATTGTTAATGAAAAAATAGAATTTTCATTTAATAAATAAATTAAATTTAGTTTTCGCAATGATCCTAATAGCTAGCACCTAAGTGCGACACATGTTTTCGGCATGCTTTTGGTCACATAAACATTATTACATTAAAATATATTTGACTTTATGCATTGTTAATGAAAAAATTGAAATTGCATTTAATAAATAAATTAAATTTAATTTTCGCAATGAACCTAATAGCCAGCACCTATGTGCAACACATGTTTTCTTCATGCTTTAGGCCATATAAACACTATTTTATCAAAATAATTTTAACTTTATGCATTGTTAATGAAAAAATTAATATTTGATTTAATAAATAAATTAAATTTGATTTTCGCAATAATCCTAATAGCTAGCACCCAAGTGCGACACATGTGTTCGGCATGCTTTTGGTCATATAAACACTATTCAATTAAAATAGATATGACTTTATGCATTGTTAATGAAAAAATAGAAATTTCATATGAGAAATAAATTTAATTTAATTTTCGCAATAAACCTAATGGCTTGCACCTAAGTGCGACACATGTTTTCGGCATGCTTTTGGTCAAATGAACAAGTTTTTATTAAAATAGATTTGACTTTATGCATTGTTAATGAAAAAATTGAATTTTCATTTAATAAATAATTAATTAAATTAATTAAATATAATTTTCGCAATGATCCTAATAGCCGGCACCTAAGTGCGACACATGTTTTCGGCATGCTTGCGGTCATATAAAAACTATTAAATTAAAATAGATTTGACTTCATGCATTGTTAAGGAAAAAATTGAAATTTCATTTAATAAATAAATTAAATATAATTTTCGCAATGATCCTAATAGCTAGCACCCAAGTGCGACACATGTGTTCGGCATGCTTTTGGTCATATAAACACTATTCAATTAAAATAGATATGACTTTATGCATTGTTAATGAAAAAATAGAAATTTCATATGAGAAATAAATTTAATTTAATTTTCGCAATAAACCTAATGGCTAGCACCTAAGTGCGACACATCTTTTCAGCATGATTTTGGTCATATAAACACGATTTCATTAAAATAGATTTGACTTTATGCATTGTTAATGAAAAAATTGAAATTTCATTTAATAAATAAATTAAATTTAATTTTCGTAATGATTTTAATGGCTATCAATTAAGTGCGACACAGGTTTTTCGCATGCTTTTGGTCATATAAACACTATTTTATTAAAATAGATTTGACTTTATGCATTGTTAATGAAAAAATAGAAATTAAATATAATAAATATATTCAATTTAATTTTCGCAATGATCCTACTAGCTAGCACGTAAGTGCGACACATGTCTTCGACATGCTTTTGGTCATATAAACACGATTTCATAAAAATAGATTTGACTTTATGCATTGTTAATAAAAAAATAGAATTTTCATTTAATAAATAAATTAAAGTTAGTTTTCGCAATGATCCTAATAGCTAGCACCTAAGTGCGACACATGTTTTCGGCATTCATTTGATAATTTCAATACGAATTAAATCAAATAAATTCGACTTTATGCATTGTTATTGAAAAAAATGAAATTTTATTTAATAAATACATTTAATTTAATTTTTGAAATGATCCTAACCGTTAGCGCCAAAATGTGACACATGTTTTCGGCATGCGATAGGTCATATAAACACGACGTCGATCAATCAAATTCGACTTTATGCATTGTTATTAAAAAAATTGAAATTTCATTTTATAAATAAATTAAATTCAATTTTTGCAATGATCCTAACAGCTGGCACCAATATGCGACACATGTTTTCGGCATGCTGTCGGTCATATAAACACGATTTCAATCAAACAATTTCGACTTTAAGCTTTGTTATTGAAAAAATTGAAATTTCATTTAATAAATAAATTAAATTTAATTTTCGCAATGATCCTAATAGCTAGCACCTAAGTGCGACACATGTTTTCCGCATGCTTTTGGTCATATAGACACTATTTCATCAAAATAATTTTAATTTTATGCATTGGTAATGAAAAAATTGAAATTTCAATTAATAAATAAATTAAATTTAATTTTCGCAATGATCCTTATGGCTAGCACCTAAGTGCAACACATGTTTTCGGCATGCTTTTAATCTTATAAACACGATTTCATTAAAATAGATTTGACTTTATGCATTATTAATAAAAAAACAGAAATTTCATTTAATAAATAAATTTAATTTAATTTTCGCAATGATCCTAATAGTTAGCACCTAAGTGCGACACATGTTTTCGGCATGCCTTTGGTCATATAAACACTATTTCATTAAAATAGATTTGACTATATGCATTGTTAATGAAAAAATTGAAATTTCATTTAATAAATAAATAAATTAAATTTAATTTTCGCAATGATCCTAATAGTTAGCACCTAAGTGCGACACATGTTTTCGGCATGCTTTTGGTCATATAAACACTATTTCATTAAAATAGATTTGACTTTATACATTGTTAATGTATATACAGTATCCTAATTTTGCTTCAGAAAATGAATTTATTTTAACAACAGATGCCTCTGGCTATGCAATAGGCGCTGTGTTATCGAATTCAGATAATAAACCAGTTGCTTATGCTAGTAGAGCGTTAAATAAAGCGGAAATAAATTATGCAACAATAGAAAAAGAATTGTTGGCCATCGTATGGTCTGTAAAACATTTTAGACCGTATTTGTATGGACGAAAATTTAGAATCCTTACTGACCATAGACCGTTAATATATCTTTTTGGAATGAACAACCCATCTTCACGATTGACTAAATTTAGATTAGTGTTAGAGGAATTTGATTTCTCTGTGCATTATGTTAAAGGTAAAGAAAACACAACTGCAGATGCACTATCTAGAATTAAAATCGAATTGAATGATCTTAGAGATATGTCGAAAAATATTAATGTAAACATAATAACAAGGTCAAGGGAGTATAAAAAAGTCGACAACGAAATTCTGACGGATTTAAGTCAAACTAACAATAATCGGACAGGCCATCCGGGACTTGTTGAGTTACTAAAGCCACCAGAAAACGCAATTGAATTAAAACATATGTCACAACCAAGATTGAAAACTTCTTGCAATGAACAAGTAGGAAATTCGGGAAATATTATATATAATAAAAGATTGAAGGTAATTTATATGAAACTAGGTACTCGATCAACGCCAGCCCTAGACGCGGAGTTGAGAGACTTAGAAAGAATTTGTAGAGATAATGGGATTGCGCAATTATATATAGAAAAAAGTCCGGCAAATTATCAATTAATAACCCGATTATCAAAACAACTTGGAAGGATCAGAGATTTAAAAATTAAAGTATGTATTATAAACAAAGCAAATAGAATTGAATGCAAACAAACGCGGCAAGTGATACTCAATGACTTCCATCTCCTTCCTACTGGAGGCCATGCAGGTATAAACCGTATGTATGCAAATATAAAACGTTACTATTTTTGGGAGAATCTAAAAGAAGATGTTAGCAAATTTGTTCAAAAATGTGATGACTGTCAGAGGTACAAACATTCGAGATCTCACTTTGAACCCTTAACAGTTACCACTACCGCCTCTTCGGCGTTTGAGAAAATTTATTTAGACCTCGTGGGTCCATTGCCTCAAGACCAGGAAGATAATAGGTATATTATGACAATTCAATGCGAATTAACAAAATTTGTTGAATGTTATCCGATAGAGAATAAGGAAGCTCTAACTGTAGCAAAATCGTTTGTCAATAACTTCATATTAAGGTTTGGGATACCCGAAGTGATTGTTACTGATCAGGGTACTGAGTTCTTAGCAAAAACGTTTAAAGAAGCTTCAAAACTGTTGGGAATTTCACAATTAACTTCTACAGCGTATCATCATGAAACCTTAGGAGCATTAGAAAACACACACAAACATTTAACAGCATATTTAAGAATTCAAACTTCAAAATTTCCTGATACGTGGAGTTGTTGGGTACCGTTTTGGTGCTTTTCATTCAATAATAGTGTTCATTCAGAAACAAAATATACGCCTTATGAATTAGTATTTGGAAAAAAGAGTATATTACCAAGTAATATTGTTAGCAACCAACAACCTATCTATAACTTTGATAATTACTCTAACGAATTAAAGTTTAGATTAAAATCAGCATGGGACGATGCAACAATGAAATTAATCGAATCTAAGCTAAAAAGAAAAAGTAAATTAGATGTAAAAGCCAAATGTGTTAGTTATAAGTTTAATGATAAGGTATTACTAAAGAATGAAGCGGGTAATAAACTTGATGAAGTGTATAAAGGTCCGTTTAAAGTTATAAGGGAAGATAATACGAATGTGACGTTAAAAATTAATAACAAGCTAGTGACGGTACATAAAAACAGAGTGAAAAGTTACGGTGTTTAAAATGAAAAAAAAAAAAAGTGAACGGTAGATATGTAAGAATGTAATAAGTATGTATTAGGGTAATGTAGAAAAATTTAATCATTGTAATAATTAAATTTTATTCTGTTAGGATGAAGGTGTGATGGAATAATTATGTCCTAAATAATAAAGTGTTGTAATGTATGTGTAATGTGAGTCGGAATTGTGTAAGAATGTGTGCTGACTCCAGATTGCAATGCTATGGCAATTAATGGGGTCAGAGAATGAATGGGTGAATGATTGATATTAAGCTAGTTAGTTCTTAGTAGAGAGTCGAAGAAGAGGCATGTATTCTAGTAATTCAATAAATGAGTAAAATGAATAAGTGAAGCGTTTCCATGAAGTTCCCGAGCGGCCCGAGGAAGAAACATCACATATGCATTGTTAATGAAAAAATTGAAATTTCATTTAATAAATAAATTAAATTTAATTTTCGCAATGATCCTAATAGCTAGCACCTAAGTGCGACACATGTTTTGGCATGCTTTTGGTCATATAAACACTATTTTATCAAAATAATTTTAACTTTATGCATTGTTAATGAAAACATTGAAATTTCATTTAATAAATAAATTAAATTTAATTTTCGCAATGATCCTAATAGCTAGCACCTAAGTGCGACACATGTTTTCCGCATGCTTTTGGTCATATAAACACTATTTCATCAAAATAATTTTAATTTTATGCATTGGTAATGAAAAAATTGAAATTTCATTTAATAAATAAATTTAATTTAATTTTCGCAATGATCCTCATGGCTAGCACCTAAGTGCAACACATGTTTTCGGCATGCTTTTAATCATATAAACACGATTTCATTAAAATAGATTTGACTTTATGCATTGTTAATAAAAAAACAGAAATTTCATTTAATAAATAAATTAAATTTAATTTTCCCAATGATCCTAATAGTTAGCACCTAAGTGCGACACATGTTTTCGGCATGCTTTTGGTCATATAAACACTATTTCATTAAAATATATTTGACTTTATGCATTGTTAATGAAAAAATTGAAATTTCATTTAATAAATAAATTTAATTTAATTTTCGCAATGATCCTAATAGCTAAGTGCGACACATGTTTTGGCATGCTTTTGGTCATATAAACATTATTTTATTAAAATGGATTTGACTTTATGCATTGTTAATGAAAAAATTAAAATTTCATTTAATTAATAAATTAATTTTAATTTTCGCAATGATCCTAATGGCCAGCACCTAAGTGCGACACATGTTTTTGGCATGCGTTTGGTCATATAAACACTATTTTGTTAAAATAGATTTAACTTTATGCATTGTTAATGAAAAAATTGAAATTTCATTTAATAAATAAATTAAATTTAATTTTCGCAATGATCCTAATAGCTAGCACCTAAGTGCGACACATGTTTTCGGCATGCATTTGGTCATATAAACACTATTTTATTAAAATAGATTTGACTTTATGCATTGTTATTGAAAAAATTAAAATTTCATTTAATAAATAAATTAAATTTAATTTTCGCAATGATCCTGATGGTTAGCACCTAAATGCGACACATGTTTTCCGCATGCTTTTGGTCATATAAACACGATATCAATAAAATAGATTTGTCTTTATGCATTGTTAACGCAAACATAGAAATTTCATTTAATAAATTAATTAAATTTAATTTTCGCAATGATCCTAATGGCTAGCACCTAAGTGGAATACATGTTTTTGGCATGCTTTTGGTCGTATAAATACGATTTTTTTAAAATAGATTTGACTTTATGCATTGTAAATGAAAAAATAGAAATTTCATATGATAAATAAATTAAATTTAATTTTCGCAAAGATCCTAAAAGCTAGCACCTAAGTGCAACACATGTTTTCCGCATGCTTTTGGTCATATAAACACGATTTTATTAAAATAGATTTGACTTTATGCATTGTTAATAAAAAAACAGAAATTTCATTTAATAAATAAATTAAATTTAATTTTCGCAATGATCCTAATAGTTAGCACCAAAGTGTGACCCATGTTTTCGGCATGCTTTTGATCATATAAACACGATTTCATTAAAATAGATTTGACTTTATGCATTGTTAATAAAAAAACAGAAATTTCATTTAATAAATAAATTAAATTTAATTTTCGCAATGATCCTAATAGTTAGCACCTAAATGCGACACATGTTTTCCGCATGCTTTTGGTCATATAAACACGATTCCATTAAAATAGATTTGTCTTTATGCATTGTTAATGCAAAAATGAAAATTTCATTGAATAAATAAATTAAATTTAATTTTCGCAATGCTCCTGATAGCTAGCACCTAAGTGCGACACTTGTTTTCGGCATGCTTTTGGTCATATTAACACTATTTCATTAAAACAGATTTGACTTTATGCATTGTTAATGAAAAAATTGAAATTTCATTTAATAAATAAATTAAAATTAATTTTCGCAATGATCCTAATAGCTAGCACCTAAGTGGAATACATGTTTTCGGCATGCTTTTGGTCGAATAAACACGATTTTTTTAAAATAGATTTGACTTTATGCATTGTTAATGCAAAAATAGAAATTTCATTTAAAAAATAAATTAAATTTAATTTTCACAATGCTCCTGATAGCTAGCACCTAAGTGCGACACATGTTTTCCGCATGCTTTTGGTCATATAAACACGATTTCATTTAAAATAGATTTGACTTTATGCATTGTTAATGCAAAAATTGAAATTTCATTTAATAAATAAATTTAATTTAATTTTCGCAATGATCCTAATGGCTAGCACCAAAGTGCGACACATGTTTTCCGCATGCTTTTGGTTATATAAACACTATTTTATCAAAATAATTTTAGCTTTATGCATTGTTATCGAAAAAATTAAAATTTCATTTAATAAATAAATTAAATTTAATTTTCGCAATGATCCTAATGGCTAGCACCTAAGTGCGACACATGTTTTCCGAATGCTTTTGGTCATATTAACACTATTTTATCAAAAAAATTTAATTTTATGCATTGGTAATGAAAAAATTGAAATTTCATTTAATAAATAAATTAAATTAAATTTTCGCAATGATCCTTATGGCTAGCACCTAAGTGCAACACATGTTTTCGGCATGCTTTTAATCATATAAACACGATTGCATTAAAATAGATTTGATTTTATGCATTGTTAATAAAAAAACAGAAATTTCATTTAATAAATAAATTAAATTTAATTTTCGCAATGATCCTAATAGTTAGCACCTAAGTGCGACACATGTCTTCGGCATGCTTTTGGTCATATAAACACTATTTTATTAAAATAGATTTGGTTTTATGCATTGTTAATGAAAAAATTGAAATTTCATTTAATAAATAAATTAAAATTAATTTTCGCAATGATCCTAATAGCTAGCACCTAAGTGCAACACATGTTACGGCATGCTTTTGGTCATATAAACACTATTTCATTAAAATAGATTTTACCTTATGCATTATTAATAAAAAAATTAAAATTTCATTTAATAAATAAATTAAATTTAATTTTCGCAATGATCCTAATAGCTAGCACTTAAGTGCGCCACTTGTTTTCCGCATGGTTTTGGTCATATAAACACTATTTCATTAAAATAGATTTGACTTTATGCATTGTTAATGAAAAAATTAAAATTTCATTTAATTAATAAATTAATTTTAATTTTCGCAATGAACCTAAAGGCTAGCACCTAAGTGCGACACATGTTTTCGGCATGCTTTTGGTCTTATAAACTCTATTTTATTAAAATAATTTTAACTTTATGCATTGTTAATGAAAAATTGAAATTTCATTTAATTAATAAATTAAATTTAATTTTCGCAATGATCCTAATAGCTAGCACCTAAGTGCGACACATGTTTTCGGCAAGCTTTTGGTCATATAAACATTATTACATTAAAATATATTTGACTTTATGCATTGTTAATGAAAAAATTGAAATTTCATTTAATAAATAAATTAAATTTAATTTTCGCAATGATCCTAATAGCTAGCACTTAAGTGCAACACATGTTTTCTTCATGCTTTTGGTCATATAAACACTATTTTATCAATATAATTTTACCTTTATGCATTGTTAATGAAAAAATTAATATTTCATTTAATAAATAAATTAAATTTGTTTTCGCAATAATTCTAATAGCTAGCACCTAAGTGCGACACATGTTTTCGGCATGCTTTTGGTCAAATAAACAAGTTTTTTATTAAAACAGATTTGACTTTATGCATTGTAAATGAAAAAATTGAAATTTAATTTAATAAATAAATAAAATATAATTTTCGCAATGTTCCTAATAGCCAGCACCTAAGTGCGACACATGTTTTCGGCATGCTTGAGGTCATATAAATACGATTTTATTAAAATAGTTTTGACTTTATGCATTGTTAATAAAAAATAGAAATTTCATATGGTAAATAAATTTAATTTAATTTTCGCAATAAACCTAATGGCTAGCACCTAAGTGCGACAAATGTTTTTAGCATGCTTTTGGTCATATAAACACGATTTCATTAAAATAGATTTGACTTTATGCATTGTTAATGAAAAAATTGAAATTTCATTTAATAAATAAATTAAATTTAATTTTCGCAATGATCCTAATAGCTAGCACCTAAGTGCGACACATGCTTTCGGCATGCTTTTGGTCATATAAACACTATTTTATTAAAATAGATTTGACTTTATGCAGTGTTAATGAAAAAATTAAAATTTCATTTAATAAATAAATTAAATTTAATTTTCGCAATGATAGCACCAAAGTGCAACACATGTTTTCAGCGTGCTTTTAATTATATAAACACGATTTCAATAAAATAGATTTGACTTTATGCATTGTTAATAAAAAAATTGAAATTTCATTTAATAAATAAATTAAATTTAATTTTCGCAATGATCCTAATATTTAGCACCTAAGTGCGACACAGGTTTTTCGCATGCTTTTGTCATATAAACACGATTTTATTAAAATAGATTTGACTTTATGCATTGTTAATGCCAAAATAGAAATTTCATTTAAAAAATAAATTAAATGTAATTTTCGTAATGATTCTAACAGCTATCAATTAAGTGCGACACAGGTTTTCCGCATGCTTTTGGTCATATAAACACTATTTTATTAAAATAGATTTGACTTTATGCATTGTTAATGAAAAAATAGAAATTTCATATAATAAATATATTCAATTTAATTTTCGCAATGATCCTAATAGCTAGCACGTAAGTGCGACACATGTCTTCGACATGCTTTTGGTCATATAAACACGATTTCAATAAAATAGATTTGACTTTATGCATTGTTAATAAAAAAATAGAAATTTCATTTAATAAATAAATAAAATTTAGTTTTCGCAATGATCCTAATAGCTAGCACCTAAGTGCGACACATGCTTTCGGCATGCTTTTGGTCATATAAACACTATTTTATTAAAATAGATTTGACTTTATGCATTGTTAATGAAAAAATTAAAATTTCATTTAATAAATAAATTAAATTTAATTTTCGCAATGATAGCACCAATGTGCAACACATGTTTTCGGCGTGCTTTTAATTATATAAACACGATTTCATTAAAATAGATTTGACTTTATGCATTGTTAATAAAAAAATTGAAATTTCATTTAATAAATAAATTAAATTTAATTTTTGCAATGATCCTAATACTTAGCACCTAAGTGCGACACATGTTTTTGGCATGCATTTGATCATATAAACACGATTTCAATTAAATAAATTCGAGTTTATGCATTGTTATTGAAAAAAATTAAATTTCATTTAATAAATAAAATAAATTTAATTTTTGCAATGATCCTAATAGCTTGCACCTAAGTATGACACATGTGTTCGGCATGCATTTGATCATATAAACACGATTTCAATCAAATATATCCGACTTTATGCATTGTTATTGAAAAAATAGAAATTTCATTTAATAAATAAAATAAATTTAATTTTTTGCAATGATCCTAACAGCTTGCACCTAAGTGCGACACAGGTTTTCGGCATGCATTTGATCATATAAATACGATTTCAATGAAAGAAATTCGACTTTATGCATTGTTATTAAAAAAATTGAAATTTCATTTAATAAATAAATTAAATTTAATTTTTGCATTGATCCTAACAGCTTGCACCTAAGTGCAACACATGTTTTCGGCATGCATTTGATTATATAGACACGATTTCAATGAAAGAACTTCGACTTTATGCATTGTTATTGAAAAAATTGAAATTTCATTTAATAAATAAAATAAATTTAATTTTTGAAATGATCCTAATAGCTTGCACCTAAATGTGACACATGTTTTCGGCATGCATTTGTTTATTTAAACTTAATTTCAATCAAATAAATTCGATTTTATGCATTGTTATTGAAAAAATTGAAATTTCATTTAATAAATAAAATAAATTTAATTTTTGAAATGATCCTAATTGCTTGCACCTCAGTGCGACTCATGTTTTTGGCATGCATTTAATCATTTAAACTTGATTTCAATCAAATAAATTCGACTTTATGCATTGTTATTGAAAAAATTGAAATTTCATTTAATAAATAAAATAAATTTAATTTTTGCAATGATCCTAACAGCTTGCACCTAAGTGTGACACATGTTTTGTGACACATGGCATTTGATTTTTTAAACTTGATTTCAATTAAATATATTCGACTTTATGCATTGTTATTGAAAAAATTGAAATTTCATTTAATACATCAATTAAATTTAATTTTTGCAATAATCCTAGTAGCTTGCACCTAAGTGTGACATAAGTTTTGGGCATGCATTTGATCATATTAACACGATTTTAATCAAATAAGTTCGACTTTATGCATTGTTTTTCAAAAAATTGACATTTCATTTAATAAATAAATTTAATTTAATTTTTGCAATAATCCTAATAGCTTGCACCTAAGTGCGACACATGTTTTCGGCATGAATTTGATCATATAAACACGATTTTAATCAAATTAATTCAAGTTTATGCATTGTTATTGAAAAAATTGAAATTTCATTTAATAAATAAAATAAATTTAATTTTTGCAATGATCCTAATAGCTTGCACCTATGTGCGACAGATGTTTTAGGCACGGATTTGATCATTTAAATACGATTTTAATCAAATAAATTCGACTTTATGCATTGGTATTGAAAAAATTGAAATTCCATTTAATAAATAAAATAAATTTAATTTTTGCAATGATCCTAATTGCTTGCACCTAGGTGTGACACATGTTTTCGGCATGCATTTGATCATTTAAACTTGATTTCAATCAAATAAATTCGACTTTATGCACTGTTATTAAAAAAAATTGAAATTTCATTTAATAAATAAAATAAATTTAATTTTTGAAATGATCCTAATAGCTTGCACCTAAGTGTGACACATGTTTTCGGCATGCATTTGATCATTTAAACTTGATTTCAATCAAATAAATTCGACTTTATGCATTGTTATTGAAAAAATTGAAATTTCATTTAATAAATAAAATAAATTTAATTTTTGCAATGATTCTAATAGCTTGCACCTAAGTGCGACACATGTTTTTGGCATGCATTTCATCATTTAAACTTGATTTCAATCAAATAAATTCGATTTTATGCATTGTTATTGAAAAAATTGAAATTTCATTTAATAAATAAAATAAATTTAATTTTTGAAATGATCCTAATTGCTTGCACCTCAGTGCGACACATGTTTTTGGCATGCATTTGATCATTTAAACTTGATTTTAATCAAATAAATTCGACTTTATGCATTGTTATTGAAAAAATTGAAATTTCGTTTAATAAATAAAATAAATTTAATTTTTGCAATGATCCTAATAGCTTGCACCTTAGTGTGACACATGTTTTCGGCATGCATTTGATCATATAAACACGATTTCAATCAAATATATCCGACTTTATGCATTGTTATTGAAAAAATAGAAATTTCATTTAATAAATAAAATAAATTAAATTTTTGCAATTATCCTAACAGCTTGCACCTAAGTGCGACACATGTTTTCGGCATGCATTTGATCATATAAACACGATTTCAATGAAAGAAATTCGACTGTATGCATTGTTATTGAAAAAATTGAAATTTCATTTAATAAATAAAGTAAATTTAATTTTTGCAATAATCCTAATAGCTTGCACCTAAGTGTGACACATGTTTTCGGCATGCATTTGATCATATAAACACATTTTCAATCAAATTAATTCGACTTTATCCATTGTTTTTGAAAAAATTGAGATTACATTCAATAAATAAATTAAATTTAATTTTTGCAATGATCCATATAGTTTGCACCTAAGTGCGACACATGTTTTCGGCATTCATTTGATCTTATAAACACGACTTTAATCAAATTAATTCGAGCTTATGCATTGTTATTGAAAAAATTGAAATTTCATTTAATAAATAAAATAAATTTAATTTTTGCAATGATCCTAATAGCTTGCAACTAAGTGCGACACATGTTTTAGGCACGGATTTGATTATTTAAATACGATTTTAATCAAATAAATTCGACTTTATGCATTGTTATTGAAAAAATTGAAATTCCATTTAATAAATAAAATAAATTTAATTTTTGCAATGATCCTAATAGCTTGCACCTAAGTGTGACACATGTTTTCGGCATGCATTTAATTTTTAAACTTGATTTCAATCAAATATTTCGACTTTATGCATTGTTATTGAAAAAATTGAAATTTCATTTAATAAATAAAATAAATTGAATTTTTGCAATGATCCTAGTAGCTTGCACCTAAGTGTGACACATGTGTTCGGCATAGATTTGATCATATAAACACGATTTCAATTAAATTAATTCGACTTTATGCAATGTTATTGAGAAAATTGAAATTTCATTTAATAAATAAATTAAATTTAATTTTTGCAATGATCCTAATAGCTTGCACCTAAGTGCGACACATGTTTTCGGCATTCATTTGATCATATAAACATGATTTTAATCAAATTATTTCGACTTTATGCATTTTTATTGAAAAAATTGAAATTTAATTTAATAAATAAAATAAATTTAATTTTTGCAATGATCCTAATAGCTTGCACCTAAGTGCGACACATGTTTTAGGCATGGATTTGATCTTTTAAATACGATTTTAATCAAATATATCCGACTTTATGTATTGTTATTGAAAAAATAGAAATGTCATTTAATAAATAAAATAAATTTAATTTTCACAATGATCCCAATAGCTTGCACCTAAGTGCGACACATGTTTTGGGCATGCTTTTTATCTAATAAACACGATTTCAATCAAATAAATTTGACTTTATGCATTGTTATTAAAAAAATTGAAATTTCATTTAATAAATAAAATAAATTTAATTTTTGCAAAGATCCTAACAACGTGCACCTAAGTGCGACACATGTTTTCGGCATTCGTTTAATTATATAAACATGATTTTAATAAAATTAATTCGACTTTATGCATTTTTAATGAAAAAATTGAAATTTCATTTAATAAATAAATTAAATTTAATTTTTGCAATGATCCTTATAGCTTGCACCTAAGTGCGACACATGTTTTAGGCATGGATTTGATCATTTAAATACGATTTTAATCAAATATATCCGACTTTATGCATTGTTATTGAAAAAATAGAAATTTCATTTAATAAATAAAATAAATTTAATTTTCGCAAAGATCCCAATAGCTTGCACCTAAGTGCGACACATGTTTTCGGCATGCATTTGATCATATAAACACGATTTCTATCAAATTAATTCGACTTTATGCAATGTTATTGAAAAAATTGAAATTTCATTTAATAAATAAATTAAATTTAATTTTTGCAATGATCCTAATAGCTTGCACCCAAGTGCGACACATGTTTTCGGCATTCGTTTGATTATATAAACATGATTTTAATCAAATTAATTCGACTTTATGCATTTTTAATGAAAAAATTTAAATTTCATTTAATAAATAAAATAAATTTAATTTTTGCAATGATCCTTATAGCTTGCACCTAAGTGCGACACATGTTTTAGGCATGGATTTGATCATTTAAATACGATTTTAATCAAATATATCCGACTTTATGCATTGTTATTGAAAAAATAGAATTTTCATTTAGTAAATAAAATAAATTTAATTTTCGCAATGATCCCAATAGCTTGCACCTAAGTGCGACACATGTTTTGGGCATGCTTTTTATCAAATAAACACGATTTCAATCAAATAAATTTGACTTTATGCATTGTTATTAAAAAAATTGAAATTTCATTTAATAAATAAAATAAATTTAACTTTTGCAATGATCCTAACAGCTTGCACCTAAATGCGACACATGTTTTCGGCATGCATTTGATCATATAAACACGATCTCAATCAAATTAATTCGACTTTATGCATTGTTATTGAAAAAATTGAAATTTCATTTAATAAATAAAATAAATTTAACTTTTGCAATGATCCTAACAGCTTGCACCTAAGTGCGATACATGTTTTAGGCATGGATTTGATTATTTAAATACGATTTTAATCAAATATATCCGACTTTATGTATTGTTATTAAAAAAATAGAAATTTCATTTAATAAATAAAATAAATTTAATTTTCACAATGATCCCAATAGCTTGCACCTAAGTGCGACACATGTTTTGGGCATGCTTTTTATCTAATAAACACGATTTCAATCAAATAAATTTGACTTTATGCATTGTTATTGAAAAAATTGAAATTTCATTTAATAAATAAAATAAATTTAATTTTTGCAATGATCCTAACAGCTTGCACCTAAGTGGGACACATGTTTTCGGCATGCATTTGATCATATAAGCACGATTTCAATCAAATTAATTCGACTTTATGCATTGTTATTGAAAAAATTGAAATTTCATTTAATAAATAAAATAAATTTAATTTTTGCAATGATCCTAATAGCTTGCCCCTAAGTGCGACACATGTTTTCGGCATTCGTTTAATTATATAAACATGATTTTAATCAAATAAATATGACTTTATGCAATGTTTTAAAAAAAATTGACATTTCATTTAATAAATAAATTAAATTTAATTTTTGCAATAATCCTAATAGCTTGCACCTAAGTGCGACACATGTTTTTGGCTTGCATTTGATCATTTAAACTTGATTTTAATCAAATAAATTCGACTTTATGCATTGTTATTGAAAAAATTGAAATTCAACTTAATAAATGAAATAAATTTAATTTTTGCAATGATCCTAATAGCTTGCACCTCAGTGCGACACATGTTTTAGGCATGCAGCTGATCATTTAAACACGATTTCAATCAAATAAATTCGACTTTATGCATTGTTATTGAAAAAATTGAAATTTCATTTAATAAATAAAATAAATTTAATTTTTGCAATGATCCTAATAGCTTGCACCTAAGTGTGACACATGTTTTCGGCATGCATTTAATCATCTAAACACGATTTAAATCAGATTAATTCGACTTTATGCATTTTTATTGAAAAAATTGAAATTTCATTTAATAAATAAAATAAATTTAACTTTTGCAATGATCCTAACAGCTTTCACCTAAGTGTGACACATGTTTTCGGCATGCATTTGATTATAGAAACTTGATTTTAATCAAATAAATTCGACTTTATGCATTGTTATTGAAAAAATTGAAATTCAACTTAATAAATGAAATAAATTTAATTTTTGCAATGATCCTAATAGCTTGCACCTCAGTGCGACACATGTTTTAGGCATGCAGCTGATCATTTAAACACGATTTCAATCAAATAAATTCGACTTTATGCATTGTTATTGAAAAAATTGAAATTTCATTTAATAAATAAAATAAATTTAATTTTTGCAATGATCCTAGTAGCTTGCACCTAAGTGCGACACATGTTTTCGGCATGCGTTTGATCATTTAAACTTGATTTTAATTAAATAAATTCGACTTTATGCATTGTTATTGAAAAAATTAAAATTTCATTTAATAAATAAAATAAATTTAATTTTTGCAATGATCCTAATAGCTTGCACCTTAGTGTGACACATGTTTTCGGCATGCATTTGTTTATTTAAACTTGATTTCAAATCAAATAAATTCGACTTTATGCATTGTTATTGAAAAAATTGAAATTTCATTTAATAATTAAAATAAATTTAATTTTTGCAATGATCCTAATAGCTTGCACCCAAGTATGACACATGTTTTTGGCATGTATTTGATCACATAAACACGATTTCAATGAAAGAAATTCGACTTTATGCATTGTTATTGAAAAAATTAAAATTTCATTTAATAAATTAATTAAATTTAATTTTTGCAATGATCCTAACAGCTTGCACCTAAGTGCGACACATGTTTTCGGCTTGCATTTGATTATATAAACACGATTTCAATGAAAGAACTTCGACTTTATGCATTGTTATTGAAAAAATTGAAATTTCATTTAATAAATAAAATAAATTTAATTTTTGAAATGATCCTTATAGCTTGCACCTAAGTGTGACACATGTTTTCGGCATGCATTTGTTTATTTAAACTTGATTTCAATCAAATAAATTCGATTTTATGCATTGTTATTGAAAAAATTGAAATTTCATTTAATAAATAAAATAAATTTAATTTTTGCAATGATCCTAATAGCTTGCACCTAAGTGCGACACATGTTTTAGGTATGCATTTGATCATATAAACACGATTTCAATCAAATAAATTCGACTTTATGCATTGTTATTGAAAAAATTGAAATTCAACTTAGTAAATGAAATAAATTTAATTTTTGCAATGATCCTAATAGCTTGCACCTCAGTGCGACACATGTTTTAGGCATGCAGCTGATCATTTAAACACGATTACAATCAAATAAGTTCGACTTTATGCATTGTTGCTGAAAAAATTGAAATTTCATTTAATAAATAAAATAAATTTAATTTTTGCAATGATCCTAGTAGCTTGCACCTAAGTGCGACAAATGTTTTCGGCATGCGTTTGATCATTTAAACTTGATTTTAATTAAATAAATTCGACTTTATGCATTGTTATTGAAAAAATTGAAATTCCATTTAATAAATAAAATAAATTTAATTTTTGCAATGATCCTAATTGCTTGCACCTAAGTGTGACACATGTTTTTGGCATGCATTTGATCATTTAAACTTGATTTCAATCAAATAAACTCGATTTTCTGCATTGTTATTAAAAAAATTGAAATTTCATTTAATAAATAAAATAAATTTAATTTTTGAAATGATCCTAATAGCTTGCACCTAAGTGTGACACATGTTTTCGGCATGCATTTGTTAATTTAAACTTAATTTCAATCAAAAAATTCGACTTTATGCATTGTTATTGAAAAAATTGAAATTTCATTTAATAAATAAAATAAATTTAATTTTTGCAATGATCCTAATAGCTTGCACCTAAGTATGACACATGTTTTCGGCATGCATTTAATCACATAAACACGATTTCAATCAAATATATCCGACTTTATGCATTGTTATTGAAAAAATAGAAATTTCATTTAATAAATAAAATAAATTTAATTTATGCAATGATCCTAATAGCTTGCACCTAAGTGCGACAGAAGTTTTAGGCACGGATTTAATTATTTAAATACGATTTTAATCAAATAAATTCGACTTTATGCATTGTTATTGAAAAAATTGAAATTTCATTTAATAAATAAATTAAATTTAATTTTTGCAATGATTATAACAGCTTGCACCTAAGTGCGACACATGTTTTCGGCATGCATTTGATTATATAAACACGATTTTCATTAAAGAACTTCGACTTTATGCATTGTTATTGAAAAAATTGAAATTTCATTTATTAAATAAAATAAATTTAATTTTTGAAATGATCCTAATAGCTTGCACCTAAGTGTGACACATGTTTTCGGCATGCATTTGTTTATTTAAACTTGATTTCAATCAAATAAATTCGATTTTATGCATTGTTATTGAAAAAATTGAAATTTCATTTAATAAATAAAATAAATTTAGTTTTTGCAATGATCCTAATAGCTTGCACCTAAGTGTGACACATGTTTTGTGACACATGGCATTTGATTTTTTAAACTTGATTTCAATTAAATATATTCGACTTTATGCATTGTTATTGAAAAAATTGAAATTTCATTTAATAAATCAAATAAATTTAATTTTTGCAATAATCCTAGTAGCTTGCACCTAAGTGTGATATAAGTTTTGGGCATGCATTTGATCATATTAACACGATTTCAATCAAATAAATTCGACTTTATGCATTGTTTTTCAAAAAATTGACATTTCATTTAATAAATAAATTCAATTTAATTTATGCAATAATCCTAATAGCTTGCACCTAAGTGCGACACTTGTTTTCGGCATGAATTTGATTATATAAAAACGATTTTAATCAAATTAATTCAAGTTTATGCATTGTTATTGAAAAAATTGAAATTTCATTTAATAAATAAAATAAATTTAATTTTTGCAATGATCCTAATAGCTTGCACCTAAGTGCGACAGAAGTTTTAGGCACGGATTTAATTATTTAAATACGATTTTAATCAAATAAATTCGACTTTATGCATTGTTATTGAAAAAATTGAAATTTCATTTAATAAATAAAATAAATTTAATTTTTGCAATGATTCTAATAGCTTGCACCTAAGTGCGACACATGTTTTTGGCATGCATTTGAAAATATAAACACGATTTCAATCAAATTATTTCAGCTTTATGCATTGTTATTGAAAAAATTGAAATTTCATTTAATAAATAAAATAAATTTAATTTTTTCAATGATCCTCATAGCTTGCACCTAAGTGCGACACATGTTTTTGGCATGCATTTGATAATATAAACACGATTTCAATCAAATTAATTCGGCTTTATGCATTGTTATTGAAAAAATTGAAATTTCATTTAATAAATAAAATAAATTTAATTTTTGCAATGATTCTAATAGCTTGCACCTAAGTGCGACACATGTTTTTGGCATGCATTTGATCATTTAAACTTGATTTCAATCAAATTAATTCGACTTTATGCATTGTTATTGAAAAAATTGAAATTTCATTTAATAAATAAAATAAATTTAATTTTTGCAATGATCCTAACAGCTTGCACCTAAGTGCGACACATGTTTTTAGCATGCATTTGATAATATAAACACGATTTCAATCAAATTAATTCAGCGTTATGCACTGTTATTGAAAAAATTGAAATTTCATTTAATAAATAAAATAAATTTAATTTTTGCAATGATCCTAGTAGCTTGCACCTAAGTGCGACACATGTTTTTGGCATGCATTTGATAATATAAACCCGATTTCAATCAAATTAATTCGACTTTATGCATTGTTATTGAAAAAATTGAAATTTCATTTAATAAATAAAATAAATTTAATTTTTGCAATGATTCTAATAGCTTGCACCTAAGTGCGACACATGTTTTTGGCATGCATTTGATCATTTAAACTTGATTTCAATCAAATAAATTCGACTTTATGCATTGTTATTGAAAAAATTTAAATTTCATTTAATAAATAAAATAAATTTAGTTTTCGCCATGATCCTAATAGTTAGCACCTAAGTGCGACACATGTTTTCGGCATACTTTTGGTCATATAAACACTATTTTATCAAAAAAGTTTAATTTTATGGATTGGTAATGAAAAAATTGAAATTTCATTTAATAAATAAATTAAATTAAATCTTCGCAATGATCCTTATGGCTAGCACCTAAGTGCAACACATGTTTTCGGCATGCTTTTAATCATATAAACACGATTGCATTAAAATAGATTTGATTTTATGCATTGTTAATAAAAAAACAGAAATTTCATTTAATAAATAAATTAAATTTAATTTTCGCAATGATCCTAACTGTTAGCACCTAAGTGCGACACATGTTTTCGGCATGCTTTTGGTCATATAAACACTATTTCATTAAAATAGATTTGGTTTTATGCATTGTTAATGAAAAAATTGACATTTCATTTAATAAATAAATTAAAATTAATTTTCGCAATGATCCTAATAGCTAGCACCTAAGTGCGCCACATATTTTACGCATGGTTTTGGTCATATAAACACTATTTCATTAAAATAGATTTGACTTTATGCATTGTTAATGAAAAAATTCAAATTTCATTTAATTAATAAATTAATTTTAATTTTCGCAATGAACCTAAAGGCTAGCACCTAAGTGCGACACATGTTTTCGGCATGCTTTTGGTCTTATAAACTCTATTTTATTAAATCAATTTTAACTTTATGCTTTGTTAATGAAAAATTGAAATTTCATTTAATTAATAAATTAAATTTAATTTTCGCAATGATCCTAATAGCTAGCACCTAAGTGAGACACATGTTTTCAACATGCTTTTGGTCAAATAAACATTATTACATTAAAATATATTTGACTTTATGCATTGTTAATGAAAAAATTGAAATTTCATTTAATAAATAAATTAAATTTAATTTTCGCAATGATCCTAATAGCTAGCACCTAAGTGCAACACATGTTTTCTTCATGCTTTTGGTCATTTAAACACTATTTTATCAAAATAATTTTACCTTTATGCATTGTTAATGAAAAAATTAATATTTCATTTAATAAATAAATTAAATTTGTTTTTGCAATAATCCTAATAGCTAGCACCTAAGTGCGACACATGTTTTTGTCATGCTTTTGGTCGTATAAAAACGATTTCATTAAAATAGATTTGACTTTATGCATTGTTAATGCAAAAATAGAAATTTCATTTAATAAATAAATTAAATTTAATTTTCGCAATGATCCTAATAGTTAGCACTTAAGTGCGACACATGTTTTCGGCATGCTTTTGGTCATATAAACACTATTTTATTAAAAAAGATTTGACTTTATGCATTGTTAATGCAAAAATAGAAATTTCATTTAATAAATAAATTAAATTTAATTTTCGCAATGATCCTAAAGGTTAGCACGTCAGTGCGACACATGTTTTCGGCATGCTTTTGGTCATATAAACACTATTTTATTAAAATAGATTTGACTTTATGCATTGTTAAAGCAAAAATAGAAATTTCATTTAATAAATAAATTAAATTTAATTTTCGCAATGATCCTAATGGCTAGCACCTAAGTGACACACATGTTTTCCGCATGCTTTTGGTCATATAAACACTATTTTATCAAAATAATTTTAACTTTATGCATTGTTAATGAAAAAATTGAAATTTCATTTAATAAATAAATTTAATTTAATTTTCGCAATGATCCTAATGGTTAGCACCTAAGTGCAACACATGTTTTCGGCATGCTTTTAATCATATAAACACGATTTCATTAAAATAGATTTGACTTTATGCATTGTTCATAAAAAAAACAGAAATTTCATTTAATAAATAAATTAAATTTAATTTTCGCAATGATCCTAAAGGCCAGCACCTAAGTGCAACTTATGTTTTCGGCATGCTTTTAATCAAATAAACACGATTTCATTAAAATAGATTTGACTTTATGCATTGTTAATAAAAAAACAGAAATTTCATTTAAAAAATAAATTAAATTTAATTTTCGCAATGATCCTGATAGTTAGCACCTAAGTGCGACACCTGTTTTCCGCATGCTTTTGGTCATATAAACACTATTTTATCGAAATAATTTTAACTCTATGCATTGTTAATGAAAAAATTGAAATTTCATTTAATAAATAAATTTAATTTAATTTTCGCAATGATCCTTAAGGCTAGCACCTAATGCAATTCATGTTTTCGGCATGCTTTTAATCAAATAAACACGATTTCATTAAAATAGATTTGACTTTATGCATTGTTAATAAAAAACAGAAATTTCATTTAAAAAATAAATTAAATTTAATTTTCGCAATGATCCTGATAGTTAGCACCTAAGTGCGACACCTGTTTTCCGCATGCTTTTGGTCATATAAACACTATTTTATCGAAATCATTTTAACTCTATGCATTGTTAATGAAAAAATTGAAATTTCATTTAATAAATAAATTTAATTTAATTTTCGCAATGATCCTTAAGGCTAGCACCTAATGCAATTCATGTTTTCGGCATGCTTTTAATCAAATAAACACGATTTCATTAAAATAGATTTGACTTTATGCATTGTTCATAAAAAAAACAGAAATTTCATTTAATAAATAAATTAAATTTAATTTTCGCAATGATCCTAATGGTTAGCACGTCAGTGCGACACATGTTTTCGGCATGCTTTTGGTCATATAAACACTATTTTATTAAAATAGATTTGACTTTATGCATTGTTAAAGCAAAAATAGAAATTTCATTTAATAAATAAATTAAATTTAATTTTCGCAATGATCCTGATAGTTAGCACCTAAGTGCGACACATGTTTTCCGCATGCTTTTGGTCATATAAACACGGTTTCAATAGATTTGACTTTATGCATTGTTAATGCAAAAATTGAAATTTCATTTAATAAATAAATTTAATTTAATTTTCGCAATGATCCTAATGGCTAGCACCAAAGTGCGACACATGTTTTCCGCATACTTTTGGTTATATAAACACTATTTTATCAAAATAATTTTAGCTTTATGCATTGTTATCGAAAAAATTGAAATTTCATTTAATAAATAAATTAAATTTAATTTTCGCAATGATCCTAATGGCTAGCACCTAAGTGCGACACATGTTTTCCGCATGCTTTTGGTCATATAAACACGATTTTATCAAAAAAATTTAATTTTATGCATTGGTAATGAAAAAATTGAAATTTCATTTAATAAATAAATTAAATTAAATTTTCGCAATGATCCTTATGGCTAGCACCTAAGTGCAACACATGTTTTTGGCATGCTTTTAATCATATAAACACGATTGCATTAAAATAGATTTGATTTTATGCATTGTTAATAAAAAAACAGAAATTTCATTTATTAAATAAATTAAATTTAATTTTCGCAATGATCCTAATAGTTAGCACCTAAGTGCGACACATGTTTTCGGCATGCTTTTGGTCATATAAACACTATTTCATTAAAATAGATTTGACTTTATGCATTGTTAATGAAAAAAATGAAATTTCATTTAATAAATAAATTAAAATTAATTTTCGCAATGATCCTAATAGCTAGCACCTAAGTGCAACACATGTTACGGCATGCTTTTGGTCATATAAACACTATTTCATTAAAATAGATTTGACCTTATGCATTATTAATAAAAAAATTAAAATTTCCTTTAATAAATAAATTAAATTTAATTTTCGCAATGATCCTAATAGCCAGCACCTAAGTGCGCCAAATGTTTTCCGCATGGTTTTGGTCATATAAACACTATTTCATTAAAATAGATTTGACTTTATGCATTGTTAATGAAAAAATTAAAATTTCATTTAATTAATAAATTAATTTTAATTTTCGCAATGAACCTAAAGGCTAGCACTTAAGTGCAACACATGTTTTCTTCATGCTTTTGGTCATATAAACACTATTTTATCAATATAATTTTACCTTTATGCATTGTTAATGAAAAAATTAATATTTCATTTAATAAATAAATTAAATTTGTTTTCGCAATAATTCTAATAGCTAGCACCTAAGTGCGACACATGTTTTCGGCATGCTTTTGGTCAAATAAACAAGTTTTTTATTAAAATAGATTTGACTTTATGCATTGTAAATGAAAAAATTGAAATTTAATTTAATAAATAAATAAAATATAATTTTCGCAATGTTCCTTAAAGCCAGCACCTAAGTGCGACACATGTTTTCGGCATGCTTGAGGTCATATAAATACGATTTTATTAAAATAGTTTTGACTTTATGCATTGTTAATGAAAAAATAGAAATTTAATATGGTAAATAAATTTAATTTAATTTTCGCAATAAACCTAATGGCTAGCACCTAAGTGCGACAAATGTTTTCAGCATGCTTTTGGTCATATAAACACGATTTCATTAAAATAGATTTGACTTTATGCATTGTTAATGAAAAAATTGAAATTTCATTTAATAAATAAATTAAATTTAATTTTCGCAATGATCCTAATACTTAGCACCTAAGTGCGACACAGGTTTTCCGCATGCTTTTGTCATATAAACACGATTTTATTAAAATAGATTTGACTTTATGCATTGTTAATGCCAAAATAGAAATTGCATTTAAAAAATAAATTAAATGTAATTTTCGTAATGATTCTAACAGCTATCAATTAAGTGCGACACAGGTTTTCCGCTTGCTTTTGGTCATATAAACACTATTTTATTAAAATAGATTTGACTTTATGCATTGTTAATGAAAAAATAGAAATTTCATATAATAAATATATTCAATTTAATTTTCGCAATGATCCTAATAGCTAGCACGTAAGTGCGACACATGTCTTCGACATGCTTTTGGTCATATAAACACGATTTCAATAAAATAGATTTGACTTTATGCATTGTTAATAAAAAAATAGAAATTTCATTTAATAAATAAATAAAATTTAGTTTTCGCAATGATCCTAATAGCTAGCACCTAAGTGCGACACATGCTTTCTGCATGCTTTTGGTCATATAAACACTATTTTATTAAAATAGATTTGACTTTATGCATTGTTAAAGAAAAAATTAAAATTTCATTTAATAAATAAATTAAATTTAATTTTCGCAATGATAGCACCAAAGTGCAACACATGTTTTCGGCGTGCTTTTAATTATATAAACACGATTTCATTCAAATAGATTTGACTTTATGCATTGTTAATAAAAAAATTGAAATTTCATTTAATAAATAAATTAAATTTAATTTTTGCAATGATCCTAATACTTAGCACCTAAGTGCGACACATGTTTTCGGCATGCATTTGATCATATTAACACGATTTCAATTAAATAAATTCGAGTTTATGCATTGTTATTGAAAAAAATGAAATTTTATTTAATAAATAAATTTAATTTAATTTTTGAAATGATCCTAACAGTTAGCACCAAAATGCGACACATGTGTTCGGCATGCGATAGGTCATATAAACACGATTCCATTAAAATAGATTTGACTTTATGCATTGTTAATAAAAAAATTGAAATTTCATTTAATAAATAAATTAAATTTAATTTTCGCAATGATCCTAATACTTAGCACCTAAGTGCGACACAGGTTTTTCGCATGCTTTTGTCATATAAACACGATTTTATTAAAATAGATTTGACTTTATGCATTGTTAATGCCAAAATAGAAATTTCATTTAAAAAATAAATTAAATGTAATTTTCGTAATGATTCTAACAGCTATCAATTAAGTGCGACACAGGTTTTCCGCATGCTTTTGGTCATATTAACACTATTTTATTAAAATAGATTTGACTTTATGCATTGTTAATGAAAAAATAGAAATTTCATATAATAAATATATTCAATTTAATTTTCGCAATGATCCTAATAGCTAGCACGTAAGTGCGACACATGTCTTCGACATGCTTTTGGTCATATAAACACGATTTCAATAAAATAGATTTGACTTTATGCATTGTTAATAAAAAAATAGAAATTTCATTTAATAAATAAATAAAATTTAGTTTTCGCAATGATCCTAATAGCTAGCACCTAAGTGCGACACATGCTTTCGGCATGCTTTTGGTCATATAAACACTATTTTATTAAAATAGATTTGACTTTATGAATTGTTAATGAAAAAATTAAAATTTCATTTAATAAATAAATTAAATTTAATTTTCGCAATGATAGCACCAATGTGCAACACATGTTTTCGGCGTGCTTTTAATTATATAAACACGATTTCATTAAAATAGATTTGACTTTATGCATTGTTAATAAAAAAATTGAAATTTCATTTAATAAATAAATTTAATTTAATTTTTGCAATGATCCTAATACTTAGCACCTAAGTGCAACACATGTTTTCGGCATGCATTTGATCACATAAACACGATTTCAATTAAATAAATTCGAGTTTATGCATTGTTATTGAAAAAAATGAAATTTTATTTAATAAATAAATTTAATTTAATTTTTGAAATGATCCTAACAGTTAGCACCAAAATGCGACACATGTTTTCGGCATGCGATAGGTTATATAAACAGGATTCCATTAAAATAGATTTGACTTTATGCATTGTTAATGAACAAATTTAAGTTTCATTTTATAAATTAATTAAATTCAATTTTTGCAATGATCCTATAGGCTAGCACCAAAATGCGACACATGTTTTCGGCATGCAATTGGTCATATAAACACGATTTCAATCAAATAATTTCGACTTTAAGCATTGTTATTGAAAAAATTGAAATTTCATTTAATAAATAAATTTTATTTAATTTTTGCAATGATCCTAATAGCCAGCACCTAAATGCAACGGTTCGGTGATATATCCGCACAGGAAGACTGCTCACGCGAATACTGCGCACCGAAAACTGCGCACAGCGAAAACTCCGCACACGAAAACTCATCACACGGAATAATGCTCACATGAAAAACTCCGCACACAGAAAATAACGCACAGTGATAATTGCGCACACGAAAAATGCTCACACGGAAAATTACTCACTTTTATCAATCATCACAGGGTGCACACAACAAATATTTTTGCCATAATTATTACATTTCACATTAATTTAAAAGCAACAATGTACTGTGTTTTTAATTAAAAGTATAAATGTCTAATATATTAATTTGAATAAACAATTGAATGATAATGCCATCACAGGTATGTTAAATTTAATTTATTTTTAGTTTTATTAAGGTTTGTTCATTGAAGATTTAAATTAGAATTAAATTTTACTGGATCTATATGCATGTGTGTGGAAGATTCTAATAGAGGGTTGTAACACTCCAAAGCTTACACCACATTTACGCCACAGAGCGTGTATTAATAAACGATTATTCTGCTATTTCGTATTTTTCAATTTTCACAACTTCTCCGCCTGATCAAATGAAAACATTTTAAAATCCAGTGAAAGGGCGTAAATGGATTTTCACGAAATCCTAATCTAGAATGCATTTCTAGTTATTCTAGAAAGTTTAACGTCGATGGCTATTATTTTTCTATTTTTTTCGAGCCGTCGAACTTGATAGAAGAAATTTTCACAACTTCGCCGCCTAATCAAATGAAATTATTTCAAATTCCAGTGAACTCAAATATTAAAATTCAAGAATAACACTCCGTTGCGCTGTTAAAATCTAAAACACCAAAGAAACTCACCGGTGGAACTGGAAAATTTTGCCAGGTGCGAACCGCCGAATCATTTGACCTTTGCCCCGGAGGCAATTAGTATCCGGCGTAGATGTTTGCAATAAACACATTCTTTCGTCGTCTGTTATCAATCCGTATCCACGATGCATGAACGCATTCCAGATTAAATCTATTTTTAGTCATTGTTAACCGTTCTATTCCGCAGTTTACCTTCCCCCGAGTGAGTGAGTGGTTGCGTGTTTTAGTGTGTGCAGAATATTGAAAATTATATTAATGGAAATGGATTATCAGTTATGAAGATAGTTCCTACTGTTGGTGAGCGATTAAATGAAATTAATTAAACTTTATTGAATGAATAAAATATTGTGAATTTTTCAATGTGATTTAATAACAACTGAATATATAAATAACGGTGTAGTAGGGACAATAGTTCATTTATGTTATGCTACAATAAAGTATACAAAAAATACGGCATTAGTAGAGAGACCATCAGATAAATATCTCATTGACAAATCGTACATAATCTTATAATTACATTTACCTTCTTACCAAATAGCACTTGCAGTTAGCTTTCTCACCATCAAATAGGTTTATTTTCTGGAGCTTAAATAACCAATTAAAAGAAATATTTATTCAATGATTAATTTTTTAAATCGTACAATTTTCGATTTTGGTATGTTGCTGTTTCTTTTCAATCTCGGATTTGGCACTCATTTTTATTCGAAATCCGAAATCTATAATTTTTTCAATTAATTTTAAACTCTTAAAACGGATTTCTCCTTTGATTTTTTTTTTCTATCCTTCTAAGCAATTTTTGTTTTCCCATTTTCAGTTTGAAAAATTGCTGTTTTGTTTTAACCCAAGATAAAAAATCAAAAATGTTTATTTTTTTTACGTAGAAGTTGAACTTTTATTAAATTTTTACAACTTTTAAATTCGTAGAATGCATATTTCGTTTCCCCAGACATTGTTTAAAATGTTGTCATTTGTTTTCAGCTATAAGTACGAGAAAGTATTGTGATCGTGTGTGTGTGTGTGTGTGTGTGTGTGTGTGTGTGTGTGTGTGTGTGTGTGTGTGTGTGTGTGTGTGTGTGTGTGTGTGCGTGCGTGCGTGCGTGCGTGCGTGCGTGCGTGCGTGCGTGCGTGCGTGCGTGCGTGCGTGCGTGCGTGCGTGCGTGCGTGCGTGCGTGCGTGCGTGCGTGCGTGCGTGCGTGCGTGCGTGCGTGCGTGCGTGCGTGCGTGCGTGCGTGCGTGCGTGCGTGCGTGCGTGCGTGCGTGCGTGCGTGCGTGCGTGCGTGCGTGCGTGCGTGCGTGCGTGCGTGCGTGCGTGCGTGCGTGCGTGCGTGCGTGCGTGCGTGCGTGCGTGCGTGCGTGCGTGCGTGCGTGCGTGCGTGCGTGCGTGCGTGCGTGCGTGCGTGCGTGCGTGCGTGCGTGCGTGCGTGCGTGCGTGCGTGCGTGCGTGCGTGCGTGCGTGCGTGCGTGCGTGCGTGCGTGCGTGCGTGCGTGCGTGCGTGCGTGCGTGCGTGCGTGCGTGCGTGCGTGCGTGCGTGCGTGCGTGCGTGCGTGCGTGCGTGCGTGCGCGTGCGCGTGCGCGTGCGCGTGCGCGTGAGTGCGTGCGTGCGCGTGCGCGTGCGCGTGCGCGTGCGCGTGCGCGTGCGCGTGCGCGTGCGCGTGTGCGTGTGCGTGTGGGTGCGTGTGTGTGTGTGTGTGTGTGTGTGCGCGCTGTATCTCAAAAACTAATAGAGCAATTAATAGGAAACTTTTAACATATGTCTTATTTTATAATCTGAAGAACTGAAAAGCTTTTGGTAAAATTTCGCACACCGGAAGTGGGCGTTTACCTTAACCGTTTTTTGTTTTTTGCCAATATTTTCTTAAATATGAAAAATATCACAAAAACCTTTAAACAAACTTTGAAGACAACAAAGAAATGAATATCTCTTGCTTGAAAACATTTTTCATAAAATCATTTTTATTCGAGAAAAAAAATTATTTTTTTTTTTTAAATTTTTGGTTTATAATTATAAAACGATAATAGTTAAAGCAAATTTATGTAAATAATAATTGTAGAGAATGCTAAAATGAACAACTTATAAAGAATAAGTTTTTTTCGAAATCCCTTTAGTTTTTGAGTAAACTAAGTTTTTAAATTTGAAGTATAATTTTTCCATCTTTCATAATTTTGACGTTTTAAACGTCAGTTTCATCCGAGTTTACGCTACGCTCGATGTACATTTGAAATATGATTTCAATTGAAAATAAACAAAGAAAACGTAAATATAAATGGCTATGATACCATCAAGTCGGAGAAAGTAACATGATGGCCACATCACCATTTTTTCTGATTTTTTTTTTATCATAGAGTACAAATTTTAAAGTTTAAATGAATTTAAAATTCGTTACACTTGTAGGATTTTACAAATTTTATTACTTAACTTAAAATATTATTTTCAAAAATTCATAACTCACGCAAAAATTGACTCGATTTCAATAGTCACATTAATAGTCACATTGATTGCTCCTTTGAACTTAAACCGATTGGTTTTCGATGCACCCTTATCACGGACTTTAATAGTAGCGAGTGGCTTGATAAATAACGCCAATTTTAAACTGTTTTCAAATAATATTTCTGACTTTAAAACTAATTTATCACGAATAGATTTTTCGATATTTGTTTTTGGTTAAATTTACATAATTGCAAATTTCTTGTGGGGGTTTTCATTATTTTAATTATTTATGTTAGCGTATTGCATTGTGTTGTTTTTACTTGTTTTTTTTTGTTTGTCGTCTCAAAGTTATCGAAATTTTAAATTGTAATTTTAACTTTTGTATTTTTATATTTCATTTGAATATTTTATTTTGTATTTTGTTTTATATTTTATATTTTAATTAATTCTTAAATGTACGGGGTGAATCCCGTTAAATACAGGGTTTTCAAAAAAGTGGATATTTTGAATAATGTAAAAAGTGTCAATTTTTTCAAATAATTATATCTCGGTTATTATGACAGATAGAAAAGCACTGTAAAGGACAAAGTTGTAGATCATTTTACGCAGCTTAATAAACTAATTCAGAAAAATTTTACCGCCATTATTTTCCGAGAAATGACGCAGTTATTATATAGTTATTTCTAAAAATAAGTGAGTTACAGTCATTTTTAAGATTTATTATAAATCAAAAAAATAGTTAGCGTTGAAAAAGACGAAAGTAAAACAATTGCAGTTGTTTATAATAACAATAAAATATTATTTTTATTATTTTTATAGAGATAAACAAAGTTGACAAAAAACACTATAAAGTATAATCATTCTTTAATTATCAAAATAATAATAGGGTCGTTTGATCGAAAATGCAGTCATTAATAAATAAACAGTGTGATATTAAATAAGTAAAAGTGCGTTTTATTTAAATAATAATAGGGGACAAATTAAATTTTAAAACGATGTAATTTATGCCATAATATTAATGGTGGATTTTTTGAGCATCTTTTGTAATATTAAAATGTCTCCTATTATTATTTAAATAAAACGTTTGTTATTATCATACTGTTTATTCATTAGTGACTGCAGTTTTGATCAAACGATCCTGTTAATATTTTTATAATTAAAGAATTACTATACGAAGTTTTTTTGTCAACTTTGTTTATCTCTATAAAAATAATAACTACAATACTTTATTGTGGTTATAAACAACTGCAATTGTTTTACTTTCATCTTTTTCATAGCCAACTATTAATTTAATTTATAATAAAACTTTTTTTGGCTCGGAATCGTAGCCCATGTGGCCAGCTCAAGGAGGCTACTTTTTATGTACCATTTTTGGATGAATAAATGAGAAAATGAATAATGTCAGACGTATACAACAACCATCGACCGAAGCGAATACTTCTCGATCTCCGAAAAATCTTTCGCCCGGGCTGGGATTCGAACCCGCACGGCACGCGGTGCAATAATAAAACTTGAAAATGACTGTAACTCACATATTTTTAGAAATAACTATATAACAGTGAGGTCATAGCCAACTATGGTTTCCATTAAAAAAAAGTTACGTCATGTTCGATTTTATGCATTGTTAATAAAAAAATTAAAATTTCATTTAAAAAATAAAAATAAATTTAATTTTTGCAATGATCCTGATAGCCTGACCCAAAATGCAACACATGTTTTCGGCATGCTTTTGGTCATATAAACACGATTTCGATCAAATAAATTTGACTTTATGCATTGTTATTGAAAATATTGAAATTTCATTTAATAAATAAATTTAATTTAATTTTTGCAATGACCTAATAGCTAGCACCTAAATGCGACACTTGTTTTCGGCATAAATTTGGTCATATAAACACGATTTCAATCAATTAAATTCGACTTTATGCGTTGTTGATGAAAAAAATGAAATTTCATTTAATAAATAAATTTAATTTAATTTTCGCAATGATCCTAATAGCTAGCACCTAAGTGCGACACATGTTTTCGGCATGCTTTTGGTCAAATAAACACGATTTCATTAAAATAGATTGGACTTGATGCATTGTTAATGAAAAAAGTGAAATTTCATTTAAAAAATAAATTAAATTTAATTTTCGCATGGATCCTGATAGCTAGCACCTAAGTGCAACACAGGTTTTCGATATGCTTTTGGTCGTATAAACACGATTTCAATCAAATAAATGCGACTTTACGCGTTGTTGATGAAAAAATTTAAATTTCATTTAATGAATAAATTAAATTTAATTTTCGCAATGATCCTAACAGCTTGCACCTAAGTGCGATATATGTTTTCGGCATGCTTTTGGTCATATAAACACTATTTCAATAAAATAGATTTGACTTTATGCATTGTTAATGAAAAAATTGAAATTTCATTTAATAAATTAATTAAATTTAATTTTCGCAATGATCCTAATAGCTAGCACCTAAGTGCGACACTTGTTTTCGGCATGCATTTGGTCATATAAACACTATTTCAATAAAATAGATTTGACTTTATGCATTGTTAATGAAAAAAATTAAATTTCATTTAATAAATAAATCAAATTTAATTTTCGCAATGATCCTAATGGCTAGCAACTAAGTGCGTCACATGTCTTCGGCATGCATTTGATCATTTAAACACGATTTTAATCAAATAAATTCGACTTTATGCATTGGTATTGAAAAAATTGAAATTCCATTTAATAAATAAAATAAATTTAATTTTTGCAATGATCCTTATAGCTTGCACCTAAGTGCGACACATGTTTTGGGCATCCTTTTGGTCATATAAACACGATTTCAATCAAATAAATTCGACTTTATGCTTTGTTTTTGAAAAAATTGAAATTTCATTTAATAAATAAATTGAATCTAATTTTTGCAATGATCCTAATAGCTTGCACCTAAGTGCGACACATGTTTTGGGCATCCTTTTGGGTCATATAAACACGATTTCAATCAAGTAAATTCGACTTTATGCATTGTTATTGAAAAAATAGAAATTTCATTTAATAAATAAAATGAATTTAATTTTCGCAATGATACTAATAGCTTGCACCTAAGTGCAACTCATGTTTTTGGCAAGCATTTGATCATATGAACTTGATTTCAATCAAATAAATTCGACTTTATGCATTGTTATTGAAAAAATTGAAATTTCATTTAATAAATAAAATAAATTTAATTTTCGCAATGATCCTAATGGCTTGCACCTAAGTGCGAGACATGTTTTTGGTATGCATTTAATTATTTAAACACGATTTTAATCAAATTAATTCGACTTAATGCATTGTTATTGAAAAAAATTGAAAATCCATTCAATAAATAAAATAAATTTATTTTTGCAATGATCCTAACAGCTTGCACCGAAGTGCGACATATGTTTCAGGCATGCATTTGATCATTTTAACACGATTTTAATCAAATGAATTCGACTTTATGCATTGTTATAGGAAAAATTTAAATTCCCGTTAATAAATAAAATATATTTAATTTTTGCAATGATCCTTATAGCTTGCACCTAAGTGCGACACATGTTTTAGGCATGCATTTGATCATTTAAACACGATTTTAATCAAATAAATTCGACTTTATGCATTGGTATTGAAAAAATTGAAATTCCATTTAATAAATAAAATAAATTTAATTTTTGCAATGATCCTTATAGCTTGCACCTAAGTGCGACACATGTTTTCGGCATGCATTTGATAATATAAACTCGATTTCAATCAAATATTTTTGACTTTATGCATTTTAATTGAAAAAATTGAAATTTCATTTAATAAATAAAATACATTTAATTTTTGCAATGATCCCAATAGCTTGCACCTAAGTGCGACACATGTTCAAGGCATGACTTTGGTCATATAAACACGATTTCAATCAAATTAATTCGACTTTATGCATTGTTTTTGAAAAAATTGACATTTCATTTAATAAATAAATTAAATTTAATTTTTGCAATGATCCTAATGGCTTGCACCGAAGTGCGACACTAGTTTCAGGCATGTATTTGATTATTTAAACACGATTTTAATCAAATAAATTCGACTTTATGCATTGTTATTGAAAAAATTGAAATTTCATTTAATAAATAAAATAAATTTAATTTTTGCAATGATCCTAATGGCTTGCACCTAAGTGTGACACATGTTTTCGGCATGCATTTGATCATGTAAACACGATTTCAATCAAATTAATTCGACTTTTTGCATTGTTATTGAAAAAATTGAAATTTCATTTAATAAATAAAATAAATTTAATTTTTGCAATGATCCTTATAGCTTGCACCTAAGTGCGACATCTGTTTCAGGCATGGATTTGATCATATAAACACGATTTTAATCAAATTAATTCGACTTTATGCATTGTTATTGAAAAAATTGAAATTTCATTTAATAAATAAAATAAATTTAATTTTTGCAATGATCCTAATGGCTTGCACCTAAGTGTGACACATGTTTTCGGCATGCATTTGATCATGTAAACACGATTTCAATCAAATTAATTCGACTTTATGCATTGTTATTGAAAAAATTGAAATTTCATTTAATAAATAAAATAAATTTAATTTTTGCAATGATTCTAATAGCTTGCACCTAAGTGCGACACATGTTTTTGGCATGCATTTGATCATTTAAACTTGATTTCAATCAAATAAATTCGACTTTATGCATTGTTATTGAAAAAATTTAAATTTCATTTAATAAATAAAATAAATTTAGTTTTCGCCATGATCCTAATAGTTAGCACCTAAGTGCGACACATGTTTTCGGCATACTTTTGGTCATATAAACACTATTTTATCAAAAAAGTTTAATTTTATGGATTGGTAATGAAAAAATTGAAATTTCATTTAATAAATAAATTAAATTAAATCTTCGCAATGATCCTTATGGCTAGCACCTAAGTGCAACACATGTTTTCGGCATGCTTTTAATCATATAAACACGATTGCATTAAAATAGATTTTATTTTATGCATTGTTAATAAAAAAACAGAAATTTCATTTAATAAATAAATTAAATTTAATTTTCGCAATGATCCTAACTGTTAGCACCTAAGTGCGACACATGTTTTCGGCATGCTTTTGGTCATATAAACACTATTTCATTAAAATAGATTTGGTTTTATGCATTGTTAATGAAAAAATTGACATTTCATTTAATAAATAAATTAAAATTAATTTTCGCAATGATCCTAATAGCTAGCACCTAAGTGCGCCACATATTTTACGCATGGTTTTGGTCATATAAACACTATTTCATTAAAATAGATTTGACTTTATGCATTGTTAATGAAAAAATTCAAATTTCATTTAATTAATAAATTAATTTTAATTTTCGCAATGAACCTAAAGGCTAGCACCTAAGTGCGACACATGTTTTCGGCATGCTTTTGGTCTTATAAACTCTATTTTATTAAATCAATTTTAACTTTATGCTTTGTTAATGAAAAATTGAAATTTCATTTAATTAATAAATTAAATTTAATTTTCGCAATGATCCTAATAGCTAGCACCTAAGTGAGACACATGTTTTCAACATGCTTTTGGTCAAATAAACATTATTACATTAAAATATATTTGACTTTATGCATTGTTAATGAAAAAATTGAAATTTCATTTAATAAATAAATTAAATTTAATTTTCGCAATGATCCTAATAGCTAGCACCTAAGTGCAACACATGTTTTCTTCATGCTTTTGGTCATTTAAACACTATTTTATCAAAATAATTTTACCTTTATGCATTGTTAATGAAAAAATTAATATTTCATTTAATAAATAAATTAAATTTGTTTTTGCAATAATCCTAATAGCTAGCACCTAAGTGCGACACATGTTTTTGTCATGCTTTTGGTCGTATAAAAACGATTTCATTAAAATAGATTTGACTTTATGCATTGTTAATGCAAAAATAGAAATTTCATTTAATAAATAAATTAAATTTAATTTTCGCAATGATCCTAATAGTTAGCACTTAAGTGCGACACATGTTTTCGGCATGCTTTTGGTCATATAAACACTATTTTATTAAAAAAGATTTGACTTTATGCATTGTTAATGCAAAAATAGAAATTTCATTTAATAAATAAATTAAATTTAATTTTCGCAATGATCCTAAAGGTTAGCACGTCAGTGCGACACATGTTTTCGGCATGCTTTTGGTCATATAAACACTATTTTATTAAAATAGATTTGACTTTATGCATTGTTAAAGCAAAAATAGAAATTTCATTTAATAAATAAATTAAATTTAATTTTCGCAATGATCCTAATGGCTAGCACCTAAGTGACACACATGTTTTCCGCATGCTTTTGGTCATATAAACACTATTTTATCAAAATAATTTTAACTTTATGCATTGTTAATGAAAAAATTGAAATTTCATTTAATAAATAAATTTAATTTAATTTTCGCAATGATCCTAATGGTTAGCACCTAAGTGCAACACATGTTTTCGGCATGCTTTTAATCATATAAACACGATTTCATTAAAATAGATTTGACTTTATGCATTGTTCATAAAAAAAACAGAAATTTCATTTAATAAATAAATTAAATTTAATTTTCGCAATGATCCTAAAGGCCAGCACCTAAGTGCAACTTATGTTTTCGGCATGCTTTTAATCAAATAAACACGATTTCATTAAAATAGATTTGACTTTATGCATTGTTAATAAAAAAACAGAAATTTCATTTAAAAAATAAATTAAATTTAATTTTCGCAATGATCCTGATAGTTAGCACCTAAGTGCGACACCTGTTTTCCGCATGCTTTTGGTCATATAAACACTATTTTATCGAAATAATTTTAACTCTATGCATTGTTAATGAAAAAATTGAAATTTCATTTAATAAATAAATTTAATTTAATTTTCGCAATGATCCTTAAGGCTAGCACCTAATGCAATTCATGTTTTCGGCATGCTTTTAATCAAATAAACACGATTTCATTAAAATAGATTTGACTTTATGCATTGTTAATAAAAAACAGAAATTTCATTTAAAAAATAAATTAAATTTAATTTTCGCAATGATCCTGATAGTTAGCACCTAAGTGCGACACCTGTTTTCCGCATGCTTTTGGTCATATAAACACTATTTTATCGAAATCATTTTAACTCTATGCATTGTTAATGAAAAAATTGAAATTTCATTTAATAAATAAATTTAATTTAATTTTCGCAATGATCCTTAAGGCTAGCACCTAATGCAATTCATGTTTTCGGCATGCTTTTAATCAAATAAACACGATTTCATTAAAATAGATTTGACTTTATGCATTGTTCATAAAAAAAACAGAAATTTCATTTAATAAATAAATTAAATTTAATTTTCGCAATGATCCTAATGGTTAGCACGTCAGTGCGACACATGTTTTCGGCATGCTTTTGGTCATATAAACACTATTTTATTAAAATAGATTTGACTTTATGCATTGTTAAAGCAAAAATAGAAATTTCATTTAATAAATAAATTAAATTTAATTTTCGCAATGATCCTGATAGTTAGCACCTAAGTGCGACACATGTTTTCCGCATGCTTTTGGTCATATAAACACGGTTTCAATAGATTTGACTTTATGCATTGTTAATGCAAAAATTGAAATTTCATTTAATAAATAAATTTAATTTAATTTTCGCAATGATCCTAATGGCTAGCACCAAAGTGCGACACATGTTTTCCGCATACTTTTGGTTATATAAACACTATTTTATCAAAATAATTTTAGCTTTATGCATTGTTATCGAAAAAATTGAAATTTCATTTAATAAATAAATTAAATTTAATTTTCGCAATGATCCTAATGGCTAGCACCTAAGTGCGACACATGTTTTCCGCATGCTTTTGGTCATATAAACACGATTTTATCAAAAAAATTTAATTTTATGCATTGGTAATGAAAAAATTGAAATTTCATTTAATAAATAAATTAAATTAAATTTTCGCAATGATCCTTATGGCTAGCACCTAAGTGCAACACATGTTTTTGGCATGCTTTTAATCATATAAACACGATTGCATTAAAATAGATTTGATTTTATGCATTGTTAATAAAAAAACAGAAATTTCATTTATTAAATAAATTAAATTTAATTTTCGCAATGATCCTAATAGTTAGCACCTAAGTGCGACACATGTTTTCGGCATGCTTTTGGTCATATAAACACTATTTCATTAAAATAGATTTGACTTTATGCATTGTTAATGAAAAAAATGAAATTTCATTTAATAA
Source organism: Ocypus olens (assembly GCA_910593695.2). NCBI lineage: Eukaryota > Metazoa > Arthropoda > Insecta > Coleoptera > Staphylinidae > Ocypus > Ocypus olens. Next base: position 8,196,897 of record OU343065.1, on the reverse strand, counting down.
ATAAATTAAAATTAATTTTCGCAATGATCCTAATAGCTAGCACCTAAGTGCAACACATGTTACGGCATGCTTTTGGTCATATAAACACTATTTCATTAAAATAGATTTGACCTTATGCATTATTAATAAAAAAATTAAAATTTCCTTTAATAAATAAATTAAATTTAATTTTCGCAATGATCCTAATAGCCAGCACCTAAGTGCGCCAAATGTTTTCCGCATGGTTTTGGTCATATAAACACTATTTCATTAAAATAGATTTGACTTTATGCATTGTTAATGAAAAAATTAAAATTTCATTTAATTAATAAATTAATTTTAATTTTCGCAATGAACCTAAAGGCTAGCACTTAAGTGCAACACATGTTTTCTTCATGCTTTTGGTCATATAAACACTATTTTATCAATATAATTTTACCTTTATGCATTGTTAATGAAAAAATTAATATTTCATTTAATAAATAAATTAAATTTGTTTTCGCAATAATTCTAATAGCTAGCACCTAAGTGCGACACATGTTTTCGGCATGCTTTTGGTCAAATAAACAAGTTTTTTATTAAAATAGATTTGACTTTATGCATTGTAAATGAAAAAATTGAAATTTAATTTAATAAATAAATAAAATATAATTTTCGCAATGTTCCTTAAAGCCAGCACCTAAGTGCGACACATGTTTTCGGCATGCTTGAGGTCATATAAATACGATTTTATTAAAATAGTTTTGACTTTATGCATTGTTAATGAAAAAATAGAAATTTAATATGGTAAATAAATTTAATTTAATTTTCGCAATAAACCTAATGGCTAGCACCTAAGTGCGACAAATGTTTTCAGCATGCTTTTGGTCATATAAACACGATTTCATTAAAATAGATTTGACTTTATGCATTGTTAATGAAAAAATTGAAATTTCATTTAATAAATAAATTAAATTTAATTTTCGCAATGATCCTAATACTTAGCACCTAAGTGCGACACAGGTTTTCCGCATGCTTTTGTCATATAAACACGATTTTATTAAAATAGATTTGACTTTATGCATTGTTAATGCCAAAATAGAAATTGCATTTAAAAAATAAATTAAATGTAATTTTCGTAATGATTCTAACAGCTATCAATTAAGTGCGACACAGGTTTTCCGCTTGCTTTTGGTCATATAAACACTATTTTATTAAAATAGATTTGACTTTATGCATTGTTAATGAAAAAATAGAAATTTCATATAATAAATATATTCAATTTAATTTTCGCAATGATCCTAATAGCTAGCACGTAAGTGCGACACATGTCTTCGACATGCTTTTGGTCATATAAACACGATTTCAATAAAATAGATTTGACTTTATGCATTGTTAATAAAAAAATAGAAATTTCATTTAATAAATAAATAAAATTTAGTTTTCGCAATGATCCTAATAGCTAGCACCTAAGTGCGACACATGCTTTCTGCATGCTTTTGGTCATATAAACACTATTTTATTAAAATAGATTTGACTTTATGCATTGTTAAAGAAAAAATTAAAATTTCATTTAATAAATAAATTAAATTTAATTTTCGCAATGATAGCACCAAAGTGCAACACATGTTTTCGGCGTGCTTTTAATTATATAAACACGATTTCATTCAAATAGATTTGACTTTATGCATTGTTAATAAAAAAATTGAAATTTCATTTAATAAATAAATTAAATTTAATTTTTGCAATGATCCTAATACTTAGCACCTAAGTGCGACACATGTTTTCGGCATGCATTTGATCATATTAACACGATTTCAATTAAATAAATTCGAGTTTATGCATTGTTATTGAAAAAAATGAAATTTTATTTAATAAATAAATTTAATTTAATTTTTGAAATGATCCTAACAGTTAGCACCAAAATGCGACACATGTGTTCGGCATGCGATAGGTCATATAAACACGATTCCATTAAAATAGATTTGACTTTATGCATTGTTAATAAAAAAATTGAAATTTCATTTAATAAATAAATTAAATTTAATTTTCGCAATGATCCTAATACTTAGCACCTAAGTGCGACACAGGTTTTTCGCATGCTTTTGTCATATAAACACGATTTTATTAAAATAGATTTGACTTTATGCATTGTTAATGCCAAAATAGAAATTTCATTTAAAAAATAAATTAAATGTAATTTTCGTAATGATTCTAACAGCTATCAATTAAGTGCGACACAGGTTTTCCGCATGCTTTTGGTCATATTAACACTATTTTATTAAAATAGATTTGACTTTATGCATTGTTAATGAAAAAATAGAAATTTCATATAATAAATATATTCAATTTAATTTTCGCAATGATCCTAATAGCTAGCACGTAAGTGCGACACATGTCTTCGACATGCTTTTGGTCATATAAACACGATTTCAATAAAATAGATTTGACTTTATGCATTGTTAATAAAAAAATAGAAATTTCATTTAATAAATAAATAAAATTTAGTTTTCGCAATGATCCTAATAGCTAGCACCTAAGTGCGACACATGCTTTCGGCATGCTTTTGGTCATATAAACACTATTTTATTAAAATAGATTTGACTTTATGAATTGTTAATGAAAAAATTAAAATTTCATTTAATAAATAAATTAAATTTAATTTTCGCAATGATAGCACCAATGTGCAACACATGTTTTCGGCGTGCTTTTAATTATATAAACACGATTTCATTAAAATAGATTTGACTTTATGCATTGTTAATAAAAAAATTGAAATTTCATTTAATAAATAAATTTAATTTAATTTTTGCAATGATCCTAATACTTAGCACCTAAGTGCAACACATGTTTTCGGCATGCATTTGATCACATAAACACGATTTCAATTAAATAAATTCGAGTTTATGCATTGTTATTGAAAAAAATGAAATTTTATTTAATAAATAAATTTAATTTAATTTTTGAAATGATCCTAACAGTTAGCACCAAAATGCGACACATGTTTTCGGCATGCGATAGGTTATATAAACAGGATTCCATTAAAATAGATTTGACTTTATGCATTGTTAATGAACAAATTTAAGTTTCATTTTATAAATTAATTAAATTCAATTTTTGCAATGATCCTATAGGCTAGCACCAAAATGCGACACATGTTTTCGGCATGCAATTGGTCATATAAACACGATTTCAATCAAATAATTTCGACTTTAAGCATTGTTATTGAAAAAATTGAAATTTCATTTAATAAATAAATTTTATTTAATTTTTGCAATGATCCTAATAGCCAGCACCTAAATGCAACGGTTCGGTGATATATCCGCACAGGAAGACTGCTCACGCGAATACTGCGCACCGAAAACTGCGCACAGCGAAAACTCCGCACACGAAAACTCATCACACGGAATAATGCTCACATGAAAAACTCCGCACACAGAAAATAACGCACAGTGATAATTGCGCACACGAAAAATGCTCACACGGAAAATTACTCACTTTTATCAATCATCACAGGGTGCACACAACAAATATTTTTGCCATAATTATTACATTTCACATTAATTTAAAAGCAACAATGTACTGTGTTTTTAATTAAAAGTATAAATGTCTAATATATTAATTTGAATAAACAATTGAATGATAATGCCATCACAGGTATGTTAAATTTAATTTATTTTTAGTTTTATTAAGGTTTGTTCATTGAAGATTTAAATTAGAATTAAATTTTACTGGATCTATATGCATGTGTGTGGAAGATTCTAATAGAGGGTTGTAACACTCCAAAGCTTACACCACATTTACGCCACAGAGCGTGTATTAATAAACGATTATTCTGCTATTTCGTATTTTTCAATTTTCACAACTTCTCCGCCTGATCAAATGAAAACATTTTAAAATCCAGTGAAAGGGCGTAAATGGATTTTCACGAAATCCTAATCTAGA